>MCJB01030255.1:5866-67927 GCA_002018475.1 Nicotiana obtusifolia | reverse complement strand
GTAGAATTGGCAGCAGTACCCACGATAGCCTTATCTTTATTTTTCCTATCATCAATAGGTCGTAACTCTGGCTTGATCACCCAACATTCAGCTTCATTATGACCTTGTTTCTTGCAACCCTTACAATATTTAGGCATATAATCATACCTAATTTTAATCCACTTCGAAACCTCTGGGCCGGTGTCATCTTCCTCTTCAACAATTTTAATCCTTTGCGGCAAGTTGGCTAGAAAATTCACCTCTACTTTTACCTTTGCGCAACTAAGTCTAGTGCCATTTTGTGTAGCCAAATCAACATGTAAAGGATTGCCCACTGCCCGGGCAAGTGAAAACACGAATTCCTTACCAAAAAAGTTTGGCGGAAGTTCTGGAAAACTAATCCATGCTACTGCTATAGGCGTTTCTTCCTCAGGTGTCCACCATGGATTCCACTTCGAGCATCTCATCTGCCACATGACACCATCAACTTTCAAATAATAAGCCGGCTTTGATAAAAGATGAATATAATCCTCCATCAACGACAATCTTATTAATACGTGATTATCCTCAATCAAGCCAATCGAACAAGCACCTTTTAATTCGCATTGAATCGGAATTACTTTACGTAATTCATTATGCACCGGCTTGCCATAAGAGAATTTTCCAAGAACGGCCAATTGCAAACCTTGTTTCACGATGGATAATTGCTTTACTTCTTCCTTCTTCCAGCGAACAATGGGTTCCCCATGAAGATATTCAATTGGTTTAATGGGTACCGTAGCTAGGGTTTGGGCGCCGTTGTTCAGATTTTTTGGTTGGAGAAGATCGGCATATTTTTGGGTTGAATTTACGGGAGTATTTGATGTAACTGGTTGCAGGAGAGAAGAGGACGACTGACCAGCACCATCAGGTGGCTGGCCAGTGGCCGGCGACGCCATTAATGGCGTGAAGTAATGGCTGCCGCACGTCGAAGAAGAGAGGAGAGAGAAGAGAGCGTTTTGGTTTTTTGGGGGTTTTTTTAACTATGTTTTTAAAATTAAAATTCAGGATTTCAGAGTCTATTTGGGCTCGAATTTGAAAACTAATCACATATTTAGACTCGTGGGGTTATGGGTAGTCAGAATATGCCCCTTAACTCGGGTTTTGAACATGTGGGAACAGGGTTGACTTTTGTTGGCATTTCGGGAATTAAGTAAAGATTGAGACTTTATTGTTTGGAATTCATTCATTTAGCATTGTTTGATGTTATTGAGTCATTTTTTGCTGTGATTTCAGCTGGACGGAGGTGAATTTTAAGAGAAAGACATTTTTGGAGTATTGATTTGGCTTGTTTGAGGTAAGTATCTTGCCTAACTAGTAACAACACGGGTAGCGGAAGAATTTAAACTTGAAGATTGAAAGAGGGAATTATTAAATCTTAAACGAAAAATATACAAGCTCAAGTATTTAAACTTGAAACCTTGCTTGGTACAAGAAGTAGAGAATCAGTTATAGAAGAAGAAGAAGAATAGGAGGGAGGAAACTAAAACAAGGAAGCTTGA
Organism: Nicotiana obtusifolia; assembly: GCA_002018475.1. NCBI lineage: Eukaryota > Viridiplantae > Streptophyta > Magnoliopsida > Solanales > Solanaceae > Nicotiana > Nicotiana obtusifolia. The sequence continues at coordinate 66,407 of MCJB01030255.1, read as the reverse complement.
TATTAAAGACATCCAAGTAATGGATTAAAGTAGAGCAAAAAGGGAAAACGCAAAGAGAACCTTCTTCAATGTTAGTTATAATGAAGAAGAAAAAACTCCTTTTTATATGACATGACCCAAAATCCGGAAAGCAGCTACATCATCAATGGCAACTCCCACCATGCACCGCAACATCAGCTCGAAGATCTGCATGTAAAGTGCTGAACTCTAGTATGAATACAACCGACCCCATGTACTCATTAAGTAACAATCAAACCTCAGGCTGAAAGCAGTGACGAGTTCGAAACACGGTCAGAGTCCAACATCAATGGCCAATAATAACTCGTAATAGTATAATGAGGACATTAAAGGTAAATAACTCAAGAGATATTATGCTCAGCTCGTTCACAGTTGTGGGAAAGTAGACATGCTTTTCAAGTATAACAGTCAATGTCCAAGTCTTATTACTAAAAATTGACTAAATATGAGCTTATCAAAAGAACCATATTTTTCAAATTTCCCAACATCAGATAAGAATTCTCGTTTACTAGTTGGCATGGCAAAAGTACGTCTTTATGCCTACATGTCAAATATACGTGTCAAAATCATTAAATGTCATATTACCGTCTAGAATGAGGAAGATAAATCCCGATGCCTACTTGTCAAATATACATGTCAAGTCAATTATTTTATAGTAATAAATCAAGTACACTCACACTCAGTACAATCAAGGTGCCTGGCTCAAATGCCCCACTTCATGACACGCACAATCACTCAGCACTATACGGGTGGTTGACATCTATGCCCCTCACCAAAGCACATATATATATTACTATGCCTGTGACCACTGCTAGCATGTTAGACTTCGGAGGGGCGGATCCTACTGAAGCGCTTATCACAATCATATAGCACAATAGTGCGCCTGGAGCACGCGTAGCCTCAAAATTAGTACAACTTGGCCGAATGTAGGACCTGACATACGTGCCACCTCAATATCAATATAACCATTGCGGTGTAACTCGATCCAACATAACTTACAAAGTTGCTGCTCTACGGCATACATCAGTCATCAATCCGCTCATGTCCCCATATGCCAACATTTAGTCGAAACATAATCCAATTATACAACATGGAATATCACAATATGCTTCACATACAGCTCAAACTCGTCTCACCTACAAGGAGACCAATAACATGTGAGGCAGCATATCAAAGTGCACAGAGACAAAGATATGACATGCATATGTAACTATCATGACTGTACAATATGACTACAGCAAAGGCAAATAGCTCAACATGGCAAAAATAGCCCTATCACGTCTCAAATAATTAAGCAGGTGGCCTAAATATGATCTCTAGCATAAATAATATCTCACGTAGTCATATAAATCGAGAAAACATGATATCAAAAAAGAGTGGTAGCAAAACAAGGCACATTATAGCCTTAGAACTACCCAGATCAGGATTAGGTGCACGCACACACGCCCGTTACCTAGCGCGTGTGTCACCCCCATTACATCTCAAATATCATAGTTTTCAGGTATAAATACCTCAATTTCATATTTAGATGTGTTACATACCTTGAAGAAGCTAAATCATATATCGAGCAAGCCAAACAATACTCTTGAAATATCATCCCGCACGAACCCACCTCCGTAACTATCCAAAAGCAACTCAAATCATCAAATAATGCTATAGAAACAAACCCAAACGACAAAGATCGAATTTTCAATCAAATACTCACAGTCAAATAAAAAGTCAGCCCGAACCTGCAACTTGGAAACCCGACAAAACTCAGAAATTCCGACAACCCATTCGAATATGAGTCTAACCATATAAGTTTAATCTAAATTTGACCTCAGTTTCATATTCAAAACTCCAAAATTCATTCTCTTAAGTTCAAGTAAAAAACCCCAAATTTCTTCTCTTCAAATCCTTGATTTAGGTGCAATAATCCATGGAAAAACAAAATATATGATCAAACCAAAGATAAAATTACTTAACCTCATGATTTGGATGTTTATCTCCTCCAAAATCGCCTTACATGTGCTCCAAGAACTAAAAAAGAGAAGAAAATAAACTCAAAATCCCGAAATTGGATAATATAAAGCACTGCAAGTCGTCCTTCTTCTCGATCACGATCAACATCCTCACGATCGAGATTCCAAAACTGTCCAGCACAATTTAATCCTCCCGGATCACGGCCATGAAGCTCCGAGATCGCTATGAACAAATTTCATTAAACCTTCTAACTCTTTCCCGACAGCTTGTTGTATAACGGTCTTAACTTTTTGTACAAAAATCCAAATGACATTTGATATATCAAAACTGGAAACAAATGTCTACAATTTTAATTTTTCGATCACCTCCAAATTCCTTATAGATTGCAAGATATAAGCTTCCAAATCAGCCTTGTGATAGTAGAAAATCTTCTACGCTATCGCGAAAAAGGCTACTGCGATCGCGATTCACAAGGGCCAAACAACAATTTGCTCAATATGAATGCGGCATGAAGGTCTGCGATCGCGATTCACACCCCTGTAGCGAAAAACCAGCAACTGAAAAGGGCCTAGAAATGGTCTAAAATTGCCCGAAAACACACCCGAGTCCCTCGGGGCCCTGTCCGAACGCACCAGCAAGTCCAAAAACATAACACAGACCTAGTCGAGTCCTCAAATCACACATAAAAACATCAAAACTATGAGCGGCACCTCAAATCAAGCTTAATGAACTATTTTAAATTTCCAAATTCCGAACTTACGCATAACACGTCTAAATTACTTAGAATCACCTCAAATTTTCCACCCAAGTTTCAAATGACATAACGGACCTATTCTATCTCCTAGAACAACATTCCGAACACGATAACCTCAGAGTCAACTCCTGGTCAAATCTATGAACTTCTCAAAACTCTGGTCCGTGTCAAATACAAAAAAGCCAAACTAGATGAATTCTGCCAACTTAAAGCTTCCACATTGCAAATCATTCCTCCAAATGAATCCCGAACTACTCGAAGACCAAAACCCACCATGCACGCAAGTCGCAATACATTATATGAAGCTGCTCAAGAACTCAAACAACCGAACGAATGCAAGTGCTCAAAACGACCGGTCGGGTCATTACATTCTCCCCCACTTAAACATACGTTCGCCCTTGAACGTGCCAAGTGTCATTTCAAAGCTATCAAATCACTGTATAAACTCATCAAGCACATACCAATGGGTGATCCCACGTCACCGCAATCCATATAAGCCCGACAACAAAACCTAACTGATTTCCAAATCGTACAGTACCAATGATGAAAGAAACACACAGAAACTCGTAACCACTCATCAGATCAACAAGTCGTGGAGCTTCCTTGCCCGATAAAAACCATTGCCAAATTATAAGCTGAATTCTGATATTATTCTTCCAATATACCTTATCCAAATCCAATAGTACTAATTTTAGGTCAAAAATCTCATCTCATCCAGTACAAGCTGCTCAGCAACACGCCACACCAGCACCACCTCGAGCGACATACCTTGCGATCTGTCACCAAATAAGCAACTACTCAAATGTACCTAACAAGGGAAAAGAAAATCAAATGAGAGAACCATCCCGCAAGCTCAACATATATCACCACAAGACGCAATGCCACAAATGCATCCTACAAAGGAGAAACAAAGCGCACTAAATAAGCACAAAGGATCATATCCCAACATAACTTCGCTAAGATGTGTGACCCAATCCAAACACCAGTCCATATGGAATACCTCGAGCCATGATGCTTCTAATAAACAACCATATGTACATAAACAACAAATACGCGAACTGCATGATCATAACCATGAAGGAACAAAATGCACAATATAACACAAACAGGAAGACCATAACCAAAGCGCAACCAACCATTCAACATCGAAAGAGCCATCTTGCTCGAATTCTGCCACAAGGCCAAAACAAAACACCATCATGTGTGTAAATAGCCAACAGTTTCACAACCCATTGTAGCATTGAAGAGCAATACATGGAACATAACAGACATGAATAAGATCAACTCTAACCGATGACACATCCTTCAACAATAGCTATGCTGAGTAAACAAATCCGAACCGATGTAGAATACACATTCTCATTAGGCTTACCAGTGACCTCCAATTTGATTCCGATCCTCTCGAAATGAGTAGCTAACCTTCCCAAATATCCACTAAAACCTATCCATAACACACACCATCAACAGTCTAACTCTTGCCAGATCTTCATAGTGCACAACCAAGGAATAGTCCACCCCTGAGATTCCCAATCTCCAAATCACAAGAATACAAAATCCTCCATATCCGAACCCGACTTGACCACCCAAATAACTGACACATCTCTAATGCACAATCATCTCATAAGAAATACACCCCCAATTCTTCCTGCCATATAGAAAAATTTGAACATTAGCAATCGACCAACCAGGTGATTACCATAACATTAGTCAAGCATCCGCAAGTCAAAACACAGTGCGCCTTCTAAAATACGCACCCTTCTCAGGTGATACCCGATAGTGCCATCATTCTTCTAAACATCTGGAGCCGTCCATACAGTCTAGAACTCATGGCCTTCCCTTCGAAGTTGAACCACAAACTTGTACATGCAAATCTCAATGCCACACGACACACCACTTCTAATATACCATCATATGAAAGTACGAGAATCCCATTATCAACTCGAAGTCACAAGCAGGATACATACTCAATCATCCAGAAAACTTCCACTTGATCCCATTCAGGAGAAAACCACATTGCGGAACAAACTCCCCATGCTTGTAGAAAATATCCATCTTAATCCGTGGTCGATAACATCGAGAACTCTTCAGAATCTATTCGCACATAACCAAGTCATGAGAATGGAATCCTTCTAACTCAACCAAGTTACGCAAATCTCCAAACAAAGGAGCATTGCCACATTAAACCTACAAAGCCTTGCCACTCCGAAAGGACCAAAACAACTGATCATTTTTGTTACCATGCTGGTCCAGCCTACTAACAAGCTGTCCTATTCCTTCGAGTTCATTCTAAATTGCCCTCAACTTAGCATTTCTCTTTGCCAGAACACCATTATCCATGACCAAAACTCACGACAAGAGATCCTAGCATGAAACCTCGTTGTCCTAAAGCTCATAAGCCATTGTATTCCCTCCTAAGCACTCAAAAATATCGCATCTGAGATACCCACTCTAAAGTGACCTTATGTGAATTTAAATTTGTTTCCTTAACCTCTCTGATATTGAAATGTAGAATCCATAGTGATACATAAATACCGCGAATCTCGACATCATCCATCGCAAAGATCTTAGCCTTTGAGAAATCCTCAAATACCACATATAAATCTTAAACTCATTAGAACTACCTCGAGATTCACTCCGCTCTGATCTCCAATGCATCGCATAAACGAGCCGAATGACTTGTGCTCCATTAGCACACCAGCACCCAAAGAATTAAGCTCTCCCTTCAGCAACTAAAGGAATCTCTTCTCCCTGCACACTACATCCACCTCGAATAATGAAACCGAATCATTCAAAGATTTTCATGTCCATAAAGTATAACACATCATGCATCCAACAATTTTCTTGCTCAATTCATCCTTGAAATTACCCTCCTCTAACCGATCCACACGTATATCTCATACCAAAACTAATATAACACATGACCATGCAATCGGATCAGTGATACAAGACTCCTCCACTTAGCTCGAAGCCATAGATCATAACATGGGATAACCCATAATATATTTACTCTACAGCTGCCATGCTCTCGCACCGTAATTCATCCAGATCCTTTATGAACTCATGTAGCACTAATCATAGAAATACATCAAATCATCTGCTAAGCTCATATTCATCCTCGTGATAGTCAGCCAACTAGCTCAAGTGATCCACAATCAAATCGCACCACATACATACCCTGCTGGTAGAAGAAAAACTCTCCACAGAAACATCACATGGATCACATAACCTCAGAACATCCCGCAGGAGATAACCCACCTGCTTAGCCTCAAACTAGCATCTCTTGATGACCCTATCATGGTACAACCACTATGCATACACTTAATCCTCCTGAGTGTGAACTCGTCAACAAGGAACGAGAATTTGCTTCATCCCACATATGAACAACCCGAAAGACCCCTCAACACTCTCATAACTCAAGACCGTAGAACACATCAAGACAGAAATCAAGCATCCATAGGAAAAATTCTTCTCGTCACATCCAAACCATCTAAGCACAAGCCTCGGTCATATGGTACACATCATATAGCTATCCAACCACTCACTGAGCCACTAGTCCCACTCCTAGGGATGCTACTGGACATATAAGTCCAAAAGCACATACTCACAATTAGGTCACCAAGCCCAAGCTACGGTCTGAACTTAGCCTCAAGTCATCTAGACTGGCCTATCTCCATAACACAGAGAACACATCTTGCACCTCATCCAAGACATCACTAGTCATCGATGCACAACTGGTACCGAGTGCTCACACAACATACTGGGGAGTGGAAGGAATTCCAGAGATACGCTTCAAGCTAAATCAATGTCGCACGATAAGGAAAGAAAGATGGGAAATTTTCCTAAATGTCAAATTTTCCTACATTTGACATTTGCTTACATGTCAAATTAACCGTCTAACATGAGAAATATGCATCTCGATGCCTACAGTCAAATATACATGTCAAGTTAATGATTTCAAAGTAATATCATCAAGTGCCTGTCTCAAATGCTCCAATTCATCACACACAAAATCACTCATCATTGTATGGGTGCCTCGCATGTGTGTGTGTGTGTGTGTGTGTGTGTGTGTGTGTATATATATATATATATATATATATATATATATATCACTATGCCTGCGCCCACTACTGGCATGTCATACTCCAAGGGACAGATCATGCCCAAGTGCTAATTAAAATTACATAGCCCAATAGTGGGGCCTGTGCAGGCATAGGCTCAAAATTAGTACAACTTAGCCCTATGTGGGGCCTGGCATATGCGCCACCTCAATATCAATATAATCATTGCGGCATGCAACCTGATCCAATATAACTCACAAAATGGGTTGGCAGCCCACATTAGTCATCAATCCGCTCAAGTTCCCATATGCCAACCTTTCAATGAAACATAATCCAGTTATACAACATGGAATATTAGAATATGCCTCAAATATAACTCAAACTCGTGTCACCTAAAAGGACACCTATAACATGTGAGGCAGCATATGAAAGTGCACAGAGACGGAGATATAACATGCAAATGTAGCTATCATGACAGAACAATATGACTACAGCTAAGGCAAATAGCTCAACATGGCGAAAATAGCCCTATCACATCTCAAACAATGAACCAGGTGGCCCAGACATGATTTCTAGAATGAATAGTATTCGTAGTAATATATCAATGATGCATGATAGCAAAATAAAGCAGACTACAAAATAAAATGGCCAAATATTTTTTACAAACACACCCACTATATAAAATATACACAGATTACACATTAGGGAGAGACACTAATATACATATAATTTTTAATAATAGTGGAACCCTAATTTTGGTGGTCTCTCATTTTATCTCTCAAAATTGAGAGAGCTGTCGCCCCTTTGAAGATCCTCTCTCTGTGATGCTGCCTCCGGCAGATTTGCCGGCAAAACTCCATATCCGATGATCACCCACGGCCATCTCTGCTCTCCTCCTCTTTCGTCTCACCAGGAGTTCATAACTAACAGCCAGAGCATGGTCGAATTCAACCCAAATCTAGCCAGTGAAGGCTTAGACGAGACCCCCCCCCAAGCTCTTTAGCCGTGTGTTTCTACATCTCTTTAGTACTATGTGGCCAGAAATGTCGACTCTATATTTGAAAGATAGTGTGAGTCACCGACGGTGATTTTGTTCTAACGATCTATTGGTTTTCCTGGCTGCTATCCGTTTGTCTTAGCATCTTTATATTGTTGGTTGGTTTATTCATAGTGAACGGAAACTACATTAGATGTGGCCAGAAACTGGCCGGGCTTCGCTTTCCGGCAAACTAGCATTTTCGGGCAACCTTTACTGTTTTGCAATGGTTATCTTGTTCTTCTGATGTTATTTACGATATACCTTTTATTTTTACTCCAAGTTTTTGACTTTGGTTGGTAATAGGGTCTCCCCGGCGGATTTTCGGCTGGAAAACATTTTCCAGCAGTCTTGTTCACTTGTTTTGAGTTTATCATGTTCTTTTTTTATAGCCTATGACCTCTTGGTTGCCGTATATTGCACTGTTGGTTCAATGTTTTGCAAACTTTTCTGCGTTTGCTTTGGTCCGTATGAATTTTGCCAGCTGCCTAGATCCGTTATTGCTACTTGTAACGACCCAATTGGTCATTTTGTGTAATTGTGCTCTATTTCTTCTTTTGATGATTCACACATGTGTGTTTATGATTTTAGGACTTGCGGGGTTGGTTAGTTTCGTTCCCGAAAGCTTTCAGGTTGATTTGGACCCTTTGATTATTGGCTTAGAAGCATATATTAGAAATGTTGACCAAACTTTGGCATTTCTGATAACGACCCTGGAACTGTGTTTAGATGGCTCTGATAGCTTTGTATCGTGATTTCGGACTTGGGCATATGCCCGGAATTGTTTTCGGATCTTTGTAGGTTGATTTGTGTTGTTTTGCCGAAATTTGGTAATTTGAAGTTGAAAAGTTTGGCCGTAGGTTGACTTTTTAGCTATCAAGCTCGGAATTTGACTTTGGATCTTGGAATAGGTCCGTTATGCTATTTAGAAGTTGTTGGAAAAATTTAATATAATTTGGAGTTGGTTTGATTGGATTGGACGTTTAGTTGTAATTTTAGAGATTCTTGAACTTTACTTTGAAATTCATGCATTTTAGTGTTTGATTCGTAGTTTTAGATGTTATTTTTTGCTTTTATCATGTGAGTGAGTTCGTATGATGTTGTTAGGCTTGTGTGGATGTTTGATTTGGAGCCCCGAGGGCTCGGATGTGTTGCGTACATGTGTCAGAAGGTTTTGGACTGAAAATGGATTGTTGGTGTTGCTAGTGCTCAGGTATCGCAATTGCGAGCACCAGCCTCGTAATTGCGAAGGTGACATTGGGGCCTTAGATGTTGCCATTGTGACTGCCCCTTCACAATTGCAAAGACAGCGGGATTTTGGCTTTGTCCTCATTTGCAAACAATTGTTCGCTTTTGTGATATGTTCAGCTTCGCAATTGAATCATCTTTCGCAATAGTGATTAACAAGGAGGCTGTTAGGGTTCGCAAATACGAACCCTGATCTGCAACTGCGAGGGTTCGCAAGTGCGAACCCTGTGTCACAAATCCGACACCTCCAGCTGGACAAAAGGGGTGGGAGACAGGATTTTCAACACATTCTCTCTTAGAACCCTATACTCGGTACGAGGTGATTTGGAGAGGGGTTTTCATATACAAACTTTGGGTTAGTGATTCTAATCTATTACCAATCATATTCCATCAATATATCTTAGATTTTAATATCAAAATCATGTGAATCAAAGTGAAAATTTGTGAAACTTTATCACGTTTTCGAAAAATAAGAATTTGAGTTTTGAGAGTCGATTTGGACTCGAATTTTGAAACTAATCACATATATGAACTCGTAGGGTTATGGGTATTTAGAATCTACCATTGGACCTGAGTTTTTATCGGGCGGGCCTTTTGTTAACGATGCGAAAAAAGTGTAAAGATCTTAGCTTTATCTATTGCAATTGATTTCCCTTGCATTGTTTGATGATATTAACTTGATTTTGGTTAGATTTGAGGTGTGTGGAGGCGAATTTTTGGTGAAAAGCTATTTCTGATGGTTGATTTGGCCTAGTTGAGATCAGTATGCCGCCTAACTTTGTGTGCAGGAACTACCCCTTAGGATTTAGGATTGATTGTGTCTTTTGTGCTATGTGAAAGCCGTGTACGTAAGGTAACGAGTGGGTACAGGGGTTGTACGTGGTATTTGACCGGTGTAGGCTACTTAGACTCTTCCATGCTTTAATTGAAATACCATATCATGTTGTAGATTCTCATAGTCAATATATTCTTATTTTTTAGTCTATCCTTACATGCCTTAAATGACTTGTTTAACACTCGTTCTACATCCTACTTGATAAATTGCTCTCATGCTTTAGTTGAACTTATTTCCCCTTTTATTGTTACGTGTTATCTCTTTCATCGTTGATTATCATTACTTGAAGTCATTGTATGTGTTATCTCTATCATTGTTGATTATCATTATTTGAAGTCATTGTTACAAGTTATCTCTTTCATTGCTATTGTTCTCATTTGAAGTCATGTTATCTCTTCCATTGTGAGTTATTTGTATTTAGTTTGTGGTTATGCATTGTCTTTCTCATTGTTGAGTTATTGGTGTTACAGTTATGAAAGTCGTATCACTTGGAGGCAAAGTTGAAAATTGTTGAGATACCTTTCTTGTTGAGAATTTTACATTCATCGTTACTGTTGATATTCTTGTACACGTTGTGGTGGATCCATGGGCTATTGTTGTGGAAATACTGATATTGTTGATTGTCGGCAAGATATGATATATCGGCACTTGTGGTGCGAGTTATTATTGTGATATGATATTGACGCGCATGCGCCGGCATAAAGTGGGATTTATGTGCGTGTTTCTTGTTGGGGAACTATGTGGAGTCACGCAGCCTCATAAGGTGGGCTAAAATTCATGTAGCTATTTCGAGAAAATATCTTTAAAACCTATTTCAAATGTAAGGCTCTCGAGGCGGTATAAGGAAATATTATGATTGAGATAGTGAATTGTGAATACGAGGCAGCAACTCAGTTGTGATTCTTGATATATACACGAGGCAGTACCTCGATTGTGATTCTTTTTGTACATAAGGCAGTACCTTGTTGTGTTTCTTGTTGCTTATCTCATGTTGCAAAGAGTTTTGGTGGGAACACTTCTTGTTGTTTTGCTCTTCCTTGTTATTATCAGTTACTGTTCGTATATGATCAATGTGGTTCTCTTTAATTGATTTCCTTGTGCTATTCCCATGCTTACAAATTCCAGTATTAGTTCATGCTATTAACTTGTTTCGTATCAGTTATTTATCCACCTTCCATTATTTTTCCTTATTATGTTTTCATACTGCTTATTTATATCCTAGCAAGTGTCTTGACCTGGCCTCGTCACTACTCTACCGAGGTTAGGCTTAATACTTATTGGGTACCGTTGTGGTGTACTCATACTATGCTTCTGCACATCTTTTTGTGCAGATCCAGGTACGTCTGCCCTTGCTTGACATTAGAGTTGATTGAGTTGCTATATTTGGGAGACTTTAAGGTATACCTGCTCCACGTCGGCATGCCTCAGAGTCACCTTCCTTTATCTTTGTTTCCTGTTGTATTTTCATTCAGATAGTGATGTAGTAGACATTTCAGTTCACTCTGTAGAGCATATGACTCAGTTTCACCAGTCTTGGGGAGTGTATTGTTGAGATTATGTTTTTGTAAGGTTATATAAGTTTATGAGACTTGTTTTAGTATTTTGTTAATTATATAAGTCTATGAGACTTGTTTTAGTATTTTGTTAATTATATAAGTTTATGAGACTTGTTTTAGTATTTTGTTAACGAATATTTTGTTACCTAGTCATAGAGACTAGGTGCCATCACAACATCCTATGCAGGGAAATTGGGGTCGTGACACTGCTGCGGCTATGTTGTTGAAGTTTTTGATTGATTATGTTGCTTCTTGGACACTGTTGGTTGACTCCATAACAGGGTTTGGACGCGATTTCTCTTATTCACTAATTTCAGCAAATACTACACGAGATTAAGGCCGACGAGAATAATTCTTGAGGCCCCGACGCCCCCAATGACCCTCTAACCGGGTATGAAATAAAGAGGCAATGACGATAAACATTGGATAGGGAAAAGACGAGAAAGGGACGAACCAATAGCCCTTCGGATGGCGAGACGATTAGCTACCATATTCGCAACCAAGGTGGTTCTTGTTCTCGTCTCTAGACGGTAATTGAAATCATAATCCGAGCCTCCTATAATATTTTTAAACTATTTTCCAAAAACCTTTTCTAAAAATACTTTTTTCAAACAATCTTTCAAAAACAAAAACATTTTCAAATCATTTTCAAGAGCAATTTTCCAAAACACTTTTAAGCAAAACCATTTTAAAAACGTGTCACTTTATTAGTTTATCTTTTACGTTACATTATTTCATTAAAAATTTTATTTCTCTTATCTTTCGAGGTAATTTATCCTAAATGCTTTGAAAAGATGACGCTCGAAGACGAAGACGAACCTCGTCAAATTCCCCGCTTCATACTTCCCGTTCTCGGATGCAGTCGAAACACAAAACATAATAAAGTCATAGATAGATATTATGCTTTCTTGTTTTCAATATTATCTATTTGCTAAACACTTTGGGTGAAGCGCATATAGTTAATAATTGGATTAAATTGCGATATTGTGCGATAGGTAATTCGTAAAATTTGTGTATATATATATATATGCATACATACATACATACATACATACATATATATATATATATATATATATATGTATGTATGTGTATATATATGTGTGTTTGTGTGTGCGTGTGTATGTAGGTTGTTGAATATGTTCTATAGTGTGGGGTAAATGTAATGCAGATAGGTGTACACTTACCTAATTAAATTAGTCATGGACATAGATAATAGTATGACTGTGACGACCCGGCCAGTCGTCTCATAAGTTACCACTCCGTTTTCCCTATTTCTGCCTTATTATGCTTTGTTAGCCGTGTTTTGTATAATCACGTCGAGTAGTTTGAGTGCGGAGTGAATTTGGTAAGAAATGAGACATTTAGTCTCTTTCAAGAAGGTTTAAGTTGTAAAAGTCAACCGGTTGTTGGCTTATGAGTTAGAGGGCTCGGATGTGAATTCCGACGATTCGGTTAGTTTCGGGAGGTGATTTACGACTTAGGAGTGCGATCGAAATTTGTTTTGGAGGTCCGGTGTAGAATTAGGCTTGAATTGGTGAAGTTATAACCTTGGCGATTTCCGGCGGATAGGCGAGTTTTTGATATGAGGGTCGGAATGGAATTCCGGAAGTCGCTGTAGCTTTGATGTGTCATTTAGGATGTGTGTGCGAAAAATTTCAGGTCATTCGGACGTGGTTTGGTTGGGTTTAGATCAAAAGAGAGATTTAGAAGATTTTGAAATCCTTAGGCTTGAATCTGACGTGAATTTGGTGTTTAGACATTGTTTTGAGCGTTCCGAAGGTGGGAACAAGTTTGAATAATGTTATGGGGTAGGTTGGTATATCTGGTTGAGGTCCCAGCGGCCTCGGGTAAGTCTTTGGGTGGTTAAATGGACCATTTCATCGTTGGAAAGAAAAATCTGCAGAAAAACCAGATGCCGAGAATGCGGTCGCATTTCTCAAATGCGGACCACATATCTCTCAAAGAGGTCGCAAACCCAGCCAGATTTTTGGGCAAAGTTCAGGTTAGAAATGCGGTAGGGAATGCGGTCGCATTTCTAACATGCGGACAACAGATCTTACATTGAAATCGCAGATCACGACAGTGTTTTGGGAAAAAATTAACGACAAGAATGCGGTATAGAATGCGATCGCATTCTTGAAATGCGGACTGCAAACCATCCCTCACATTGACTTTGCGATGAAGACTAAGGCCCAATCTGCGATGGATACGTCCCAAATGCAGGCCGCATATCTGTTATGCGACAGATATGCGATCGCATTTTAAACCCGACAGGGACGTTTTTGTTTCAATTTTTGACCACCTTATAAATAGAAATCAGTACCCATTTGCCATGCAAAACCCATTTTCGTTACCCACGAAGAAAAAACCTCCAAACACCATAAAATCACAGCAAATCAACCTCAAAACTATATCCGAAGGAGATTTTCTTGGACAAATTCTTAAAAGAAGGAGGTTTGGCGATCCTGAACATAGTTGGAGCTAGAGAGCTCGGGTTGAAGTGAGTTTTGAGGCGATTCTTGGAAGATTTCCAAGGGAAACATCGGGGTAAGTGTTCCTAACTCAATCTTAGTCAAATTACCCAAATCTATTGCCATTCTAGTATGTAATTGGTGATTTAAGTTGGAGAAGATTGTGGAAAACCCTTAAGTTTAGTTTTTAAGACTTGGAGATCGAACCGATGTAGGAATTCAATAAACTTTGTATGGGTGAATTCGTTGGGAGATATGGAACTCGTTGATGTAAAAATTACTGAATTTCGAGAAGTGGGCCCGGGGCTCGAATTTCGCTAATTTCGGAATTTCTTAGTATTGTTGATTATTTTCGCGTGGGCTTTGTTACCCTTACATATTGTGACATATTAGTTCTAATTTTTGATAGATTTGATGCGCGCGGAGGCTAATTCAAAGGGAAAAGGCATCGCAGGCTAAGAATTTAGCCGGTTCGAGGTGAGTAGTGATTGTAAATGATGTTCTGAGGGTTTGAAACCCCGGATTGCACATCGTAGAGCTACATTGAGGTGAAGCACGCGCTCGATAATGAGCGTGGGGTCGTTTACTACTAGGGATTGTAACTTGGTCCGTCCCGATTTATGATTTTACTACATATTTGATTGAAACTTAATTGATATCATCATGATTTGACCTGATTCCCATATTTGGGCTTCGTACCAGTTATTTGAACCCTTCAGGGGGCATTCATCACTATTTTCTCACTGTTTGATTCATTACTTGAACTCAATCATGTTGTTTTCACTGTTTTACAAAACATCCATGTTTACTTAGTTTTGAGATTTAAATGACATTTTAAATGATATAAATAGGATCGGGGTGACACGCCGCCATGGAATATGATATAAAAGGATCGGGTGGCACGCCGCCATGGAATATGATATAAAAGGATCGGGTGGCACGCCGCCACGGAATATGATATAAATGGGATCGGGTGGCACGCCGCCATGATTAGGATGTAAATGGGATCGGGTGGCACGCCGCCACGAGATATGATATTGCGCTTGGGCCGTAAGGGGCCCCTTCCGGAGTCTGTGCACCCCAGTGAGCGCAGGGTACCCATTGTGATATGGAAATATAGCCCAGGGACGTTACAATTGGTAACAATGGCAACTGGTAACTAGAGCTGGGGAGATGATACTGTTCTGTGATATTTCCCAAGGGGCGTGATTTTTAAATGATACTGAGCCAAGGGATGTTACAGTTGGTAACAATGACAACTGGTAACCAGAGCTGGGAAGATTTTGCTTGATTTCTCACTTATTTACTATTTTCAAAAAATGTTTTACCGCTTCATTATGCATTGCCTTGTGCCTTATGTGTTTCCTTACTTTCAGTCATTATGAGTTGGATGTACTCACATTACTCCCTGCACCATGTGTGCAAATTCAGGCATTATTGATTCCGCTCCGAGGCATTGACTACGACTGTCAGAGCGGTGAATCAGAGGCTACGAGGTAGCTGTTGGCATCCTCATCCCCGTATCTCTTTTATCTTGTTGTTTTCACTTTCTTCAAACAATTGTGCCAAAGATATTGTAATAGTAACCTTATTATTAGGATTTCATTAGTTGCTCATGACATTGTGACACCCCGGTTTGGGCTGTTGTCGGGATAGTTAACTGTGTTACCACAAATTGTTGTTATTAAAATATGTAAGTTCTGTAATAACTGCTTAAAATGAGTTTAGTTTGTATCGGCTAGCCTTGTCTTCACGAGAGGCGCCATCACGACCGGGTTTGGAATTTGGGTCGTGACAAGTTAGTATCAGAGCTTAGGTTACATAGGTCTACGAGTCATGAGCGGGTTTAGTAGAGTCTTGCGGATCGGTACGGAGAAGTCTGTAGTTATCTTCGAGAGGCTGCGGAACCATTCTAGGAAAACTCCATATTCTTGAAATTCTTGTCGTGCGAACTTGTTGATCCGAGCACTAAGCTTCTGCTATCCTGTTCTCTCACAGATGGTGAGGCCGCGAACTACCGGACGAGGTGGACGACCACCAGTACCGCCCACTGAGACCACCAGAGGCCGAGGACGCGGTCATGGTCGTGGTAGAGGCAGTGCAGCGAGGGCAGCATCTGTTGATCCACCAGCTGCCCCAGCTCAAGAACAGGCTCCAGCAGCACTAGTTCAGGCACCAACTGTGCCTATCGCTATTCCAGGTTTTCAATAGACCTTGGCTCAGATCTTATCAGTTTGCACTGGCCTGGCTCAGTCGGTTTCAGCCACCACAGCCGCAACTACTTCACAGGCCGGGGGAGGCAATCAGACTCCAGTTGCCGGTATGCCTGAGCAGGTAGTGCAGGGACTTCAGATGCCGGGGGCACCTCCAGCCCAGCCAGTTGCACCAGCTCAGGAATTCATAGTACCAGTTATGCTAAATGATGAGCAGCGTCGTCTTGAGAGGTTTGGCAGACTCCAGCCTTCGTCATTCAGTGGTGCTGAGGGTGAGGATGCCCAAGGTTTTCCTGACAAGTGTCAGCGAATGCTTCGGACAGCCGGGATTCTTGAGTCTAGCAGTGTGGCATTTACCACATTTCAGTTTACGGGAGCTGCCTTTAATTGGTGGGAGGCGTATGAGAGGCGTAGACCGGTGGATTCAACTCCCCTTACTTGGCAGCAGTTCTCCGCTCTTTTCTTGGAGAAGTATGTGCCGCAGTCCTGCAGAGAAGAGCTGCGTAGACAGTTCGAATGGCTGCGGCAGGGGGATATGACTGTGTCGCAATATGAGTCAAGATTTTCTGAATTGGCTCGTCATGCTGTTTGGATGGTTCCGACTGATCGTGAATGGATCAAGAGGTTTGTGGATGGCCTTAATTATCATCTCCGTATCCTCATGACCAGGGAGAGAGTACTGGGTGCTACCTTCGAGGAGGTGATCAATATAGCTCGCGAGATTGAGACGGTTCACCGTCAGGAGCGAGAGGAGAGGGAGGCTAAGAGGCCTCGAGGATCAGGCAGTTACGGTGGTGCTCCTTCCAGAGGCTAGTTTCAGCAGGGTAGAGGTCGTTCCTTCAGGCCTGCTCAGTTAGCCCGTCCAGAGTATCGTGGGGCATCTGCATGTCGTGGTTATCAGGGGTTGCAGCAAGGCCAGTCATCACTCAGCACCCTTCCAGCTCATACTCCATCGGTCCAGGGTCCTTCTATGCCGAGTGCATTTGCTAGAGCACCAGGGAGCTGTTATGAGTGTGGCGAGATGGGCCACGTGCGGAGGCAGTGTCCTTACTTTGGTGCTAGATTGTCCCAACAAAGGGGTCAGCCCTCAACTTCTGCTCCAGTAACCTTACCACCAGCCCAGCTAGCTATGGGTGGAGGTCAGGCAGCCAGAGGTCGCCCCAGAGGGGGAGGTCGAGCAGGCGGTGACCAGGCTCGATTCTATGCTATTCCAGGCAGGACAGATGCCAGTGCTTCAGATGCCGTTATTACAAGTATTATTTCAGTCTGCCACAAAGATGCCTCTGTATTATTTGATCCCGGTTCCACTTATTCATATGTGTCCTCATATTTTGCTCATTATTTGAGTACGCCCAGGGAGTTTCTTGCTTTACCTATCCATGTGTCTACCCCGGTGGGTGACACTATTATTGTAGACCGTGTGTACCGGTCGTGTGTAGTAACTATTGGGGGTCTGGAGACCCGAGTGGACCTATTACTACTAAGCATGGTAGATTTTGATGTCATTTTGGGCATGGATTGGCTATCTCCATGTCGTGCTATTTTAGACTGTCATGCTTAGACAGTTACTTTGGCTATGCCGGGTGTGCCGCCGATCGAGTGGCGTGGCGTGACTGATTATATTCCTAGTAGGGTGATATCATACTTGAAAGCCCAGCGTATGGTTGGGAAGGGTTGCCTTGCATACCTAGCGTTTGTGAGGGATGTTGGAGCTGAGACTCCAAGCATCGATTCTGTTCCAGTTGTGCGGGATTTTCCCGATGTATTTCCTGTAGAGCTGCTGGGCATGCCACCGGACAGGAATATTGATTTTGGTACTGACCTGGTGCCGGGCACTCAGCCCATCTCTATTCCACCATATCGTATGGCACCAGCAGAGTTGAAAGAATTGAAAGAGGAACTTCAGGAACTCCTAGATAACGGGTTCATTCGGCCTAGTATGTCACCTTGGGGTGCGCTGGTTCTATTTGTTAAGAAGAAGGATGGCACAATGAGAATATGCATCAATCACAGGCAATTGAACAAGGTAACAATCAAGAACAAGTATCCTTTGCCTCGCATTGATGATTTATTTGACCAGCTTCAGGGAGCGCGAGTGTTCTCCAAGATTGATCTCCGTTCAAGATATCACCAGTTAAAGATCAGAGATGCAGATATTCTTAAGACTGCTTTCCGGACTAGATATGGTCACTATGAGTTTCTTGTTATGTCTTTCGGGCTAACCAATGCCCCAGCAGCGTTCATGCAGTTGATGAACAATGTATTTCAGCCTTATTTGGATTCATTCGTTGTGGTATTCATTGATGATATCCTGGTGTACTCGCGTAGTCAGGAAGAGCACGCAGAGCATTTGCGAGTTGTATTGCAGAGATTGAGGGAGGAGAAGCTCTATGCAAAATTCTCTAAGTGTCAGTTTTGGCTCGGTTCAGTGGCTTTCTTAGGACACGTAGTGTCCAGCGAGGGTATACAGGTTGATCCAAAGAAGATAGAGGCGGTTCAGAGTTTCCCTAGACCATCCTCAATCACCGAGATTCGTAGCTTCCTTGGGTTGGCAGGCTACTATTGCCGGTTTGTTCGGGGATTCTCATCCATTGCATCGCCCATGACCAAATTGACTCAGAAGGGTGTTCCATTTGTATGGTCGGACAAGTGTGAGGAGAGCTTTCAGAAGCTCTAGACCGCCTTGACCACAGCTCCAGTATTGGTTCTACCATCAGCTTCAGGTGCATATACTGTATATTGTGATGCTTCGAGAGTTAGGATCGGTTGTGTACTAATGCAGGAGGGTAGAGTTATTGCTTATGCTTCTCGTCAGTTGAAGCCTCATGAGAAGAACTACCCCGTGCATGATTTGGAGCTTGCTGCCATAGTTCATGCTTTGAAGATTTGGAGGCATTACTTATATGGTGTGTCTTGTGAGGTGTTCACTGATCATCGTAGCCTTCAACATTGGTTCAAGCAAAATGATCTTAATTTGAGGCAGCGGAGATGGATGGAATTGCTCAAGGATTATGATATCACCATATTGTACCATCCGGGAAAGGCTAATGTGGTAGCCGATGCTTTAAGCTGAAAGGCAGTGAGTATGGGGAGTTTGGCATATATTTCAGTTGGGGAGAGACTTCTCGCAGTCGATGTCCAGACCTTGGCCAATAGGTTTGTGAGATTAGACATCTCGGAATCCAATCGGGTGTTGGCTTGCGTGGTTTCTCGGTCCTCGTTATATGATCGCATCAGGGAGCGTCAGTATGACGATCCGCATTTGCTTGTCCTTAAGGACAAAGTCCAGCATAATGATGCTAAAGATGTGACCATCGACGACGATGGAGTGTTGAGGATGCAGGGTCGGATTTGTGTACCTAATGTGGATGGGCTTCGGGAGTTGATTCTGGAAGAGGCCAATAGCTAGCGGTAATCCATTCATCCGGGTGCCGCAAAGATGTATCAGGACTTGAAACAACATTATTGGTGGAGAAGGATGAAGAGAGATATCGTGGGATTCGTAGCTCGGTGTCTCAACTGTCAGCAAGTAAAATATGAACATCAGAGACCGGGTGGTTTGCTTCAGCAGATAGTTATTCCCGAGTGGAAATTGGAGCGGCTCACTATGGACTTTGTTGTTGGGCTCCCGCGGGCTTTGAAAAAGTTCGATGCTATTTGGGTGATTGTGGATCGGTAGACCAAGTCCGCGCACTTCATCCCTATGCGTACTACCTATTCTTCAGAACGGTTGGTAAGGATTTATATCCGAGAGATTGTTCGACTACACGGCGTTCCAGTTTCTATTATTTCAGATAGAGGTACTTAGTTTACCTCACAGTTTTGGAGAGTCGTGCAGAGGGAGTTGGATACTCACGTGGAATTGAGCACAACATTTCATCCTCAAACGGATGGACAGTCCGAGCGTACCATCCAGATATTGGAGGACATGTTACAGGCATGCGCTATTGATTTCGGAGGCTCATGGGATGAGTTTCTGCCGCTTGCAGAGTTCGCTTATAACAACAGCTATCAGTCAAGTATTCAGATGGCTCCATATGAAGCTTTGTATGGGAGGCGGTGTAAATCTCCGGTTGGTTGGTTCGAGCTCGGCGAAGCTAGGCTATTGGGGACTGACTTGGTTTAGGATGCTTTAGAGAATGTGAAAACAATTTAGGAGAGGCTCCGTACAGCACAGTCGAGGCAAAAGAGTTATGCCGATAGGAAGGTTCGAGATATGTCCTACATGGTTGGCGAGAAGGTCTTGCTGAGGGTTTCGCCCATGAAAGGTGTTATGAGATTCGGTAAGAAAGGGAAATTGAGTCCTCGGTTCATTGGGCCATTTGAAGTACTTCGGAGTGTTGGGGAGGTGGCTTATGAGCTTGCTTTGCCACCCAGTCTGTCGAGTGTACACCTAGTATTTCATGTTTCTATGCTCCGGAAGTATATTGGGGACCCGTCTCATATTTTGGACTTCATCACGATTCAGTTGGATGATGACTTGACCTATGAGGTGGAGCCAGTGGCGATTTTGGATCGTCAGATTCGGAAGTTGAGATCCAAGGAGATAGCTTCAGTGAAAGTTCAGTGGAGAGGTCGGTCCATGGAGGAGGCTACCTGGGAAACCGAGCAAGAGATGCAGAGCAGATATCCTCACCTATTTGAGGCTTCATGTGCGTTTCTCAACTCGTTCGAGGACGAACGTTTGTTTAAGAGGGGGAGAATGTAACGACCCGGCCAGTCGTCTCATGAGTTACTACTCCGTTTTCCCCATTTCTGCCTTATTATGCTTTGTTAGCCGTGTTTTATATAATCACGTCGAGTAGTTTGAGTGCGGAGTGAATTTGGTAAGAAATGAGACACTTAGTCTCTTTCAAGAAGGTTTAAGTTGTAAAAGTCAACCGGATGTTGACTTATGAGTTAGAGGGCTCGGATGTGAATTCCGACGATTCGGTTAGTTTCGGAAGGTGATTTACGACTTAGGAGTGTGATCGAAATTGGTTTTGGAGGTCCGGTGTAGAATTAGGCTTGAATTAGTGAAGTTAGAACCTTGGCGATTTCCGGTGGATAGGCGAGATTTTGATCCGAGGGTCGGAATGGAATTCCGGAAGTCGCTGTAGCTTTGATGTGTCATTTAGGATGTGTGTGCGCAAAATTTCAGGTCATTCGGATGTGGTTTGGTTGGGTTTAGATCAAAAGAGCGATTTAGAAGATTTTGAAATCCTTAGGCTTGAATCCGACGTGAATTTGGTGTTTAGACATTTTTTTGAGCATTCCGAAGGTTGGAACAAGTTTGAATAATGTTATGGGGTAGGTTGGTATAGCTGGTTGAGGTCCCAGCGGCCTCGGGTAAGTTTTTGGGTGGTTAAACGGACCATTTCATCGTTGGAAAGAAAAATCTGCAGAAAAACCAGATGCCGAGAATGCGGTCGCATTTCTCAAATGCGGACCGCATATCTCTCAAAGAGGTCGCAAACCCAGCAAGATTTCTGGGCAAAGTTCAGATCAGAAATGCGGTAGGAAATGCGGTCGCATTTCTAACTTGCGGACCGCAGATCTTACATTGAAATCGCAGATCGCGACAGTGTTTTGGGCAAAAAATTAACGACAAGAATGCGGTAGAGAATGCGATCGCATTCTTGAAATGCGGACGGCAAACCATGCCTCACATTGACTTTGCGATGAAGACTAGGGCCCAATCTGCGATGGTTACGTCCAAAATGCAGACCGCATATCTGTTATGCGACAGATATGCGATCGCATTTTAAACCCGACAGGACGTTTTTGTCTCTATTTTTGACCACCTTATAAATAGAAATCAGTACCCATTTGCCATTCAAAACCCATTTTCGTTACCCACAAAGAGAAACACCTCCAACCACCATTAAATCACAGCAAATCAACCTCAAAACTATGTCCAAAGGAGATTTTCTTGGACAAATTCTTAAAAGAAGGAGTTTTGGCCATCTTGAACATAGTTGGAGCTAGAGAGCTTGGGTTGAAGTGAGTTTTGAGGCGATTCTTGGAAGATTTCCAAGGGAAACATCGGGGTAAGTGTTCCTAACTCGATCTTAGTTAAATTACCCAAATCTATTGCCATTCTAGTATGTAATTGGTGATTTAAGTTGGAGAAGATTGTGGAAAACCCTTAAGTTTAGATTTTAAGACTTGGAGATCGAACCGATGTAGGAATTCGATAAACTTTGTATGGGTGAACTCGTTGGGAGATAAGGAACCCGTTGATGTGAAAATTACTGAATTTCGAGAAGTGCTCCCGGGGCTCGAATTTTGCTAATTTCGGAATTTCTTAGTATTGTTGATTATTTTCGCGTGGGCTTTGTTACCCCTGCATATTGTGACATATTAGTTCTAATTTTGGATAGATTTGACGCGCGCGGAAGCCAATTCAAAGGGCAAAGGCATCGCGGGCTAAGAATTTAGTCTGTTCGAGGTGAGTAGTGATTGTAAATGATGTTCTGAGGGTTTGAAACCTCGGATTGCACATCGTAGTGCTACATTGAGGTGAAGCACGCGCTCAATAATTAGCGTGGGTTCGTTTACTATTAGGGATTGTGACTTGGTCCGTCCCGATTTATGATTTTACTACATATTTGATTGAAACTTAATTTATATCATCATGATTTGACCTGATTGCCATATTTGGGCTTCTTACCAGTTATTTGAACCCTTCTGGGGCATTTATCATTGTTTCTCGTTGTTTGATTCATTACTTGAACTCAATCATGTTGTTTTCACTGTTTTACAAAACATGCATGTTTACTTAATTTTGAGATTTAAATGATATTTTAAATGATATAAATAGGATCGGATGACAAGCTGTCACGGAATATGATATAAAAGGATCGGGTGGCACGCCGCCACGGAATATGATATGAAAGGATCGGGTGGCACGCCGCCACAGAATATGATATAAATGGGATCGGGTGGCACGCCGCCACGATATATGATGTAAATGGGATCGGGTGGCACGCCGCCACGAGATATGATATTGCGCTTGGGCCGTAAGGGGCCCCTCCCGGAGTCTGTATAGCCACAGTGAGGGCAGGGTACCCATTGTGATATGGAAATATAGCCCAGGGACGTTACAGTTGGTAACAATGGCAACTGGTAACTAGAGCTGGGGAGATGATACTGTTTTGTGACATTGCCCTAGGGGCGTGATTTTTAAATGATACTGCGCCCATGGATGTTACAGTTTGTAACAATGACAACTGGTAACCAGTGTTGGGAAGATTTTGCTTGATTTCTCACTGATTTACTATTTTCAAAAAATGTTTTACCGCTTCATTATGCATTGCCTTGTGCCTTATTTGTTTTCTTACTTTCAGTTATTATTTATATGTATTACTCACTGAGTTGGAAGTACTCACATTACTCCCTGCACCGTGTGTGCAGATTCAGGCATTATTGATTCCGCTCCGAGGCATTAACTACGACTGTTAGAGCGGTGAATCAGAGACTACGAGGTAGTTGTTGGCGTCCGCAGCCCCGTATCTCTTTTATCTTTTTGTTTTCACTTTCTTCAAACAATTGTGCCAGAGATATTGTAATAGTAATCTTATTTTTAGGATTTCATCAGTTGCTCATGACATTGTGACACCCCGGTTTGGCTGTTGTCGGGATGATTAACTATGTTTCCGCAAATTGTTTGTTATTAAAATATGTAAGTTCTGTAATAACTGCTTAAAATGAGTTTAGTTTGAATCGGCTGGCCTTGTCTTAACGAGAGGCGCTATCACGACCGGGTTTGGGATTTGTGTCGTGACAATGACATAATCATTCCCTATAGTAAATAATTTATCCTAGCATGCTTCTTGAAACAACTTACTTGTGAATGATATTTTGTTAACTTACATTCGATGATTAAGTATGACTTTTGAACAAATGTAGAATAACATAATCATGTGAGATATTAGATTCTTTTCCTTCTCACTCTTAAAGTAATAAATTTGGTGTGTAGTTTGGCGTGATAGCTTCAATTTGTAAGTTGTCTTTATATCTCATCAAATAATCCACTTTTTAGAATACATGATTGTATAATATATAACTCTCTGCTTCTTTCAATCTTTTATTTATATTCATTCTTTTGATAACTTTTTTATATATTTTCATTTGTCAAATAAATCATTTAAAGTCATTAGTTATTCATATGATAATTTTTAAACATAATTCATCTTTCTTCTCATTTTAATCATTTATTTTAAACATGTATTTTTTGGTATCTTGTTCACTTTACCAAAGTGACCTTGGACATAAATAAAATCTATTCAAGTGTATTCTTTAATTATATTCATTATATTAATTTATAAGTACTTTGTTTGTCGCTACATATTTTGTACATAAATAATCAAAAACATAATTTTTCATGTACTTCATCCACACTCTTCAAACATATTTTATTATACATAGATACTTGTATTTTACCATCTGACATTCACGTTTAGTCTATCTTTTCAAATCACTTTCATAATTCTTCGTAAATATTTAAATTAATTATTCTTCACTTAATCCCTCCCTTATATGATCAAGTCTACCGGAACCACATTTTGTTGATCTCGAGGGATGCCTAACCCTTCCCTTTGAGATAACTTGAACCCTTACCTTACCTAGAATTTCAATGGTTTCGCAGATCATAATTTACTGTACATCATGTAGTATAGCATAGGTGTCCTAGTATATCTTAAATACTAGATGGCGACTCTAAACTCTAAATTAACCTTGTAGGCGTACTATAAGTTGTACATTGTTTTGGCTTGTGCAAAATAGGGTGCAACAGTATCGACGAACGATTTAATGAGTTGGAAACTACACTTGTAGATCTTCAATTTACTAGGTGGATCACCCATAAATCATGTGCATCGAGAGAAAAGCTCAGTAACATTAGACCTAAATTTGTAGTAAAATTATGAACGTAACTTGCGATAACTTTTGTCGACTTTTGTTTCATAACTCGCTTGGCTTTAAAACTGTGATGAAACCGATAGGCCATTTTGTGTTTTAGTCATTATATATCAATGCATCTACTTCCAAGACTAGGAAACACATCGTGATGATAATCAAGCATCTACTTGCCTTCGCAGCCCATCCGCAACACAGCAAGCCATCACTGAACACTGATACTAAGTCCTCAACTTCACATACAGATGAATAGGAAGAAATAAAACATACAAGCTTCAAGCTGAAACGAGGTCGCTCTATAAAGAAAGAAAGAAGGAAGTTTCCTAGATGCCCTATAGCCTCTCGAAGGTAGGAATGGACGTCACCATACCAATCCGCAAGACTCTACTAGACACTTTCTCATGACTCATAGAATTAATGACCCGAGAGCTTTGATGCCAACTTGTTACGATCCAAAGTTTCCCCCAAGTCAGAATGGCACCTAACCTAACCCGCTAGGTAAACCAAACGGTATGAGTCACTACAATAATGAGAAATCATCAATAATATTAATAAAAATGCAAAAGAATTTAATACAACCATCCCAAGAATTGGTAGTATAAGTGACGAGCCACTATGATTTTAGGTTTACGAAGCTGGCAAAAAGAATAAAAACAACATTTTTTTGAAGCTTAAATAAATAGAAAAGAAGTTGTAAAGTACTATGAACAATAGGTAGCTTGAATCTGGAATGTTGGTGTATCTCCAATGCAACGCTTTGTCTTTCACAGCTACTCAACTAAAGAATCTGCCCGCAAGGTGTAAAAGCGTAATATAAGTACAACCGACCCCATATACTCAGTAAGTATCTTGACTAAGCTTAAAGTAGCAATGAGGTTTATACATCCAAAAGATAATCACTTAATCTGTGCAGCTCAATAACATATATAACACATAGAAGAATCCAAGGAAAACAGTCACAGAATAACGGATATCAAAAGTAAGAGTACACAAGTGAGATGAATATAAATAATTTTCTTTGACAATTACACAAATCATGAAATCAGAACTTGTATCAAATCCACTCAATAAGAGGCTTGCACCAAATACATCTACTCAAATGCTCAAAAAAAATCCTATAGTGTCTGTGCATAACAATGGTCCAGTTCGATATTACTTTCAAAATGATGTGCTCATAGGAACTTTACAAGGATCCAATATATCAATGCGTGATGACAACTTTCTCATCACATGAAACTGATACGCTACCAACAACTCCACGAACATGAGATAATAACCCAACATAGGGAGAACCCATATTGACAACTAAATCGTCGAATATCATAAGGGCACATGATAGCATGTTAGTAGCAACAAATGAAATCATGTAAAATGCCTGACAACACATAAGGAACTCTCTTGCATGATCAAGAACGTCACCCTCGTTCTCCACATTTCATCATAATAACAATATCCACCCTTATTGCTGTAATGAACTCGGCTGGTCATTTTGTGTATTTGAGTCTCGTTTCCTAGTTTGATTCTTCCCACGTTCTTATTTATTGTATTATGACTTGTGGGGATCGTTGGTTTGGTTTCGGAATAGTTTTGTGATGAGTTGGAACACTTAGTTCCATGGTTGAAAGCTTAAGTTATAAGAGTTGACCAAAGATTGACTTTTCTGTTCACGACATCGATTCGTGATTTGATGGTTCCAATAGGTTCGTATGGTGATTTTGGACTTACGCGTATGCCCAGATTTGGATTCGGCGGTTCCTAGATTGATTTAACTCCTTTTGCCAAAAGTTGGCACTTTGAAGGTTATGAAATTTCATAAGTTGGACCATGCGTTGAATTTGTGGCTATCGGGTTCGGATTATTGTTCCAGGACTTCGAATAAATTTATTTTGTCATTTATTACTTGTGTGCAAAGTATGTCTAATTACGAGTTGGATTGGTAATTAGATGCTTGGCTGTTAATATTGAAGTTCTGAGTTTATATCCTGCATGATGTGGTTTGGTGTTTGATTTCTAGTTTTGTGTGTTATTTTGATGCTCCGAGCTTGCGAGCAAGCTCGTACAAGGTATATGTACTTGTGTGGATCTTTGGTGTTGGGTTCAAGGGGCTCGGGTGAGCTTTGGATGGATTCGAATGAGATTTTGATAGCTTCAAATTTGCTGGTGCTGCAGACCTAGCATTTTTAAAGGTGTACTCGCGTTTACGAAGGGCCGCAATTGAAGACACCTTTTCGCATTTGCGAATGGGGTGACTTCCTAGGGTACCTCGCATTTGCGAGGTTGTAGGTCACAATTGCAACATTATAAGGGCAACAAGGGACTTTGCAATTGTGAATTTGGAGTCGCATTAGAGAATATTTAAGGCAGTCTGGGCTTCCATTTTGCCAGCCCAGGGTCGCATTTTGTCACGATCCAATTTCACCATAGGTCGTGATACCGCACAACGTTACCGCTAGGCAAGCCAACAGTGAACTAACCGTGTGATTATTTACTTTAACATTTTTAAAATAGTTGAGTTTTAGTTACTGCATAAATAGGAAGTAAAACTTTAATAAGATGTCAGATAAATAATTTTAAGAGCAAATGAGATAAGTAAATATCCAAAAAGAAATCATCATGTGTCTACTAGCATAATCTCCAAGACCTGGTGTCACAAGTGTATTAGCTACTAGTAGAATATATACAAATACTACACTACTGTCCGAAGGGAAATAGATAGAAAGTGAAAGCAAAAGAAAGACTTTGGATGCTGTAGAACGGGCTTGGAAGGCAGCTCACTGCAAAGTCTTATGGAATCAAGGATGCGCGCTGGACTGATAACCAGATGTGTAGAAGTGTAGCGTGAGTACATAAATAACATGTACCCAGTAAGTATCTAGCCTAACCTCGAAGAAGTAGTGACGAGGGGTCGACTTCGACACTTACTATGGGCTAATAATATAGTACCGAAATATTAATTAAGCTTGGGCTACATAAATGAAGCTGAAAACTGAATGATAGGAAATGGATAAATAACTCTTTCACTAATAGTACGTCCCAAACCGGTTTCCATCATTTAACAAGTTAACCTCTCAAGTCGATGAAACAATATCAAGTATAACTGGGCTCCAAGTATTATTACGCACGAATTATGCCAAGGTCGTACGGTCGTATCCAAAATATAAACATATATATTGTGCACTGCTGAGGGTCGAACGACACGAACCATAGATGCATCTATTCCACTACCGAGGCGTTCCGCCTGCTCCACAAGAAGAGAAAATACTTTATAAGCACCCGATTCAAAGATTATTAAGAGGCTAATATTCAAAGAAGCATCAATTTTTATTAACGGTCAAGTAACCCGTCGAAAACTCAAGTAAATGAAATTCGACCTTTTACAGTTTCTCTATCAAGTTCCAATATGATTTAAGCACCTAAATTAACAATTTGGGTGCAAACATTGTAAGTATAACATGATTTGGGGTCCTAAACTACCCGGACATAAGCATAATTAGTAGCTATGCACAGGCTCTCGTCACCTCGTGCGTACGTAGCCCCCACAAATAGAAAAACATGTTAATTCAATCCACCTATGGGATTAATTCCCTCTTACAAGGTTAGAAAAGAGACTTACCTCATTCTCAAGTTCACTTTCGGTCCACAAATGTGCTTTAAACCCTAAACTCGGTGCCAAACGACTCGAAACTAGTCAAATGTTGTATAAAATAATCAATACATGTTCAAAAGTTCATATCCTAACTATTAAAGTAATTTCCTAACCCTAATTGAAGAATTCCTAAAATTTACCCCAGGCCCACATGGCTAGATTCCGGAAATATTTTGAACAAAGTTGTTACCCATATCCTCACGAACTCAAATATGTAATTTTCACCCCATTCCATAATTATTTTTGTGGTTAAACTCCATTTTTATCAAAACCCTAGGTTTTCCTCTAAAATCCCATAAGTCCTACCATTTTTCATGTTAAATCTACTTATGATTCGTGTATTTAGCTAAAGAATTGATAGGGATTACTTGCCTCTTGATGTTAGTGGAACCCCTCCCAAAAATGCTGTAAATATCGTCTAAGACCTTGTGGGAAATGAGAAAAATAAGTCTACGTCCCGCAATAAAAGCTGTTGCACAGGTCACAGGTGTCGCAATTGGAACAGCTTATTCGCAAATGCAGAGGTCACAAATGCGACAAAATCTTTGCAAATGCGAAGCTGAGTCCCCACTATCAAGGTCATATTTGCAACCACAACATCGCAAATGCGAAAGGAGGCTGATCGCAAAAGCGACTAGAAATCACGCAAATGCGAGTCCTGCCTTGGCCAGGCTTCTTTGCAATTGCGAAGCCTGTCCCGCAAATGCGAACAAAATCTTGCATTTTGCGATACTTGAGACACCAGCAAAAAAAACTAGAAAACTGAAGTCTTCCCATCTATCCGAACACGACCGAAATTCACCCGAGCCCTCGGGGCTTCGCACCAAATATCCACACAAGTCTAAAAATATCATACGAACTTGCTCGCACGATCGAAATGCCAGAATAACATCTAAAAGCACGAATCGAATGCCAAAATGCATGAATCAAATCATGAAAACTCAAAACTTCTAAAAACACATCTGCACGTCCGATTCCTACCAAATCACGTCCGGTTGACCTCAAATTTTGCACACAAGTCTTAAATGACATTACGGACCTACTCCAACTTCTAGAATCAGAATCCGAACCCGATAAAAAAATTCTACTCTCGGTCAAACTTCCAAAAACCTTCAAATTTCCAACTTTCGCCAAATGACCCCGAAACGTCTTACAGACCTCCAAATCCACATCCGGATGCGCTCCTGAGTCCTGAATCACCATACGGAGCTGTTCGCAGGTTCAAAATCCCAAACGGACGTCTATAACATTAAAATACACTTCAACTCAAACTTATGAAATTCACCCAAAATGCTAACTTTCAATATTGGGCGCCGAAATGTTCCCGGCTCATCCAAAACCCCATCTGAACATACGCCCAACTCAAAAATCATCATACCAACCTATTGGAACCGTCAAATCACGATTCCGAGGTCGTTTACTCAAAAAATTTGACCAAAGTCAAACTTAGCCTTTCAAGGCCAGCTTAATGAACCTAGTGTTCCGATTTCAACACGAATCCTTCCAAATCCCGACCTAACTATCCCGTAAGTCATAAATAGAAAGAGCACATATAGAGAGTCTTATTTAGGGGAACGGGGTTCTATAAAGAAAAATGACTGGTTGGGTCATTACATATTTGCAAACCTCTGGTCGCAAATGTGGCATCTTTAGTTGGTTAATCGCTCAGTTCGGGACTTAAACCATTTTATCATATCTCTGAGCCCTAGACTTGTAGAGGGGCAATTTTTAAAGAGGACTTTCACACAAAGCTATTGGGTAAGTGATTTTTCATTCAATTTTGATATTTATATTCTTATGGATTTTTCCACCAAAATCATGGAATTTGGATTGTATTTTTGGGGGTTATTTTTTTTTTACTATGTTTTGAAAAATAAAAATTCAGGATTTCCGAGTCGATTTGGGCTCGAATTTGAAAACTAATCATATATTTAGACTCGTGGGGTTATAGGTAGTCAGAATATACCCCTTGACTTGGGTTTTGAAAGTGTGGGAACGGGGTTGACTTCTATTGGCATTTCGGGAATTAAGTAGAGATTGAGACTTTATTGTTTGGAATTGATTCATTTAGCATTGTTTGATGTTATTGAGTCATTTTTGGCTAAGATTCCAGCTGGACGCAGGTGAATTTAATAGAAAGACATTTTTGGAGTATTGATTTGGCTTGTTTGAGGTAAGTATCTTGCCTAACTAGTAACAACACGGGTAGCGAAATAATTTAAACTTGAAGATTGAAAGAGGGAATTATTAAATCTTAAACGAAAAATATACAAGCTCACGTATTTAAACATGAAACCTTGTTTAGTACAAGAAGTAGAGAATCAGTTATGGAAGAAGAAGAAGAATAGCTGGGAGGGAACTCAAACAAGGAAGCTTGATATTAAAGACATCCAAGTAATGGATTAAAGTAGAACAAAAAGGGAAAACCCAAAGAGAACCTTCTTCAATATTAGTTATAATGAAGAAGAAAAAAATGAGCTTATCAAAAGAACCATATTTTTCAAATTTCCCAACATCAGAAAAGAATTCTCGTTTACCAGTTGGCATGGCAAAAGTACGTCTTTATGCCTACATGTCAAATATACGTGTCAAAATCATTAAATGTCATACTACCATCTAGAATGAGGAAGATAAATCCCGATGCCTACTGGTCAAATATACATGTCAAGTCAATTATTTCATAGTAATAAATCAAGTACACTCACACTCAGTACAATCAAGGTGCCTGGCTCAAATGCCCCACTTCATGACACACACAATCACTCAGCACTATACGGGTGGCTGACATCTATGCCCCTCACCAAAGCACATATATATATTACTGTGCCTGTGACCACTGCTAGCATGTTAGACTTCGGAGGGGCGGATCCTACTGAAGCGCTTATCACAATCATATAGCCCAATAGTGCGCCTGGAGCACGCGTAGCCTCAAAATTAGTACAACTTGGCCGAATGATGGACCTGACATACGTGCCACCTCAATATCAATATAACCATTGCGGTGTAACCCGATCCAACATAACTTACAAAGTTGCTTCTCTACGGCATACATCAGTCATCAATCCGCTCAGGTCCCCATATGCCAACATTTAGTCGAAACATAATCCAATTATACAACATGGAATATCACAATATGCTTCACATACAGCTCAAACTCGTCTCACCTACAAGGAGACCAATAACATGTGAGGCAGCATATCAAAGTGCACGGAGACAAAGATATAACATGCATATGTAACTATCATGACTGTACAATATGACTACAGCAAAGGCAAATAGCTCAACGTGGCGAAAATAGCCCTATCACGTCTCAAATAATTAAGCAGGTGGCCTAAATATGATCTCTAGCATAAATAATATCTCACATAGTCATATAAATCGAGAAAACATGATATCAAAAAAGAGTGGTAGCAAAACAAGGCACATTATAGCCTTAGAACTACCCAGATCATGATTAGGTGCACGCACACACGCCCGTTACCTAGCGCGTGTGTCACCCCCATTACATCTCAAATATCATAGTTTCCCCAAATTTCTTCTCTTCAAATCCTTGATTTAGGTGCAGTAATCCATGGAAAAATAAAATATATGATCAAACCAAAGATAAAATTACTTAACCTCATGATTTGGATGTTTACCAAGAACTAAAAAAAGAGAAGAAAATAAACTCAAAATCCCGAAATTGAATAATTTAAAGCAATGCAAGTCGTCCTTCTTCTCGATCACGATCATCATCCTCACGATCGAGATTCCAAAAGTGTCCAGCACAATTTAACCCTCCGCGATCACGGCCATGAAGCTCTGCGATCGCTATGAACAAATTTCATTAAACCTTCTAACTCTTTCCAGACAGCTTGTTGTATAACGGTCTTATCTTTTTGAACAAAACTCCAAATGACATTTGATATAACAAAACTACAAATCCTTATAGATTGCAAGATATAAGCTTCCAAATCAGCCTTATGATAGCAGAAAATCTTCTACGTGATCGCTAAAAGGGCTACTGCGATCGCGATTCACACGGGCCAAACAACAATTTGCTCTACATGAATGCGGCTCGAAGGTCAGCGATCGCGATTCACACCCCTGTAGTGAAAAACCAGCAACTGAAAAGGGCCTAGAAATGGTCCAAAATTGCCTGGAAACACACCCGAGCCCCTCGGGTCCCTGTCCGAACGCACTAGCAAGTCCAAAAACATAACACATACCTAGTCGAGGCCTCAAATCACACATAAAAACGTCAAAACTACGAGTGGTACCTCAAATCAAGCTTAATGAACTATTTTAAATTTCCAAATTCCAAACTTACGCAGAACACATATAAATTAGTCAAGTGACATAACGGGCCTATTCCAACTCCTGGACCAGCATTCCGATCACGATAACCTCGGAGTCAAATCTACGAACTTCTCAAAACTCTGCTCCGGGTCAAATACAGAAAATCCAAACTTGATGAATTCTGCCAACTTAAGCTTCCACATTGCAAATCACTGTATAAACTCACTGTATGAATTTTGCCAACTTAAACATACGTTCTCTCTTGAACGTGCCAAGAGTCATTTCAAAGCTATCAAATCACTGTATAAACTCATCATGCACATACCAATGGGTGATCCCACGTCACTGCAATCCATATAAGCCCAACAACACAACCTAACTGATATCCAAATCGTACACTGAAAATGATGAAAGAAACATACAGAAACTCGCAACCACTCATCAGATCAATAAGTCGTGGAGCTTCCTTGCCCGATAAAAACCACTGCCAAATTATATGCTGACTTCTGATATTATTCTTCCAAACATACCTTATCAAAATTCAATAGTACTAATTTTAGGTAAAAAATCTCATCTCATCTAGTACAAGCTGCTCAGCAACATGCCACACCAGTACCACCTCGAGCGACATACCTTGCGATCTGTCACCAAACAAGCAACAACTCAAATGTACCCAACAAGGGGAAAGAGAATCAAATGAGAGAACCGTCCCGCAAGCTCAACATATATCACCACAAGACATAATGCCACGAATGCATCTCACAAAGGAGAAACAAAGCGCACAAAATAACCACAAAGGATCATATCCCAACATAACTTCGCTACGTTGTGTGACCCAATCCAAACACCAGCCCATATGGGATACCTCAAGCCATGATGCTTATAATAAACAACCATATGCATATAAACAACAAATACGTGAACTTCATGATCATAACCATGAAGGAACAAAAAGCACAATATAACACAAACAGAAAGACCATAACCAAAGCGCAACCAACCATTCAACATCGAAAGAGCCATCTTGCTCGAATTCCGCCACAAGGCCAAAACAAAACAGCACCATGTGTGTAAATAGCCAACAGTTTCACAACCTATTGTAGCATAGAAGAGCAATACATGGAACATAACAAACATGAATAAGATCAACTCTAACTGATGACACATCCTTCAATAATAGCTATGCTGAGTAAATAAATCCGACCCGATGTAGAATACACATTCTCATTAGGCTTACCAGTGACCTCCAATTTGATTCTGATCCTCTCGAAATGAGTAGCTAACATTCCCAAATATCCACTAAAACCTATCCATAACACACACCATCAACAGTCTAACTCTTGCCAGATCTTCATAGTTCACAACCAAGGAATAGTCCACCCCTGAGTCTCCCAGTCTCCAAATCACAAGAATATAAAATCCTTCATATCCGAACCCGACTTGACCACCCAAATAACTGACACATCTCTAATGCACAATCATCTCACAAGAAATACTCCCCCAATCCTTCCGTGCCACATAGCAAAATTTGAACATCAGCAATCGACCAACCAAGCGATTACCATAACATAAGTCAAGCATCCGCAAGTCAAAACACAGTACGCCTTCTAAAATGCGCACCCTTCTCAGGTGATACCAGACAGTGCTATCATTCTTCTAAACATCTGGAGCCGTCCATACAGTCTAGAACTCATGGCCTTCCCTTCGAAGCTGAACCACAAACTTGTACATACAAATCTCAATCCCACACGACGCACCACTTCTAATATATGAAAGTACGAGAATCCCATAATCAACTCGCAGTCACAAGCAGGACACATAATCATCCAGAAATTGATCCCATTCAGGAGTAAACCACAACGCGCAACAAACTCCCCATGCCTTTAGAAAATATCCATCTTATTCCGTGGTCGATAACATCAAGAACTCTTCGGAATCTATTTGCACATAACCAAGTCATCAAAATTGAATCCCTCTAACTCAACCAAATTATGCAAATCTCCAAACAAAGTAGCCTTGCTACATTAAACCTACAAAGCCTTGCCACTCCGAAAGGACCAAAACAACTGATCATTTCTGTTACCATGCTGGTCCAGCCTACTAACAAATTGTCCTATTCCTTTGAGTTCATCTGAATTGCCCTCAACTTAACACTTCTCCTTGCCAGAACACCATGTTCCATGACCAAAACTCACGATAAGAGATCCTAGCATAAAACCACATCGGCCTCAAGCCTATAAGCCATTGTATTGCCTCCTAAGCAAACAAAAATATCGCATATGAGATACCCACTCTAAAGAGACCTTATGTGAATTTAAAGTTCTTTCCTTAACCTCTCTGATATTTAAATGTAGAATCCATAGTGATACATAAATACCGCGAATATCGACATCATCCATCGCAAATCCCAAATTTGAGCCTTTCACAAATCCGAGAAATCCTCAAATACCACATATAAATCTTAAACTCATTAGAACTATCTCGAGATCCACTTCGCTCTGATCTCCAATGCATCGCATAAATGAGCCGAATGACTTGTGCTCCATTAGCACACCGGCACCCAAAGAATTAAGCTCACCCTTCAGCAACTAAAGGAATCTCTTCTCCTTGCACACTACATCCACTGCGAATAATGAACCCAAATCATTCCAAGATTTTCATATGTCCATAAAGTATAGCACATCATGTATCCAATAGTTTCCATGCTCAATTCATCCTTAAAATTACCCTCTTCTAACCGGTCCCCACTTAGCTTGAAGCCATAGATCATAACATCGGATAACCACAATATATTTACTCCACAACCGCCATGCTCTCGCACCGTAATTCATCCGAATACTTTATGAACTCATGTAGCAGTAATCATAAAAATACCTCAAATCATCTGCTAAGATCACATTCATCCTCGTGACAGTCAGCCAAGTACCTCAAGCGATCCACACTCAAATCGCACCACATACATACCCCGTTGGTAGAAGAAAAACTCTCCACAGAAACATCACATGGATCACATAACCTCAGAACATCCCGCAGGAGATAACCCACCTGCTTAGCCTCAAACTAGCATCTCTTGATGACCCTATCATGGTCACAACCACTATGCATACACTTAATCCTCCTGAGTGTGAACTCGTCAACAAGGCACGAGAATTTGCTTGATCCCACATATGAACAACCCGAAAGACCCCTCAACACACTCATAACTCAAGACCGTACAACACATCAAGACAGAAATCAAGCATCCATAGCCAAAATTCTTCTTGTCACATCCAAACCATCTAAGCACAAGCCTCGGTCATATGGTACACATCATATAGCTATCCAACCACACACTGAGCCACTAGTCCCACTCCTAAGGAGGCTACCGGACATATAAGTCCAAAAGCTGTCACGACCTAAATCCCAACCATGATCGTGATGGCGCCTCTCATAAAGACAAGGCCAGCCACTCCAAACTAAACCGCGATTTAAACAGTTAAACATCACAAAATAATATAAGTACGGTTTAATAATAGAAATTAGCAGCAAAATATAGTGAACCATCCCGACTACAGCCCGAACCGGGGTGTCACAAAGTCATGAGCAACTAATGAAAATCCTAATAATAGATTTCTAATGCAATATCTTGGCACAATTGTTTGAAGAAAGTGGAAATAACAATATAAAAAGATACGGGGCTGCGAACGCCAACAACTACCTCGTAATCTCTGAATCACCGCCCTGACAGTAGTAGTCAATACCTCGGAGCGGAACCGGTTACGCCTGAATCTGCACACATGGTGCAGGGTGTAATGTGAGTACTTCCAATTCAGTGAGTAATACATATAAATAATGACTGAAAGTAAGAAACACATAAGGCTTAGAGCAATTCACGATAAGACAGTAAACATGTAAATATTCTAAGCAAATAACATGAAATAATGAAAACAACACCAACACAACAAAAATGCAATGCACAACATGACTCTCGTGGCGGCGTGCCACCCGTTCCCTGGGTACCCGGCGCTCACTGTGGGGGTTTCAGTAGCGCAATATCTCGTGACGGCGTGTCACCCGATCCAACATATCATATGCAAGTCATTTAATTTTCAAAATTGAGTTTATGAAATGAATCAATTCAGTAACAAATACCCTTGAAGGGTTCACATAACCGGCGAGATGCCAAATAATACCCTTGAAGGGTTCACATAACCGGTGAGATGCCAAATAATACCCCTGAAGGGTTCACATAACTGGCGAGATGCCCAAATATGATGATGTCAATAAGATTAAATCAATCACATAGTAAAATCATCAATCGGGATGGACCAAGTCAAAATCCCCGGAAGCAAACGACACAGTATAGCACTACGATGTGAAAATCCGGGGTTTCAAACCCTCAGGACATCATTTACAAGCATTACTCACCTCAAACCGGCTAAATCCTTAGCCCACGACGCCTTTGCCCTTTGAATTGGCCTCCACGTGCGTCGAATCTATCCAAATTCAAAACAATTACATCACAATATGTTGAGGGAACAAAGCCCAAGCGAAAATAATCAAAATTACTAAGAAATTTCAAAATTAGCAAAACCCGAGCCCCGGGCCCACTTCTTGAAATTCAGTAATTTTTACCTCAACGGGTTCCTTATCTCCTCACGAGTTCAACCATAAGAAATTTGTCGAATTCCGACATCGAATCGACCTCCAACCCTCAAATCTAAACTTAAGGTTTTCCGCAATTTTCCCAACTTAAATCACCAATTAATTGCTAAAAACAGTGATAAACCGAGGTAATTCCTCAAAAATTTAGTTAGGAACACTTACCCCGAGATTCCTCTTGAAAATCCCCCAATATTTGCTTCAAGATTCGCTTCAATCCGAGTTCTATGGCCCCAAGTATGTTTAAGATGACCAAAAACTCTTCCTTTAAGAATTTGTCCATGAAAATCTCCTTTGGATATAGTTTTGAGGTTGTTTTATGGTGATTCTATGGTGTTTGGATGTGTTTCTCTTCGTGGGTAACGAAAATGGGTTCTTGTAGGGCAAATGGGCTTTGGTTTCTATTTAAAAAGGGGTCAAAAATCGGAACAATTCAGGTGTTCAAAATGTTGTCTGCATAACCAGAATGCTGTCCGCATTCTGGTTGCATTTTTGACATTGCTTTCGGCCCAACAATCTGTTTCACTTTGCTGTTCGCATTTTCCGTAGCATAACCAAAATGCTGTTCGCATTTTTGACATCAGGTGTAGCATTTCTAACGTTTATGCAGATTTTGTTTTCCTTGACACCAAAATAAGCATAACATTCTCATACGATGTCCGAATTGGACGATTCTTTTTGCTATGACTCCGAAATTTTGATACGGATCTAACGCTTCAATTAAAACTGAATTTGGAGTCCATTGGATAAATATGATACCACTTATTCTCG
The DNA here is from genome assembly GCA_002018475.1 of Nicotiana obtusifolia. NCBI lineage: Eukaryota > Viridiplantae > Streptophyta > Magnoliopsida > Solanales > Solanaceae > Nicotiana > Nicotiana obtusifolia. The sequence continues at coordinate 28,019 of MCJB01030255.1, read as the reverse complement.
AAGAGACGACATCGACACATTCTTGAAATGCCAAAGTTAAACTCCATCAACCATCCAAAATCCATTCGAGGCCCTCGGGACTTCAAACTAATATATCAACAAATCTTAAAACATCACATGGACTTAGTTGAGGCCTCAAATCACATCAAACAAATCTAATACACGAATCATACCCCAATTCAAGCCTAACGAACTTAACAAATTCCAACTTCTACATTCGATGCCGAAACCTATCAAATCGAGTCCGATTGACCTCAAATTTTACACACAAATCCTAATTCACATCTCGAAGCTACAGAAACTTTGAATTCCATTCCGGCCCTCGGATCAAAATCTCACCTATTGATCGGAAATAGCCAAAATTCTAACTTCACTGCGAAATCAACTCAAAGCAAGGTTTGCGGTTCGCATTTCATGTTTTGCGATCGCATTCTCATCGCAGTCCTGATGTAGATTTTTGTCCAAATTTCTGTCTCAGTATGCGATCTCCACTGTCAAATATGCGGTTCGCATTTCAGGTTTGCGGTTCGCATTCTTGCCGCATTCTGGTCGCGAATCTTGCCCAGGTTTCTGCTTGTTTTTGCGACTCCACTGTGAGATATGCGGTCCGCATTTGAGCTATGCGGTCCGCATTCTCACCTGGTTTTTCTGCAACTTTTGCTTTTCCAACGATGGTTTAATCCGTTTAACCACCCAAAACTCACCCCAAACGCAGACTACTCAACTTGATTACCTTAAACACGGATAACGAAGCGTAAATGAAGTAGGAATGGGGAAGACGGAGTGGTAACCCACGAGATGACTGGCCGGGTCGTCAGAAAAGCACATACTCACAACTGGGTCATCAAGCCCAAGCAACAGTCTGAACTTAGCCTCAAGTCCTCGAGACTGGCCTATCTCCACAACACAGAGAACAGATCTTGTACCTCATCCAAGACATCACTAGTCGTCGATTCACAACTGGTACCAAGTGCTCACTTAACATACTGGGGAGTGGAAGGAATTCCAGAGATACGCTTCAAGCTAAATCAATGCCGCACGATAAGGAAAGAAGATGGAAATTTTCCTACATGCCCTGTAGTCTCTCGATGATAAGTATGGACATCATCGTACCGATCCGCAAGACTCTACTAGACACTTGCTCATGAATCGTAGCACCTATGAAACTAGAGCTCTGATACCAACTTGTCACGATCCAAAATCCGCCTAGTCCTTGTGGCACCTAACCTAACCTGCTAGGTAACCAACACAATCTAATAATAATGATAAGAGTCAAGTAGTGAAATAACATAATTTTATACAATTGCCCAATGAATAATAGTACGAGTCATGAACCACTAAGAGTTAGATTTACAAACCTGGTATAAATACAAGCTTTGTTTGGAATGTACATAACCAGATTACAAATTTAATGCTACCAAGAACAAGTGGCAGCTATATCCTGAAAGAAGGTACATCTTCAATGCCAGCTCCTACCATGCAACACAGCATCAGCTCCAAGATCTGCACGTAAGGTACAGAAGTGTAGTATGAGCACAAGTCACCCCATATACTAAATAAGTAACAAACCTAACCTCAGGTTGAAAGCACTGACAAGCTCATAAGATGGTCAGAGTCCAACACCAATGGCCAATAACAACTCGTAATAGTATAATGAGGAGAATAAAGGTAAATGACTCAAAAGATATTATGCTCAGCATGTTCACAGTTACGGGAAAGTAGACATGCTTTTAAAGCATAACAGTCAAAAGTCCAAGTCTTATCATTGAAAATCAACTAAACATGAGTATATCAAAAGAACTGTATTTTTCTAATTTTCCAACATGAGATAAGAATTCTAGTTTACCAGTTAGTGTGAGGACAATATGTCTCTTTGCTTACATGTCAATTGTACATGTCAAATTAACCGTCTAGCACGAGGAAGATGCATCTTGATGCCTACATTCAAATATTCATGTCAAGTTAATGATTTCAAAGTAATATCATCAAGCGCCTGTCTGAAATGCCCCAATTCATCACACACAAAATCACTAATCACTGTATGGGTGCCTCTAATATATATATATATATATATATATATATAACACTATGCCTGCGCCCACTATTGGCATGTCATACTCCAGGGGACAAATCATGGCCAAGTGCTAATTAAAATTACATAGCCCAATAGTGGGGCCTGGTGCATGCATAGCCTCAATATCAATACAACTTAGCCCCATGTGGGGCCTGGCATATGCGCCACCTCAATATCAATATAATCGTTGCGGCATGCAACCCGATCCAACATAACTCACAAAATGGGTTTGCGGCCCACATTAGTCATCAATCCGCTCAAGTTCCCATATGCCAACCATTCAATGAAACATAATCCAGTTATACAAAATGGAATATCAGAATATGCCTCAAATATAGCTCAAACTCGTGTCACCTAAAAAGACACCTATAACATGTGAGGCAGCATATCAAAGTGCACAGAGACGGAGATATAACATGCAAATGTAACTATCATGATTGTACAATATGAGTGCAGCTAAGGCAGATAGCTCACCATGGCGAAAATAGCCCTATCACATCTCAAACAATTAACCAGGTGACCTAGACATGATTTCTAGAATGAATAATATCCGTAGTCATATATCAAAGATGCATGATAACAAAATAAAGCACATAGTAGTCTAAGAATTACCCGGATCATGAGTACCTCGATGCATGCACAAATGCCGATCATCTAGCTCGTGTGTCACCTCTAACACATCCCAACTATCATAGTTTTAAGGGATAAGTACCCCTAGTACGGTGTTTAGTTATGTTACTTACCTCGAACAATCCAAATCAAATACCGAGCAAGCCAAACAATACTCTATGTTGTCCTGCGTGAACCGATTTTCGAATGGCCCGAAACTAGCCAAAAGCAACTCAAATCATCAAATAATGCCAATAAATCCAAACGGTAAAGGTCGAATCTTTAATCAAATAATCAAAGGCAACAAAAGAGTCAACCCACGCCCGCACTTAGGAACCTAACAAAACATAAACATTCTGACAACCCATTCGAGTATGAGTCTAACCATATAAGTTCCATCCAAATTCGACCGCAATTTCATATTCAAAACCCCAAAATTCATTCTCTTAAGTTCAAGTAAAAAATTTCCAATTTCTTCTCTTCAATTCCTTGATTTAGTGGTAGTAATCCATGGAAAAACAAAATATATAATCAAAACAAAGATAAAAATACTTATCCTCATGATTTGGGTGTTTATCTCCTCGAAAATCGCCTTACTTGTGCTCCAAGAACTCAAAAAGAAAAGAAAATGAATTCAAAATCCTGAAATTGGATGTTTTAAAGCCCCGCAGGTCGTCCTTCTTCGCGATTGCGGTCAACAACCTCGTGATTGCAATTCAAAAAATGTCCAGCACAATTTAACCCTACGGGATCGCAGCCGTGAAGCTCCGCAATCGCGATGAACATATTTCATTGAACCTTCGAACTCTTTCCAAACAGCCTGTAGTATAACAATCATAACTTATTGAACAAAACTCACAATGACAAACTGTTTGATTTTATGAAAACAAGAAACAATGGACTACAATTTTTGTTTTTGGATCACCTCCAAATTCCTTGTAGATTGCAAGATATATGCTTCCTAAGTCAGCCTAATGCCAGCATAAATTCTTCTACTCGATCGTGAAAAGGGCTACTGTGATTGCGATTAGACCTAGAAAGCAATTTGCTCTTCACGAACGTAGACCGAAGGTCCGCGATCTCGATTCACACCCCTATAGCCAAAAATCAGCAACTGAAAAAGGCCTAGAAATGGTCCGAAACCACCTTGAAACTCATCGGAGCCCCTCTGGACCCCGTCAAAACATACCAACAAGTCCCAAAACATAACACGGATTTGCTCAAGGCACAATCACAGTATAACAACATTAAAACCACGAGTCGCACCTCAAATCAAGCTTAATGAACTATTTTAAATTTATAGATCCCAAACTTACGTCGAACACGTCTAAACAACTGGGAATCACTTTAAATTCTACACACACGTTCCAAATGACATAACAGACCTAGTCCAACTCTCAGAAAAACAATCCAAACTCGATAATATTGAAGTCAACTCTTGGTCAAACCTATGAACTTTCCAAACCTTCAAATTGCCAACTTTTGTCAATTAGCGCCATATTCTAGAAACATCCAAATTCAGATCCGGCCTTACGCCCAAGTCTAAAATTACCACCCTGACCTAACGGAACAATCAAAACTTTGACCTGGGGTCAAATACATAAAAGTCAAACTAGGTCAACTCTACCAACTTAAAGCTTCCACATTGCAAATCATTCGACTAAATCAATCCTGGACCACTTAAAAACCAAAAGAAACCATGCACGCAAGTCATAATACATCATATAAAGCTACTCAACAAATCAAACCACCAAACAGAAAGAAAATGCTCAAAACAACCGGTCGGGTCGTTATATTCTCCCCCATTTAAACATACATGCGTCCTCGAATGAGCAAAGAGTCGTTCCAAAGCTATCAAACCACTGCATAAACTCATCATGCACATACCCATGGGTGATCACACGTCACCACAATCCACATAAGCATGACAAAATAACATCAATTAAAATCCTTAGTTAACCCTCTGTTCACAAACCTTATAATCAAATATCTAACATCCGGAATCCATTATAAGATTTGATTCTCGCATCTACACAGTATAAGTCTGAAAAAGGTTATCAAGCCATTACCATAACCCATGATATAATCTCATGATATACCACATAACTCGAATACTCATAGCAATAACTTTCGGCCACAATAGTTGCTCAATAGCAAATCCGATACCGGTAACAAACCTCATATCAAATAAAACCTTGTTCCAAACTTTTGTACACAACCAATGATGAAAGAAACATGCAGAAACGTGTAACCACTCATTAGATCAACAAGTCGTGGAGCTTCCTCGCCCGATAAGAACTATTGTCAAGTTATAAGCTGAATTCTGATATTATTCTTTCAAACATACCTTATCCAAATCCAATAGTACTAATTTCAAGTCCAAAATCGCATCTCATTTAATACAAGATGCTCGGCAACACGTCATACCAGCACCACCTTGAGCAACATACTGTGCAATCCGTGCACCAAACAAGCGATAACTCAAATGTACCCAATAAGGGGAAAGAGAATCAAATGAGAGAACCATCCTACAAGCTCAACATATATTACCACAAGACATAATGCCACGAACGCATCTCACAAAGGAGAAACAAAACACACGAAATGAGCACAGAGGATCATATCCCAACATAACTTTGCTGCAATGTGTGACCCAATCCAAACACCAACCCACATGGAATACCTAGAGCTATGATGCTCATAATCAACAACCATATGCATATCAACAACAAATATGTGAAGTGCATGGTCATAACCCTGAAGTAACGGATAGGCAATGTTATTGATCTGGTTGAACAATAGCTGACCATGGAATTAAAACACACCGAAGCAGTGGTGCCATTTCAAATCACTGTAATCTATGCCAAATGAAAAATAGCTTTAAGAAGACCTCTTTGGGAGGTTCTAAGACAGAAATCCATGACATGCACAATCCCATGGTGTGTCATTGGGGTCTTCAATGTGATAACATCCATAGAAGAGAAAGTTGGAGGCCTTCCCTACTAGATGAACAAGAGCCTGGAATTATTAAGCATGATTAAATATTGTGGTTTAGTGGACCTAGGTTTCTATGGCATCAGGTTCACCTGGTCGAATGGAAGGGTCAATGCTCAATAGTTTGGAAAAGACTAGATAGAGGTCGGGTCAATGATAACTGGTTTATCTCCTACCATGCCACAACTATCACCCATCTATCTTCAGCAGGATCAGATCATAATCCTCTACTTATGGAGGTAAATGTGAGACAAGAATCTAGCAGAAGATACTTCAAGTTCCTCAATTGCTGGGTTAAAAATGAGAGATTTATCCCACTTGTGCAGGAAGTATGGGATAATGAGGTCAATGTTAATGCTATGGGGATCTTTCATCAGAAACTTAAAACAATATCCAAATGCTTTAAGTACATTGTCCAAACAACAATACAGGGACATCTTTCAAAAGGCAAAAGAGTATGAACAAAACCTGAAGTAGGTTAAGATGAATTGGGCTCAAACAAATGATGATTCTGACAGAATAGCATATTATGAGCTTCAGGCTCAATATGTGAGATACATGAAGTTAAAAAAATCCATCCTGAAATAGAAAACTCAACGACAGTGGTTTAGAGAAGGGGATGCAAACTCAGGTACAAATGTTCATTTAATAAATCAAAGATGATGATGGGAAATAGATTTATGGTGATGAAGCTATTGGTATAGTAGCCTGCAGCTACTTTCAAAATCTCTTTACCCAAACAAGAGGTGCCATAAGAGAATACGTATTGTCGGGTATTCCTTCCATGATAACAGAGGAAGATAATGAGCTAATAGCTAAGGATCCCGCTATGGTAGAATTTAAAGAAGTTGTTTTCTCCATGAATCCTAATAGTACTGCTGGTCTTGATGGATGAACGGAAAATTCTTCCAATTGTGTTGGAATATGATTAAATTTGATCTGCTGAATGTGGTACTGGCTTTCTTTGGGGGTGCTACCATGCCAAAATACATGACTAGTGCTTTCCTACTCCTACTGCCCGAGGTGGACTTCCCAAATTCCATACAGAGTTTAGTCCAATTAGTCTCAACAACTTCATCAACAAAATCATCTCCAAATTCATAAGATCTAGACTGGCTCCTATCCTTCTAGAATCATTTCTACTAATCAGAAAGGGTTTGTCAAAGGTAGAATCATCTCAAAAAACATAATGTTGGCTCAGGAGATTGTTCGTGGGATCAAAAAACCCAACATTGATTCAAACGTGGTCATCAAGCTAAACATGGCTAAAGCTTATGACAGAGTTTCCTGGGGTTTTTGCCTGCATAATACTAAGAAGAATGGGCTTCAATGAGATGATCACTGATGTGATTTCGAGAACCATGTCCAATAATTGGTACTCACTTATTAATAATAGTACTTGATGGGGTTTTTTTCCACTCAACAAGGGGCCTGAAACAAGGAGATCCATTAGCACCATCCTTATTTATCATTGGTGCTAAACTTTTGTCCAGAATGCTCAACAACTTAATCCATGACTAGTTCTTCAATGGTTTCTGCAAGGAAATAAGAGGCTTTCAGATTAATCACTAGGTTTTGTGATGACATTATAATTTTTACTTCTGGGGCCAGAAGTTCCTTACAGAAAGTCATGTAGACTTTGAGAAATTATGAAGACACTTATGGATAACAAATCAATAGACACAAGAGTCATTTCATGACTGCCCTTTCTGCATTTAATGGCACAGCGAGAAGAGTACAACATGTAGCTAGATTAAGCAAGAAAGAATCCCCTCTCATATACCTGGGATGCCCTCTGTATATAGGTAGAAAAAAGATTGTGCACTTCAATTACATGGTGGCTAAAATAGTTAACAGAATCAAAGGCTGGCATAATAAGATTTTGTCCTATGGAGGCAAGGCTACTTCGATAAAAAATATGTTACAATCAAATACAAACAATGGTGGTTATCCCATACACCTTCTATCAGCTCTTTCTCCTCCTAAAGCTGTTCTGAAACAAATACAAACATTAGATGCTACCTTTTTCTAGGGAATGGAGAATGACAGCCGAACACCACTAGTCCTCATGGAAAAATCTATCATTCCTAGTGAGTGAAGGAGGAGTTGGCTTCAAAACAATGCACGATGTTTGCCAATCCTTGGAGTACAAACAATGGTGGTTATTTAGAACTAAGAAGTCACTATGGGGAAACTTTCTGAGGGCTAAATACTGCCAAAGATCAAATTCAATATCCAAGAGAGTGGGATACTAGGCAGTATAAAATATAGAAAAAAATGATGATCAACAAAAGAGAGGCTCAGAAACACATTCACTAGAGACTGCATTCTGGTAACTGTATCTTCTAGTAGGACAATTGGCTGGGAATGGATGTTCTTGCTATGTATAAAACTAAATGAGGAAGACCTGGAAACACTAATGTGGCTCAACTATGGGAAAATGGCCAATGGAACTTACATGAATTGAATAGAGTGGCTCCAATGCATAAGATTCAAGACATATTGTAAATTCTCATATACTATAAGCCACATATCCAAGATCAACCCATATGGACTCCCACTGCATCTGGAAAGTTTACATGTGCATTTGCTTGGGAAGTGTCAAGGTATATAGAAAACAACCCAATTTCACCAGTAATATGACATGGCACAAAAAGATCCCTTTTAAATGGTCCTTTTGCCTTTGAAGGGATATCAGAAACAAAATTACCCATTGATGACATGATTGTTTTTTTTGGAAATACTACTGCATCAAGATGTGTATGTTGTACCATACCTGAAGATGAAACAATAGAACACATCTTAAGTCAAGGCAATCTTGCTAAAATTGTGTGGAAGAAATATGGAAATCCTGCTGGAATTAAAACAGACAACTTCCTTCTCAGATTAATCTTGATGAATTGGGGATTCAAAACAATCATAATGAAGTAAAAAAGTTGATTTTAGCCACTCTCCCCATTATCATATGCTAGAAACTGTGGAAGAACAGATGCAGTGCAAAGTATAGATCAAAGGACTCTTCCATAGCCAGGTAAATCTTCTCCATCAACTCTGATGTACACTTGCTGCTACACACCAACTTCCCTGCTATTAATTGTCCTTATAGACGGGTGAATCTATAATCTATAATTGAGATATCAAACATCACATTACGACCCAATAGGTTAAATGGACTAGACCATTTGCAGGGTTAGTAAAAGTTAAGAGTGATGGGAGTGCTTTGACCAACCCTGGGAGGATAGGTGATGGAGTTGTTATCATGAACCACTTTGGAGAATTCATTCAAGCAATTGCATCCCCATTGGGTGATGGTACCAAAAACTTGGCAGAAACTGAAGCAGCCTCCATGGGCATCCAATGGTACATTTATAATCGATACAATAGAGTACATCTTGAGGTTGATTCTGAGCTACTGATTAACTGGTTAACCAGCTATGAGGAGCCTCCCTCGACCATCAAGATGAATTTACGAAAGTTGAGAACACTCTGTCATAAATGCGTGGAGATCACATACTCTCATGTGTATAGAGAGGCCAAATTCAGCAGGACTTCTTGGGCACCCCTGCTTTCAGACATAGAAAGATTCAAAGAATCATCAAATCACCACAATTGGCCTCCAGCACTTCTCATGGTTATGGTTGACAGAGATAAATTAAGGGGAGCGTACCATTTTTCCAAGTGATCATCATGAAACATCATTATAGCAGCAGAAGCAAGAATGGTGGTTCAGATGCTAAGACCACCATAAGAGCAGTACAAATACAACAGCCATTGATAGTCTAGTTTTCACTAATTTCTTTGCTATTTTGTGCAGGTACAAAGGACACACTCATAGCATTGATAGGTCCCCAATGTGTGGTATTAGCACATAGAGTGCTCAGTCTGTTGGAGGTCTATCGATACTATAAAGAGTGGTAGTCCCTCAACGCCCCATATACAACTAACATTCAATGCAGACAACATAAGATATCATACCAACAACCACTAGCACCCTAATATCATTACACCATCAACAACCCCATCTCAACAGCCATACTCCACTTCAACAATACTACAAACCCATTAAGATGTCCATCTCCATAGACAACACCTCAAATACCACACTAAATCTCAAAATCCACAAGAACCTAGGTTTACTGATGCATTCTCACAATCCAAGGACTGCAAGGCCCCGTAAAAGTTTACCTAGGACCCGGTATTTCATGGTGCCGAGGTAGTCTAATGTGTTTGAGGGTTTCTACGGTACAGACTCTTTGGGTTGTACAGTGCGTTGGGAGTTGGAAGAAATGTTTTGCAGAACATGGTATTTTTGCGGTCCATTATGCGACAACAGAACTACTTCACCGGCTGCAGATCTGCCGCTGAGTGGAGCAGAAACAAAGCTAATTTTGGAGGTCTTTTTGTGGTCCATTATGTGACGACATAATCATTTCGCTGGCCCCACATCCATCATAAATTCAACTTGAAAAAATTCCGGGGGGAGATTTTGAGGCACGTTATGCAGCCGTATAATTGTTCTACATGCGGCAGAACCGCCGTGGACTTGATCAGGCCAGCCCAGTTTTTGGGACCATTTCTACGGTCCATTTTGCAGGCCGCAGACTTGATTTGGGGTGCACTCTGCAACCGTATAGTTGTGTTCGGAGGGTGTAGTTTCTATTTTTATAACCCGACCCCATTTCATATAAAATGACTTTGGAGTCATTTTGGCTGGTTTAAATGACTATTTTAGAGAGAGGAGAGTGCATTAGAGAGGGAGGAGGAATAAGTGCTTGACCATCAATCCTTGCCCCAATCTTGAAGATTCAAGGGAATCACTCACTAGGCCATCACTCATCCGGGTAAGACCTTGTCTTAAAACCTTCATGCAGTTTTTATGGGTTTAAGTAAGTTGTAGAGTTGGAGATAGGCCGCGCATGTGCCAATATGAGGTAATATGTGGGATTGTTGAACTATTTCGGGTAGAATCTTTTTGAAATTGGTTGAGGAAGGAAGGTATTACTAACGTAGAGCCTTGTAGTCGATTTTGCATAATAGGTGTTTGACGAAATTCCCAAGAGACTAGTATCATGAGAATGCTTCTAATTATGATTCGATTTTTATCATTTTCCTATAAATTGAAATTGCTAAGAGTATTTGGACGTTGTAGTAGCCTAAGTAAACCTCAAGCAAGGTATGTTGGATAAACTTACCGTATAGAGTCGAATTCTATGATTTTCTCGCAAGATTCAAGTATGATTGGCTCAAGTTCCTAATTCCGATGTTCCAGGTCATTCCTAATATATTGAGTTATTCTAACTAAGTATTGTGTCAAAAATTATATGCTCAGAATGTGTTTCAATTTCTCCTATCATATTATGCTCTCCTCTGGGAATGTATTCAAGTATGGTTTATGTACCGTAATGCCATGACTGCAATTCGTGTTTCAAAAACATGATTTATTATGCCTTATTCTTGGAAGGAAAACTCAATGTGATTAAGACTCATGTTACTTATATACATGTTTAAAGTCTTGATTACAAATGCCCTTATTGTTGATGATCTATGATGATGATTGAAAGTGAAAGAAGTGAGTACGAAAAACACAACATGGCCATCATGCCAAGAATAAAAACTACGCTTGTGGCCAATACTGCTAAAAACCAGCAATTGAAAAAGGGCTAGAAATGGTTTGAAACTGCCCTAAAACTCACCCGAGCCCTCGGGACCCCGTCCGAACATACCTATAAGTTCAAAGACACAACACAGACCTAATCAAGTCCTTAAATCACACATAATAATATCAAACAATGAGTCGCACCTCAAATCAAGCTTAATGAACTGTTTCAAAATTTCAAATTCCAAACTTATGCTGAACATGTCTAAACAATTCAAAATCACCTCAAATTTTGCACAGAAGTTTCAAATGACATAACTGACCTTTTCCACCTAATGGAACGACAATCCGAACACGATAATATCAAAGTCAACTCCTGGTCAAACCTATGAACTTTCCATACCTTCAAATTTCTAACTTTTGACAATTAGCACCAAAACCTTCTAGACACATCCAAGAGCAAATCCGAGCATACGCCCAAGTCTAAAATCACCATCAGGACCTAACAGAATCGTCAAAATTGCAACTCAAAGCTTTGACATTGCAAATTGTTCCTCCGAATCAATCTCGAACCACTCCAAAATCAAAACCAACTAAGCATGCAAGTCTTAATACATCATATGAAGCTATTCAAGAACTCAAACCGCCTAACGAAATACAAATGCTCAAAGAAATCGGTTAGGTCGTTACAATATAGGAGTAAATGGTGGCTGCCACCATAAAAACAAAATCATAAAAGAACATTCTAGGCTTCAAAGGGGGTAAAACTAAAGTTCATATGTTGATGTTTCTAGTCAATATTGATCATTAAAGAAAGACTCTAGAAACCAGGTCAATTTAACACTAGTTTGGGCAGCTGAAGTTGCCCTATGTTGGGGCTGATTTGGGCCCCATTCCACATCCATTTGGACTTCAATTTGGGCTTTCGAATATTTTTAAGATTATTCCAATATATTCTTTCGGCTTGACCTCTTCTCCAACCATAAGACACCTTTTAATTGCTAATTGAAGCTCATTAAGCTTTTCTTAGAACTTTTTCATTTGAGATCTTGTCGTGGGCCTTCTTGGAGCTTCTAAAACTTCATCCTTGTCTTTTAGTGACGTTGAGCTTCTATGTTTGCTATCATTCTGATGCACTTTAAAGGTTTTTTAGCCTCAAGCACAAAGAAGAGAGAAAAACAAAAGCACCCCGCTAAAGTTTTTCACCCAAACGTTCTTCAATCCCGCATGCTTGGAAAAAGTGTTCAATAAAGGAGGAACAATGAAATAGAAGTAAATCACGTTTTTGAGTCAAGAGCTTAGAAAAACTAATCAGGAAAGTTTATTTTCAGCATATTGAGCCTTTTAAATAGGCCTTACAATGAGTAAAATTGAAAAGTTTAAGGAAAACTAATCCTAGTTAAACTAGAATAAGAATTAGGCTAAGAAAACCTATCAAAACTAAAATAGGAAAGATAATTCTAGTAGGAATTGACTACCAACTAACAAACCTAGTTTTACTAGAACTATAAATATAATCCTACTAAAATAAGATGTTACACCCCAACTTTGGGGAGCGGGACCGGCGCTCAAACACCCTTGTGGTAGTCAAGCAAGTCATCGTTCCATATCCTTCCCATGAGTGCCCATGCATGATTTAGAAGATCAAAATGAACCATTCTTTTAAAATTGCTGCCTTCCATCAGGTAGAAACCATTTCAAAGTTTATGGATTAAAATTAGCCATATACCATGCATACGTTTTATAATATATCATGAAAGAAATAACATATTCCCGTACATATCATCACCCACAACTATCTATGGAACCTCTAATACATCATGAAATACAATGAAAATAAGGTGTCGGTGACAAGGCCCTCGCTATACCCACAATAGAAGATAAGTCCAAAAAAAATGAAATGGATACCCTGGATGTAGAATGGGGCTTACCAAGTTCATTAAGAAGATGGTACACACCTATCAAGATCTTGTGCCATCTGCTAGGATATCACCTGCATCAATTAAAGATGCAGTGTTCGCGGCACAAAGAACATTAGTACACGTGGAATAGTACTAGTATGTAAAGAAGACAGAACAATGTATAAAATAATGGAAGCTCAAAAGAGAGGTAAATATAGTACATCAAGAAGCTATAAAATAGGCTATACAATCATATGTCAAGTTTTATTATGCTTAAGTCATTATGAACTTTTTTGCTCAAGTGAGCCATATGAGATGGGTGTGGGATACAAAGTATAATGTAAACGTAACAATATGTACATACAAAATACAATGAAAATGGCTCAATGTGTTTCACAAGGTCATCCATGGGGCTCACCTTTACTTGTGTTGACTATAGGTTTCACCAGTCTGTCCATAGTCAACCTTTACTATGCACCTATTAGTTTCACGAAAACCGTCCATAGGACTCATCTTTGCCTGAGCCGACTATGCGTTTCACCAATCTGTCCATAGCCAACCTTTATTATACACCTATGCATTTCACCAGACCGTCCATAGGGCTCATATATACAAAATAAGCTATGTGTTTCTCCAGACCGTCTATATGGCTCATCTTTGCTACAGCTACGCACCTATGTGTTTCACCAAACCGTCCTTAGGGCTCATGCTTACTACATCTACGCAACTATGTGTTTCACCAGACCGTCGATAGGGCTTATCTTTACAACAGCTGTGCACCTATGAGTTTCACTCGACCCTCCATAAGGCTCATCTATACTATGCACCTATACTTTCACCAGACCATACATAGGGCTTGTAACACATGATTATGCAAATGACCAGATGCAAGCTTAAAGCAACACGAATTATATTACATTTAGGGTCATAAGATTTCGGAACATCGGAATACTTCAAATTCATGTTCATTATGTAGAAGCATAGCTTATTACATTAGCACAAGTGTGGAGAATCAATGAGTAGATTGCAATGGAGCATGGGCCCAATCATTTATCATAGAACATCTCTCTTTCATCTTGTTATGCATTCGTTTTCTATCTTAAGGTCATTAGCTAAGTTCATCATTCTTGGGGACTTTAACATCTAAGTCGTTTGCATTTATTATTTTAGAAGCGTAGAAATTGTGATTGAAATGATTGGAATGCCTTAATTTCAACGTCATAATTATTTGTAAACTTCAGTCTCTGTAACGTTGCCATAAGGGAAATATCATGCTATGCAGACTATATATGTGAAGTGATTACATGAATATCATATAGACATTTGTCTCCCAAAAAAATTTCATATAAATCATTTCAAGGAAGTATTTTCTTTTCATTGTCCCTTGGGACATACAATACCTCATAATTTCTCATTTCTGCAAGTGGCCACATTTCACTGGCATACTGTCGCTTCCTCTTACTTGCCATGGGTCATCATAAAAGATTTGGAATCATGGCTACTACCAGATGAGCAATAAGAGCTTGAGACACTAGGAATATATCTAAAATGGGGAGCATAATGATAGTAATTGAAGAATGGACTGAGCTCGTACGCATTTGAAACGTCAATCGTGCTTGAAAAATTTGATTCTACGTAGGGAGTTTAGCCAACATACCTGAAACTGGCCCCTTAATGACATTATGATGATCCACCACACAAAACAACTTCAATCTATTGGAAGATATCTTGAAAACCCCTCCTTTGAGGTCTTGAAGAACTTTCTTGAAAATCTAGGGATTTCATGTGGACGTTTCGTCAATACTAATGTAGAAGTGATAGGATTTCCGACCAAGATAATGGGAATTTCTTACCTTGAAGATGAGAGGAATTAGGGATCTTGAGAGAGTAGACAAGAGCTCAAAAATCGTCCAAGTGAAATGAGGGAACTGAGCACCCAAAATGACATAAAAGAAACCTTCAACTGGGGCGCGCCTGGTCTGGTGAAGTGAGCCTCCCTTTGTTGTCCACTGCATACAAGGGAAAATAACATAAGTGCCCGTTCTTGCAAAGCGAGCCTTGGTTCGCTGTTCGCAAAAATAATTGGGTGGTCTAACTATAGTAATTTAATCATAACTTTTAGTAGGAATGGCCAAATGACGAACGGCTTGATGCCTTTGAAACAAGACTAGAAGGGCTATACTTTTAGGGACAAAATTTATGGAAATTGTCTTTATATTATGAGTGTTATACCCATTCAAAGTCAGGCATTGTGAAAATTAAGACATCTTTTCCACTTAATATTTCCAACTCGTTCCAAACAACTTCACCCCACTTATAAACCTCCTTAATGTGTTCCAAAATACTTTCCACATGTATTTTCATGTCAAAATGGCGTGGTTCTATCCCATAGTTCTCCTTTAGTACTCAAAAATGTTATTCCCAATTATCGTTGGTGTATTATAGTCATAAATTATTAAAAATTTTACGGGGCCTTACACAAGAATTAAGAAATCCTAATCTTGAATGGATCTTGGACTTCTTCAGTTTCTTGAGATTCTTGGGCCTCAATTGGACTAAGGCTATTAGTGTAAGCATTTTAAATTCATGGCCCAATTCTCCAAATCCATTGGCACTTTCATAAGCTAAATAAGCCTCTATTGTTGTAGAAAACATGGCCTCCACTTGTGCATCTCTAGCATCAAGATTTGAGCTTGCAGGTTAATCATTCTCCCTTGGTTGAAAAGGACTGGCCCTTGAGTCGTCAGAATAGTAGGGAGCAAGATCTATTTCATTGAAGATAGGTGATATTTCAAATTCACTTGGAAGCTCTAAGCAATAAGGATTATCACCAATCTTTTGTTGTACCTCAAAAGGTCCATCATCTCGCTAAACGTTTGGTTTGCAAATCTCTCCTAACTCAAACCAACCCAAACCAGGTAGCCTTCCTTGAACACCATATGTTCCCTACGTGTATCAGCCTTTTCTTTATATTTAGAATTTTGCTTCTCAATATATGCCCGAACATTCTCATGTACTTTCTTGAGATGCTTCACTAGATCAGCAGCATCCCCATTAAAAGAATGAGTAGCTAGAAGATGGGAAAGAATAAGCGATCCAAGAGGATTCGTACCATAGATGACTTCGAATAGACTCTTTCCCATAGTGCGGTTGGTTGACTTGTTGAAGGCAAACTCAGCAGTAGGAAGTTCAATATACCCACGAAGTAAAGCACCTAAACTTCAGTTGAAAACTTTGCCCATCAATTTGTGGATGATGAGAAGTTCTAGCTGTAAGCTTAGTACCAAATATAGACCATAAAGTCCTCCAAAAATGAAATAAATATCTCGAATCCCTATCTGAAACAATAGTTTTGGGAATTCCATGCAATTCATAATATGATCAAAGAAGATCAGCAATATTTGTTGCATATGAAGTCTTATCGCAAGGAATAAAGTGTTACAACCCATATTTGTATACGTTAGATTACGCCGTAAGATAGTCTACATAGGTCCAAGAAGAGATTACCTTTGAGATAATAAGAATTTAGTCCTATTGGTCTTAAATGATGCAAGGGTGTATAAGGGTGGTTAACAAGTATTAGAAGATAAACGAATTAAGGATATTGTAACTCGTATTTTGGGGTAAATCGAGAGGTGATTAACATTACCAAGAGGTCATGTTTTAAGGTATTTGAATCATATAATATTCATTTCGTAAGTCTTGAAGTCAAACGAGTTATGAAACAAAAGTCGACAAAGGTTGTCGCAACTTGGCTTCATAATTGTACTTAAAAATTAGGTCAAATGTTTCTACGCTTTTCTCCCAATTTACAAGGAATTACGGGGTGATCTACCTACCAAATTAAAGATCTATGAGTCAAGTTTCCAACGCATCAATTTGTCGATACGATCTCAGAATTGGGAGATATTCGCGTTTTCACGAGACTGTGCCAAGCACCTCTCTGTGGGGCCCACATAGGCGGTTTAAGACATATGGATATATATATCACGCCTCAACCCCATTTTAAGTCATTTGTTTTCAGTATATTCAGAGCTTAGAACCCTAAGAACACCCTCTCAAGGTTCTCTCATGATCCAAAACCAAAACAAAGGGCAAACAACACAAATCAAATGTCGAAAATCCCGTGGCGCTAGTAAGTTCCTATTTCCTCTTGCTGTTGCTGATTTTTGTGTTGTTCCAGCTCGTGTGGAAGGTTTTTTTAAGTTGGTTGTGTTCAGTAAAATACTCCCTCAAGTTTAAATATCAACCCTAGGTAATTTCAAGTGTTCTAAAGTGATTCTAGTACCAAAAAACCCTAATTGATTGCTAGCTTTGTTTCCTTGTTCTTGTGGCAGCATTGAAGGGATATTTCGTGGTCAATTAAGGGAAAATTGGAGTTTTTCTTTCTATTTAATGTTAAGGAATCTATTACCCTACATGTATTTAAGATTATCCAAGTTACGACTCAGTCGTCGAAGCTAGAACTTGTGAGATATACGTCGAAAGGCTTGCTAGTAATGTTGTTGGTTGTTGGACTGTTTTGGGAGGCTTAATATGATTATTATTGATGTTGTTTGGGATGTTTGGTGATTGTGTTAACTTGTGGGAAGTCATATATATTGGGGAGGTGTTGTCCGTTTCATCGTAAAATAGGTTACAGTTGATACATAATAGTTACGACGCTTAAACGATAACGGTAGTGTCATTTCTCTTATTATAGACTAAGGAGTCGTGGAAGTTTCATAGCTTGAGATTGGGAAGTATATACAAGGTATGTGAGACTATCCCTTTTCTTCTTTTGCACGACTCTGATTGTACATAATGCAATGAACGAACCTCCAAGGATACTCTACTCTTAGAAAGTAGTGGTACTTATATTGTTTCCCCTCTTATGGAAGGATTGATGTTGATGTTACTTCTTTGACCTTACGCCAGTCCGAAAGCTTGAAAGTGTGATTCCAATGAGTCCAGCATGCATTATCTATTTTACTCTACCGAGCCGCGCTATAGTCGGCTGGGTATGGCACCTATTGTGCAACTATATATATATATATATGTATATGTATATGTATCTATTTTACTCTACTGAGCCGTGCTATATTCGGCATCTATTTTACTCTACCGAGTCCGCACTATAGTCGGCCAGGTATGGCACCTACCGTGCAATCACTGAT
This sequence comes from Nicotiana obtusifolia, assembly GCA_002018475.1. NCBI lineage: Eukaryota > Viridiplantae > Streptophyta > Magnoliopsida > Solanales > Solanaceae > Nicotiana > Nicotiana obtusifolia. The sequence continues at coordinate 9,689 of MCJB01030255.1, read as the reverse complement.
CAGTTGGGTATGATGTTACCGAGCCTTATGATGGCCGGGATATGATATGATGATGATGAGGCCCACCGAGGCGTATGTTTATGATGATTTTAAATGGATATATATGTATATGCACATCAGGCATTGCATGATTAGTCACCCTCAGAGGCACTCAGATGTTACAGGGTGGATATTTTCTATCTCTATGCACATTATTGTTCTTATATTATGCTTTCCTGCCTTACATACTCAGTACCTTATTCGTACTGACGTCCTTTTATTTGTGGACACTACATGTCATGCTGCAGGTCCTGATAGACTGGTAGGCGAAGCTCCCCCACCACAGTAGGCTGCCAGTTCAGCAGTTATTGGCGAGATCCCTCCTCCTGACTCGCCGTGGTCTTGGTATGCATTTTTGTTATCGGCATTATGGGTATGTCGGGGCCCTTTTCCGGCAATGCTGCATCACTTATGTTCCTTTAAAGGCTCATAGACAAGTGTTGACTCATGTATAGTTGGGATTGCCTTGTCGGCAATTGATTTTTGTTGTATAGTTTTTCATGACAGCCTTGTCGGCCATGCTATATATATGTTCATGTCATTATCTGAAATTTTGGCTGATTAGGATAATTGTCTGCCATTCATACTGATCTCTTCAGCCCTTATAGATAATAAAAAAAAGGTTATATAAAATGTACGTTGGTACTCGGCACGTAAGGCCCGGGTGCCCGTCATGGCCCTCCGGTTTGGGTCGTGACATAAAGTGAGCCATCTTTGAACATCAATCAACCACCACGAGGATGGAATCCTTACCTTTTTGAGTCCGTGGAAGGCCCAACACAAAGTCCATGCTAATGTCTTCCCAAGGTTGAGTAGGCCAACAGAAGATTTCTTGAAGTAGGTGTAGAGTCTTCGTTTGCCTAAAGTGGCCAGACTCACGAGTTATAAATTGACGCAAATTTCCTTGTGCAATACAGCACTGCTTACCATAAAAAATATAGCCATCCATAAGCACAATCATACAGCAAGGAGGCTCTTAGCATTGACCCCAAATAGCTCCAAAGTGCTCTTTGTGCTCAAAACGCGTAATAGTATTTTGCATGGCAGAAACAGAACAAGGTTTGCGACTTAATGTGTCAGCTACTTCATTGACCTTTCTAGCCTTATGTTTAATAGCAAAGTGAAAGGCTTGCAAAACCTCTACCCACTTGGCATGCCTAATGTTAAGTTTTTGTTGGCTATTTACATACTTAAAGACCTCATGATCAGAATAAAACACAAAATATCGAGGAACAAGATAGTGACTCTAAAAAGAAAGAGCTTTGACAATAACTTTGCATCATTCAGTTTCTCACTAATATAAGCAACAGGTCTACCTTCTTGACCAAGAACAGCTCCAATCCCAAAATCGGAAGCATCACATTAAACTTCAGAGATTAAATCAAAGTTGGGCAAAGTAAGCACATGTGATTGAGTCATCTTTGTCTTAATTAATTCAAAATTCTGTTGGGCAGCATCCGTCCATTTAAATGAGTTTCATTCAAACATTTGGTAATAGGAGAACCAAGAGAGCTAAAATTCTTTACAAAATGCTGATAGAAAGAAACCATACCATGAAAGTTACGAATCTCTGTTAAGATTTTTGGAATAGGCCATCTAGCAATAGCTTCAATCTTTCTCGACTCGGCATCAATTCCCTCACTAGGGACAACATAACCAAGAAAAGAGACTTGCTCATAAAAGAACTTGCACTTATTCTAAATAAACAACGACAAATATTTCCGTCTATGGCCGATAGATTTGGGCCATGAATCTCATAGATGTGCTAGGAGCTTTAAAGATCCCAAATGGCATAACAAGCCATTTGTACAATTTCTTGTCAGTCTTGAATGTAGTCTTCCATTCATCACCCTCCTTCATTCGAATTTGGTGATAGCCTCTTCAAATAAATTTTAGAAAACAGCTTGGCCCTTGAATTGATTAAAAAGATCATCAAGCCTAGAAATAGGAAATCTATATTCCACTTCCTTAGGTACTATAACAAGCACTTCCTCTATATCATTCAAATGTGCTTCTACCTTAGCCCTTGTGATGTTTGTCTCTTTCAATTTAGGATTTGACTTCTTTTAATATTCTAGGTTCATTAAGAGCATTTTGATATTCTTTCCCTCCTCGATGATAGAGTAAGTGTTCTTGAAGCAATCATAAATTGCCATTCTGTCATATTCCCACGGTCTCCCAAGAAGTAAGTGGCAAGCATCCATAGTCATTACACTACACCAAACCTTATCTTGATAATTCCTGCCAATAGAGAATGGAATAGGCATCATTTTTTAACCTGCACATTCCTTCCTTCATCCAGCCACCTCATGCGGTATGGCTTCTGCAATGGCTCAGTCTCAAACCCAATTTGATAACCATTTCTTCAAAAGCTACATTGGTACTACTTCATGGTTCAATGATGAGCATACAAACAGTTCCCTTCGATGTACAATGTGTATGGAAGATATTATGTCGCAACCATGGTTCTTCCTTGCTAGAATCCGAATGAACAACTTGTTGGATCATAAGGTACTCTCTAGCATCTCCATATTCAGCTACTTCTTCCAAGTTTTCATCATGCTGCTTCATGACAATCTTCTTTATCAGTTGCGCCTTCAAGGATGGTGAATGCGCTTTTGTTAGGACTGTCAGCTTATATATGCCCAAGTCCTCCACATTTATGACATCTCTTATTAAAAATAGCTTATGAAGTCATGGGCTTCCATTCAACTTTCTGAACACTTGGTTTTGTCATAGATGATGGTGGCTTTGAAGAGATCAAACTAGCACTTCTGTGGTGAATGTGTTCAGCTTTTTATGGTAGTTGATGAAAACGTGGCTTTGGCTTTCCTAGTGTAACGACCCAATCGGTTGTTTTGCTTTTTAGATCCCTATTCCCTTATTTAAGATTTCCTGTATGTGCTTTTATTATTTTATGACTTGTGAGGATGGTTGGTTTGGTATTGAGAAGGGTTCAGGTTGAAATTGAAACAGTTAGTTCCATAATTGTGGCCTAAGGTGGCCAAGTTTGACTCGAATTAACACTTTGAGTAAACGACCTCAGAATCAGAGTTTGAAGATATCAATAGGTTTGTATGATGATTTTGGAATTGGGCGTATGTTCAGATCGAGTTTGGGGTGGACCGGGAGCGTTTCAATGCTTATTGTTGAAAGTTGGCATTTTGAAGGTATTAGAATTTCTTAACTTTGACTTAAAGGGGATATTGGTGTTATTGATGTCTGTTTGGGATTTCGATCCTTGGAATAGGTGTGTTTTGTTATTCATGACGTGTGCATAATGTTTGGCATCATTCTGAGTTGTCTAAGTATGATTCATCGCGTTCGAAGCTAGTTGAAGAAGTTTGAAGTTCAAAGGTTGGTAAATTTGGCTTTGAGGTGCGATTCTTAGTTCTGATATTATTTTACGTGTTATGAGACTTCAAGTAGGTTCATATTATGTTTATGGACTTTTTGTGTATTTGGACAGGGTCCTGAGTGGCTCGACGGTGTTTTGGACCACCCGAAGTTAAGTCCAAAATAGCCGATTTTCTGCTACTAGTTTCTTTCTTTGTTAACGCGAAAGGTGCGGCGTGTTCGTCATGAAGTATTTGGGCTGAGGGACCTTTGTTCTTCGCGTTCGCATTTGATGTGTCACGATTGCTATGGTTTGGGGCCATTGGCCTCCACATTCGAGATTGCTAGGTCGTGTTCGCATTTGAAGTGTCACGATCGCGAATCTTTGGGGTCACTGGCCATCACATTCGCGATCACTGGGTCGCATTCACGTAGAGGGAGGCCAGCT
>MCJB01030244.1:309439-334194 GCA_002018475.1 Nicotiana obtusifolia | reverse complement strand
ACACATGTTCTATAACCTCATTCAAACTTGTTCCAATCTTTGGAACACTAAGATGAACATCGATTTATCAGATTTGCCTTGAAAGCAATCTTTGGAACTCTAAGGATCCGAAATTCGATCCTTCGATCCGAACTCGACCAAACGAAGTCCGAATGGTCTGAAAATTTGCACGCAAGTCCAAAATTTCATAAGGAACCTACAGCAACTTTCAGAATTTCATTCCGACTTTCGGATCAAAATTCGACCTATCAACCGGAATTCCGAACTTCCTCGATTCAATTCTCACGTTGTTCGAGGTCTATTAAATATATTCCGGTCACTCGTCTAAGTCATATATTCTATCCCGAAGCTAGTCGAGTCGTCGGATTTCAAATCCGAGCCTTCTAACTCAAAAGTCAAATCCATGGTTGACTTTAGCGACTTAGACTTTCTTAAATGAGACCATTTGTCTCATATTCTTTCAGTCACTTCGAGTACATTTAACTCAACTTAATTTCACACAATATAAATAATGAAATAGCTCGGGGAAATAAAGTGAGTCATCACATTCTCCCTTCCCCAGTTTTAATTATTTAATTACTTCTATCTTTCTGCTGTGGATGTGTGTGTGTGTGTGTGTGTGTGTGTGTGTATATATATAAAACTGCACAGGTCTATCTGGAATCTGGTCCTAGCCTCGTCATTATCTCGCCGGGGTTAGGCCAGGCACTTACCAGCACATGGGGTCGGTTGTGCTGATACTACACTCTGCACTCTTTTGTGCAGATCCCAGCGCTGCAGATTTCGGACCGTAGTGGGCTTCTAGCTTCTTGCTTATCAGGCGACCCGAGGTAGTCCTGCAGGCGTCCACAGGCCTTGGTGTCTCCCGCTATCTATTCTACATGTTTCTTTTATGTAATCCCAGAAACAGTACTTTGTTATATCTTTCATACCCTTATTTGTAGTACTATTAGACAGTCTGTGAAGCTGTGACACCAAATCTTGGGTAGTTTCATTAAGGAGATTTTATTAGCGGTATTTTAAATTCTGAAATTTTATTATTCCGCTCGTTAAGTTATGCTGTTTATTAGTTGTTGGTTTTAAGTTGTAATGGATTTAAAAATGGAAACAAGGCAAATAACTCGGTTGATTGGCTTGCCTAGCTTTCACTAGTAGGCGCCATCACGACTCCCGAGGGTGAAAAATTCGGATCGTGACAAAAATACTGTAAAAGTGTCCAATTCTTTATTGAATAGCACTTTAAATTTTACTTGCATTTTTAGGATTTAATCACATACAAATTGCTTAATTGATAAATGAAAATCACAAAAAAATATATTAACTTTAATCAATTAGTTTAATTAATTAGTTTAAGTGCTAGGTCTTTGTTGCAAAATAAATACAATTAAAAGCAATGTGGCTATTTCCGCAAAGATTTAAAGGAAAGAAAGAAAAGGCTGTTAAGCTAAATCGGACTGGGCCACTGTTTTTATGCCCAATTTCCGGCTCCATCCTGTCCCAGCTCATTCCTAGTACCTGGTCCGCTCCATCAGTGATCAAAACGACACCATTTTGGTCACGCTCGATCTCAGCCATTGATCGCCCTCGATCCTAGCCATTGATTGCCCCTCGATCCGACAGTTCGGAACTCGTCTACCACCTTCCTATATAAGTGTCCGAAACCCATCTCGACCCCCCTCGAGACGCCCTTTGTCTCTCTCGCCCTCGATCTCAGCCATTGATCGCCCCTTGGTCTGACAGTTCGGAACTCGTCTCTCACCTTCCTATATAAGTGTCCGAAACTCATCTCGACCCCACTCGAGACCCCTTCGTCTCTCTCGCCCTCGATATCAGCATCGTCCCTCGATCCGACAGTTCGGAACTCGTCTCTAACCTCCCTATATAAGTGTCCGAAACCCATTTCGACCCCCCTCGAGATGCCCTTCGTCACTCTCGCCCTCGATCTCAATCATTGATCATCCCTCGATCCGACGGTTCGGAATTCGTCTCTCACCTTGATCCGACGTTTTGGGATCGAAATGGAGACCTGCCTTGGTTGATAGGCAGGCCCATTATTCCCGATTTAGTAAGGGCATACTTAGGAGGGTTGGGGGGTTGTATTTGAAAAGATAATTAAACTTTTGGGGGCCATAGGGGTAGAAAATAAAAGAAGAAGGGCTCGAAAGAGAAAAATTAACTGCCAATAGTGCAGCTGGCACTTTTCAGTTACAAAATATTCCTCCCCTCTGGCAGCCCCTAATTTCACGCTGACATATTCCCTGCCCTCATTAGACTCTCTCTCATTCAGCATTCAACATATATACACTCATAGAGCAGATACAAAGGGGAGGACGGATCCAAAACGGTCGGGAAATTAAAACTGGGCTGGAAAAAATCAAAAAACAAAAAGTGAGTGAAATTCTGGATGAAAACGAAAGAAAACTTAAGCTGAGTATTTTCTTGATTGATTTTGAGGTGATTCTTCCCTTTTTCTGGGGTTTTCGAGCTAGTATTCATCTGTTTCTGGGGCTGTCTGTGTCATTTCATCACTGCTGAGTTCTATCCCCTGCTTTCTGACCTTTATTTGGTCTTCTGATTACTGTTTCACTGCCTTTAGCTTGAGTAAGTTGTGATTTTGCTGTTTTTGTTTGCTGTGATAAGTTGCTGAGCTCCGTCCTTCATTTTTCTGGCCTTTATTTGGTCCAAATCTCTTTTCCTGGGCCTTTTTGAGGTAATCTATTTACTGCTCGATAATCCCTGAATGTATTTGAGTTTATGATGATGTAGCTTATTTTAGTAAGAAAATTGAAATGCATTCCTCGAATTCTGTTGATGAGACTTAATTAGTTTTATGATTTTAGTGTTGTAATGTAAATTTGAATGATCATGTGTTAGCAATTGAATTAGTCTGTTATTAATTTTTATCTTCCTTGGTGTATAAGAACCATGTATGAATATCAAATTAATTACTCAATAGCCATTGGACCTGGGTGAGTGACTCATGTGAGGTTTATCAGCAGCTTGGAGTTGTGAAGATTAAGCTTTCATGTGTATCTGGGCTCAACTTTGAGCCCATTATAAGCCAACAACCTCACAATTTCGGCCCACAGACTAGTTGGAAGTTTTAACATGGGTTATTAACAACTATACACAATTAGAAACGTCATTTGATCGATTATTAATTATGTAGTATTAGGAAAGTATGAACAAAGCCCGAAATAAGCCCCATAAACTACGAATCAACTGTCTGACACTGCTCTTTAGTTATTATTTTTGTCCTTTCACTCACTGGAGTAGCTAATGCCAAACAATTCTTCAATCTTGTAAGGGTCCATATGTATCAGTTCGTAGAACCCATTCCAACTCAGATACAAAGCAATTTCATAATCTACTATCTCCACGTGAAATCCCAAACGTGAAAATTAATCAACTCATGAACGTAGTAGCTTACTTTAGGCACGATTAATAAATAAATCATCGTGACTATGGGTACGGTTCTCGTGGCATAGTCATGATACGCAAATCCCAATTCGAGTGCGTGTTTCACGCCACTCGACCGCAATTTCAAATAATAATAATAATAAACATGTTATATATCGCGGGTCGTTTCACGTGGCACAGTTTACAATATATACCAGAATGATGAGTGTACGACATCGTAACTTGTTCAAGAAATAACTCCATAAATCCTAAAAAGCGATTAAAATTCTATTAAAAGCGGTTAAAGAGTTTAAAAATGCACAATAGGTTCTAAGTATGTAATAAATCAGATAATTAGGCCAACTATTAATTGTTAAGCGACCGTGCTAAAACTACGAAACTCGGGAGTGCCTCGTACCTTCTCCCGGGTTAACAAAATTCCTTACCCGGTCTTCTGTGTATGCGGACTATAAAAAAAGAGTCAATTTCCTCGATTTGAAATTTTAAAATAAACCGACGACTTGGGACACCAAAACAATTATTCCAAGTGATGACTCTTTAAAATAAAATAAATTAATCCCATTTCGAATAATATCACTTTAATTGGAAAAACTCCCATATCCCCTATCCCCTCGGGAAAAAGGAGGTGTGACAGTCACCGGCACCCATAAAGTTCGGTAAAAATTTCATGTATCCATGTATGTGTCTTTAGAAAATAATGACATATTAGTAGTGGGCACAAAACATACAAAACAAACTTTGGTTGAATGCAAAAGTGCACCCCCGACCTTCAAATCCTGGGTCCGCCTCTAACTAGAAAAAGTATGATCATATTTACCTCATTATCTTTCTCAATTTATTCTGATGTACTTTGTTTAGATACTTTTTGATGTTTAAGAATTCAGATATTTTATTTATACGACTTATTTGTTTTGAAAGGTAAAAGAAACATATTGACCCAAAAAAAAAACAAAGAGGTATATTTCTAAAAGGACACATGATATTCGACAAATATAAACAAAAGCAAACAGTTAAATATACTTTTCATTCTTGTTATCATCAGATATTTTGTACCTTATTTTCTCTCTTGCAACATTTTAATCTCTCGTAAAATATTACTTTAATATTAATCATCATAAAATTTAGAACCTCAAAAAATATTTAAAAAAAATCAAAACACTCTTCTAAAAAATCTAAATCCTCGATTTATAGAAAAGTTAAATAAAGAAATCAAAAAGGATGTCACCCTTCAATTTAGTTACTAATTTTCATAATAGTTTCCAATTTAGGTTTTGTTTTGTTTTTTTTTTTTTTTTTTTTTTCAATCGTTGCTGCCCTTTTCAAATAACAATCAAAAAACTGTTGGCTGATTTTTTAAAATGAGAACAAAGCCTTATCATGATAAGTATATAAAAAGATGATTACCGCGCCTATATAATATCATAGAGTTCATTTGTAAAGCTAAGTATATGGAATTATTTCTTGCCATTAGTTTGGATCTAAAATAACTCATTTCTATTTATTTTTTTAACAAATAATTGCTAAACAATTGATGTGTAAATCTTTTTGAATGGTTATAGCCTACAGACATATCTGAAAAAGAGATATAAATTTTATATTGCACTTTTGATCTTAGTACTTAGGTTAAAATCTAGCATATTAAATGAAATCTATAAGCCAATATCCATTTCTTTCCTTTGAAGTTCTATCCTTCAACTTGTTGGTTTGGAAGAACTGCTATGCCCCCACCCAATAGCGAATAGGCCGAAAAAGGTTGCAGTCAATTGCCCTTCCGTTATCATCAAACAAAAGACTAACATACACGCTTTTTGCCGGCAAGCTATCTTCGCCTACCTCATCTATAGGCATTTCTATCCGTCCGCGCGCAAGATCAGATCGACTACTCTACTACCATCATTCTGAAGGTTTTTTTATTCAAAAGGACGGAGAATAAATAGCTTAATTATTCATCATCTTATAGGCCCCGCAACCGCTTCATTCAATTGCTTAGTATGACTGGTTTATTGCTTCCCAAACGTAGAAAAGGTAATGAAGATAAAGGGAAAAACTTAGAACTTCTTAGAATTTTCTTATTATTATTTAAGATTATATTCAAGATGTACCAACATTCATGATATAGCACTTACGTTATTGTTTATGAAAAAAGATGCAATTAAAAGGGTCTTGCTATTGATAATTAAAAAGAGTGACGAGATGAATAATAACCTCATTGGGATCTTAATTAGAAAACTTTTGAAACAAAAAATTAAAAAACATGTAAATTATCATTCTTGCTATCAAATTCCTGAACTTTTTTCTTTTTAATATTTTCTTGCTAGGTTAAACATAATATTTTGTATTAAAGAGTATTATATCATTTTGATTATGATTCGTCTTACTATCTGAAATTTTATGTCATATAAACAAGACAAAACAATAGATTTTTCTCCAAAATGAAATTATAGTTGAGATTATTACAAAAAAAAGAACCATAATTATTTCTTTACATAAACTGATTAGTTTATTCTTTAAGTCTTTAAGCTTTATTATTTCTCTTTTGAAACAGCATACATAATATTTTTTTTATTTCATATCCTTAAACAATGTTCTTCATCTACGACTTATTCCATTTCCAAGCATCGCATAACTTTTCCTATTGTTGATGTCTTGAGGGAATACTTTTCCTAGAGTTTGCATTCTTGAGCCACTTAATTTTATAGTTTACCATATACTTTGCCTTGAAAAGGACCATCATTTTATGTCATTTAGAAGCTAACGATGATACAATCCAAACAGAATAACATGAATGGTGAAAATGTCCAAACAGCTTTTATAAGAGAAGAAAAAACATGTAACCAAGATTAAAGGGCAGTCTAGTGCACTAAGCTCCCGTTCTGCGCGGGGTTCGAAAAAGGACTGGACCATAAGAGTTATTTCATGTAACCAAGATTGAAAGTCTTAAATGATGACGCTGAAAGCTCTGTAAGTTTGTCATCTTCCTTCTCCTCTTCTTCTTCATCCTCTTCATCCTCTTTCTTTTCTGCTTCTACTTTTGCTGTTGCTGCTGCTTCTTCTACCTTCTGTTTTTCTTCGGCTTCTACTTCCGCCGCTACTGCTGCTGCTGCTGTAATAACCAAGATTGAAAGTCTTAAATGATGACGCTAAAAGCTCTGTAACTTTGTCATCTTCCTCCTCCTCATCTTCTTTTCTGCTTCTACTTTTGATGTTGCTGCTTCTATATTTGATGTTGCTGCTTCTTCTTCTACCTTCTGTTTTTCTTCGGCTTCTACTTCTGCCGCTGCGCTACTGCTGCTGCTGCTGTAACCAAGATTGAAAGTCTTAAATGATGATGCTAAAAGCTCTGTAACTTTGTCATCTTCCTCCTCCTCATCCTCTTTCTTTTCTGCTTCTACTTTTGCTGTTGCTGCTTCTTCTTCTACCTTCTGTTTTTCTTCTGCTTCTACTTCCGCCGCTACTGCTACTTCTACTTCTGCCACTACTACTGCTGCTTCTTCTTCTTCTTCTTCTTCTTCTTCTTCCGTTTTCTCTTCCTCTTCATATTCCTCTTCTTTTTGTTCCCTTTTTTTATAACAACAAAAACAATGTGTTCGGATTAATGTAACATACATAAGATATAAACCTATTCTGCAGTTATAACATAATGAATTAAACTCATAAATTGAGTTAGTTCATCAAGAAAAAAATTAAGGGCGAAAAGAAAGACATACCGAGAGTTATGTGGAAAAATATAGACCTTGAGGTTTTCACATCCTGTAGTTGCTTCTACTTCTTCCTTAATCTCCAAAGCTGAAGCCTTGAGATTACCATCACAATGGATCACCTTGATTGATGTAAGCGTTCCAATATCCACAAAACTGTCAGGAATCTTCTCAAGCAATTCAACAGATCTTAGCACTAAACTCTCAAGCATGGGAAATGATGATGATTCTGAGACATGCCATCCCCTAAGATCAATGCTTTGAAATTTTAAGAACTTGAGTACCGGGAACTCCATATCTCTCACGTCCCACTCCTCTTGCTCGAATCTACACCCTTGAAATACCAGTCTTTGAAGGTTGGGTAACGCAGCGATTGTGGAAGTTGCACTTGCTGGTATATTAGCTCCGCGGAGGATCAACTCTTTGAGACTTGAAGGTAAATAATACTGGGTGATATCACATATCGAACTAAGCACAAGGGATTGAAGCTGTGTAAGAACATCCAATTTCAGAGCGAGAGAGCTAGCTTTATCAACATCACTGTCAGCTATTAGGAGGTCAAGCTTTTGAAGATTGGGAAACCTCTCAATTAACTCTATCTCCGCAAGAATTAAAAACATGCCTTTAAATGCCCTTAAATTCTCCAACTTAGACGTACCTTCTTCAGAAACTGCAAATCTCTCACGAGGTAAGTGTGCTTTTAGGTCTACATGCTTTAGTTTCGTCATCTTCAAAATATGAGGTGTCCCTTTTACTACCATCTCAGTATCCACCAGTAAAGTTTCTAGGTCGCNTTTGCATTCTTGAGCCACTTAATTTTATAGTTTACCATATACTTTGCCTTGAAAAGGACCATCATTTTATGTCATTTAGAAGCTAACGATAATACAATCCAAACAGAATAACATGAATGGTGAAAATGTCCAAACAGCTTTTATAAGAGAAGAAAAAACATGTAACCAAGATTAAAGGGCAGTCTAGTGCACTAAGCTCCCGTTCTGCGCGGGGTTCGAAAAAGGACTGGACCATAAGAGTTATTTCATGTAACCAAGATTGAAAGTCTTAAATGATGACGCTGAAAGCTCTGTAAGTTTGTCATCTTCCTTCTCCTCTTCTTCTTCATCCTCTTCATCCTCTTTCTTTTCTGCTTCTACTTTTGCTGTTGCTGCTGCTTCTTCTACCTTCTGTTTTTCTTCGGCTTCTACTTCCGCCGCTACTGCTGCTGCTGCTGTAATAACCAAGATTGAAAGTCTTAAATGATGACGCTAAAAGCTCTGTAACTTTGTCATCTTCCTCCTCCTCATCTTCTTTTCTGCTTCTACTTTTGATGTTGCTGCTTCTTCTTCTACCTTCTGTTTTTCTTCTGCTTCTACTTCCGCCGCTACTGCTACTTCTACTTCTGCCACAACTGCTTCTTCTTCTTCTTCTCCCTTCTCTTTTTCTTCTTCTTCCGTTTTCTCTTTCTCTTCATATTCCTCTTCATATTCCTCTTCTTTTTGTTCCCTTTTTTATAACAACAGGAACAATGTGTTCGGATTAATGTAACATACATAAGATATAAACCTATTCTGCAGTTATAACATAATGAATTAAACTCATAAATTGAGTTAGTTCATCAAGAAAAAAATTAAGGGTGAAAAGAAAGACATACCAAGAGTAACGTGGAAAAATATAGACCTTGAGGTTGTCACATCCTGTAGTTTCTTCTACTTCTTCCTTAATCTCCAAAGCTGAAGCCTTGAGATCACCATCACAATGGATCACCTTGATTGATGTAAGCGTTCCAATATCCACAAAACTGTCAGGAATCTTCTCAAGCAATTCAACAGATCTTAGCACTAAACTCTCAAGCATGGGAAATGATGATGATTCTGAGACATGCCATCCCCTAAGATAAATGCTATGAAATTTTAAGATTTTGAGTACCGGGAACTCCATATCTCTCACGTCCCACTCCTCTTGCTCGAATATACACCCTTTAATTACCAGTCTTTGAAGGTTGGGTAATGCAGCGATTGTGGAAGTTGCACTTGCTAGTATATTAACTCTCAACTCGGCGGAGGATCAGCTCTTTGAGACTTGAAGGTAAATAAAACTCGGTGATATGACACATCGGATAAAGCAAAAGGGATTGAAGCTGTGTAAGAACATCCAATTTCAAAACGAGAGAGCTAGCTTTACCAAAATAATTACAAGCTATTCGGAGTTCAAGCTTTTGAAGATTGGGAAACCTCTCAATTAACTCTATCTCCTCAAGAATTAAAAACATGCCTTTAAATGCCCTTAAATTCTCCAACTTAAACGGACCTTCTTCAGAAACTGCAAATATCTCACGAGGTAAGTGTGTTTTTAGGTCTACATGCTTTAGTTTCGTCATCTTCCAAATATGAGGTGTCCCTAGTACTGGTTCATCAATATCCACCAGTAAAGTTTCTAGGTCGCACATGTGTGATACCCACTCAAAAAAAAACTTTTCGAAACACATCGCCAGGTATCTCAGGTAAACTAGTGATTGCAGTATATCAACTATATTCGTATAATCCCCTGGAGTGCAGTTCTTGAAATCCAACACTCTAAGAAGTCTTAAGTCTCCAACTGACGAGAAATGATAGGAACGAGATAAATACTCTTCAGAAATAGTAACGTGAAAATTAGACTCACTATTCCAAAAATCGTTATAAGCAAGAAAATCATTCACGTTATTAGTAACAAAGAACGATGTAAGATCTTGTCCAAAAGATGTTCCTTTTTTGGAGCCGCTTGTGAGGAATCTATCTACTTTGTTGTTGAATCTCTTCAAATCATGACGAAGCTTACGGTCGAGGTGAATGCACACTCGATGTTCCTCATCATATGAAGGTTGATATTGGTTATGTGTCCCTATAACTTGCATGAACTTTTCTTCTTTAGCTTTGTTTAAGACAAAGTCACGCACTAGATCATGAATTTGCAAGTACTTCACCTTGCCATCAAAGGTCGTCTTTGAAACCATTAGTAGGCTACTAGAAATTATATTGATCAAGTAACCTTCAGCTACCTCCTCCAATCCTCTCTCATCACTACATTGAACGAGGCCTTCGGCCATCCAAAGTAACATCATTTTAGATGCTCCAACTTTTTCATCCTCCCTAAATACTCCCATAGTTAGAAGGCAATGTCTCAAATGATCTGGTAAATAGCAGTAACTTAATTGTATTGCCAATTTGCTTTCACTTTCAACTGGTCCAAGATGAGACTTTAAATTGTTTGCAACTTCATACCACTCTGAGACATTTCTTTCTTTCTTTGCTAGAATTCCACCAATCAAAACAACTGTAAGAGGCAGTCCTTTACAATATTTCGCAATTTGTACCCCAACATCCTGGAATTCAGGAGGGCAAGTTTCCTTTTGAAATGCTTTTTTCTCCAACAATTTCCAGCTCGCTTCCGTGGTTAGGAATTGAGGGGAATAAGGATCGGTACAGTTCTTGACTTCCATTGCCACATGTTTAAGTCGAGTTGTTAACATGATTCTGCTTCCTTGTTTACCAATTGGAAAACATAATCTTAACGCATCCCATGCCTCGACTTCCCATACATCATCCAAGACAATGAGATATCTTTTGCCCATTAAAAACTTGCGCAACATATCGGCTATGTCGCTCTCCTTATCTCCATTGTACTTAACACCTGTCACTTGCTTATAATTGATATTCCTCAACAGCTCTATCACATCATATGATTGCGAAATTGTAATCCAAGCTCGAACATCAAAGTGAGAAACAATAGAAGAATCTTCGAATATTTTTTTTGCCAAAGTGGTCTTTCCGAGACCAGGCATGCCAAAAATAGAGACAATATCCCGTTCCCTTATTCCTCTGGTCAGTAGCTTAATTATCTTGTCAGCATCATCCTCAAGCCCCACAGGCTCCTCTTCAGTTACTTGAGTAGTTGGTCTAGGAGTTGGAGAACTCTCATCAATGTTGACATCCTCCATCCTAATTATTTTCTGGTTGTTGAGCTCTTTGTTGCCGGGTACTATTTTTGGAGGATCCGACACTGTTAAAGAACAGTATGCCTTTCTGGAAGAGAGCTTTTAATCTGAGGTGATGGAAGTTTAGTCAATGACTAGTGAGAAGGAAAAGAGAAGAATGACTCTTATTACACACTAATTACTAATTAATGAATAAGGTCTACTAACAACTCTGAATTATTGCCAAATATAATATTGCCACTATGAATTTTAAATTATGAACGCCAGCTAGCTGCATGTGTACATAATCATATCTTATGTTACATTATTCACTGTGCACAAGAAACTACAACTAGCAGCGGACAAACAATTTGTGAGTGTGAGACTACTTAATTATGTAGCCACAAATTAAGCCGAGAGTCATTATAGGAATGTTTCCGATAAAAATTATTTGTTCTCGCATATCTTTTCAAATTAATTCTGCGTATACATATAATTCAGAAGAATATGTGAGTGATTCATACTTCACACACTATATAAACAAATAATTGAAGCGTGCGATAGAAAGCGAAAAAATGAATTGATTGACTATTGAGTGTAAGTCCGTAATAGACGACTATGGGTAGTTCAGGTGCGTTGACACCAACAAATGTTTGACTTTGACTGTAAAAAGCGGAAAATAGGTATATAGTAGTTTAGAGTAAAAGGAGTGAAAAATGCCCAATATCGTAATTTGCTTATATTTCAAGTACTTCAATTGCAAATTTCCCTATTCTCTTAGTTTAAAGTTTATACTTTAAAGATAAGAATATGCTTCTATTTTTTTAAGACATACTAATATTCTTGTTCTCACTTTTTCTTTTTTCTTTTTTGGAGATAATGGGGTACAGATCATCATTCATCTTTAGGCAAAACAACAACACCAGTTTTGCTTTTATTCTAACTTTTCATAATTTAAAGCATAACCATAATTACCTAATAAAATAACTATGGTATGCATTTTTATATGTTAACTTACCAAAAAAAAAAAGTGCTCATTGGAGATTTATTTAGTCTAAAACTAGATACGAATCATATTTATTTAAACGTCACTTCCACTTTACAGACAGTCCTAAAGGAAGAAGACGAATAAAAAAAAAGTCACTTCTTTTGCGAATCTCATTACTCGGTGCATAAACCATTCCGTGTTCATACAGAATTCAGAAAAGAGCTATATTTTTAGAGATAATTTTACGGCTCGAACCCATAATCTGTACGTCACACAGAGATAATTTTACCGTTGTTCCAAGGCTCCCCTTCACAATTATCATATGTTAAACAGGATATTCGTTTCGTATATATTTACTTGACACTCGATTTGGGAAGCACTTGTGTGAACCCTTTTTTTGGAGTGATCTGTGAGTTTATTCTCTCGGGGTATTTGGGATTAATTAGGGTATTTATTCTAATTTTGTACTCTCTTTTGTACTCTTATTGGTATATATACACTACTAAAAATCAGGGTTTTAGGGACCAAAAATTAGCGACCAATGTTGGTCTGTCAGAAAAAGCGACCAACATTGGTCGCCAAATTAGAAAAAAAAATGAAAAAAAAAACTTAAAGCAATTAGCGACCAACTTTGGTCGCAAATTGGTCGCCAAATTCGTCAACATTTTGACCGGACTGGTCAGACCAATTTGTTCAAAGAAAATTCACCATTGGCGACCAACTTTAGTCGCCGAACTGGACCTACGTTAAATATTAGCGACCAAAGTTGGTCGCTTATAGAAGGGAAATTTTATGGGGAGATTAGCGACCACAGTTGGTCGCTTATGTGGAATATTAAATTAAATCAGATTTTAATTTTGCGACCAAAGTTGGTCGCTTAACGAAGGGAAATTTTAAGGGGAGATAAGCGACCACAGTTGGTCGCTTATCTGTAATATTAAATTAAATCAGATTCAATTGGGCGACAAACTTTGGTCGCTTATTGGATGGAATTTTACGGGGAAATTGGCGACCAAAGTCGGTCGCTTATCTGAAAAATTAAAATAAATCAGATTTTCTTTTGGGGACCAATGTTGGTCGCCAATATTAAAGTATATATATTTGCGACCAAAGTTGGTCGCTTTCTTGTTAACATTTTACCAAAATTAAACTCAATTTTGTATTTACTGCATGTCTAAATAATATAAATGTAAGCCATTAACGCTTTTGTAATACAAGGGATTAATATGCAGTTAAGTGTATTACGGAGCATGCGTGCAATATATTTAGTATATATATACTATATTATACTCTCTCTCTATATATATATATATATCGAATATAATTTGATATTAATATATATATATTAATCCTTGATATATATATATATATATATATATATATATATATATATATATATATATATAAAACTATATATATATATAAGCATGAATACTAAGTGCAGTATATATACTAAGTGTATTTCCTATACTAAGTGTATTGTATAGTGTATTATACAATACACTATACTCTATATATAGTATAGCGTACTATATATCAAGTTATATATGTATATGTATACTAAGTGTATTGCATATACTAACTGCATTGTATAGTGTATTGTACAATATACTTAGTATATATATACACTAAGTGTATTGCATATACTAAGTGTGTATATATATATAACTTGATATATATAGGTTGTATTGTATAATACACTATACAATACACTTAGTATATGCAATACACTTAGTATATGAAATACACTACTATATTATACTATATATATAAAAGCTATATTCGATATACTTTTAGCTAATGCACTAATACTTAGTGCATAGTATAGAATTGTATATATATACTAAGTGTATTATACAATACACTATATATATACGTTATAGTATATTATATATATAACTTGATATATATAGAGTGTATTGTATAATATACTATATAAATAAATATTTACATATATAATATAGTATATGTACATATATAAATATATAAACATAGTATATATATATAAATATAGTAAATATATAAATATACTAAGTGTATATGTACATATATAATATAGTCTTTGGTCGCCAAGTTGGTCGCTTTTTCTAATTTCATAAACAAAAGCGGGCAGTCACTACATTACACCCAAATTTCACCATCTTCCCCAATTTCAAGCCCTAAAAACCCAGCTGCTGCCCCCCCACCCCGCGACACCTACGGCCACCACCGCTCCTCCTCATCGTCGCCGCCGGTTCTCGTCACCGCCGCTACTCCGGTGACACTGCTCAACCTCCTCTCTCTCTCTCTCCTTCTCCACACACTAAAAAGCAAGGTTAGTAAACCATAGTTTTCAATTCCTTTTTAGAGCTCTTTACTCTATTTTTCGTTTAGAAAAGAATGAGGTTTTTTCTCTCTTTCCTTACAAGTATACAGTGCTCATACTAATTTAGATTTGCATCTTTGTTATTTATGGGGCTGTAGTCCACTCTCACCACTTAGTAGATTCCTAGTTGGTTTTGTGCATATACATTATTGTTACCATTAGACCTCGCTCTGGCACAAACTAGTTCAGCGAATTACTAAACACTGTCATCATCAGGAAACAAATATAATCAAAAGCAAAAGAACCGAAACTAAGCATTACATGCTCTAAATTGCAATTTGCACTCAAGTCTTCCTGCTTAATAGTTCTGCTAATTTAAGCATCTAAGAGAGGCAATGAAACATTATAAATTTCAATAACGCACCGTCACTTTAAGTTACACAATAAGGGCAAGGGCAGAGCTAAACCCATCTACCTTTGCTTAAACGACATATTTATTTTAAAAAATTTATTGTATTTGTATAATATTAAATTTAAAATATAGTTATAAGCAGTCGAAGTCTTCGTTCTAAAATTACGATGCATGCCCATAAAATTAAAATTCCAAATCCGTTTATGTAATCATGTCAATTACAAAATAATACATGTAATTCTCTTAATAAGCATCTAATGTAATCTAGTAAAAATAATGATAACTTACTATCACATGTTAAAATTCATTGACAATATATCTTTGCTTACTTGTGTAAATAATTTAAATTATTCCATTAAAATGATTATTCCTAAAGAAATGATTAATAAAATTGCTAGTACAGCAGGAAGTAAAGTATCTTTCCAGAAATGGCAGTAATACAAAATAAATACAATCAGATTTACTCAGACCAGTAAATAGTAGCAGTAGTAATTGCGCTAATTGCGTTATAAATTGAACGTTTAGTTTATAATTTTTCTCTTGTTTTATTTGTATAGATGGAACATCGTACTTGGATGTACAATAGGAATTATCCTAATCGACGGGGATTGAGGGAGGATTTTGTAGAAGGGGTGGATGAATTCATTAGACATGCAATGTCACTTCCACCCTACCTACAAGATGGAATTATTAGGTGTCCTTGTGTTAAGTGCGACTGCATGAACTTTGGAAAACCGAATGAAGTAAAGGTTCATCTTTATAGAAAGGGGTTTATAAAAAATTACTTTGTGTGAAAATTTCATGGAGAGATCGATGGTAGAGATGGGATATTTCATAATATAGTTGTGGGTGAAAGTAGTAGGTCGATGGATAATACAAATAGGGATTCCGAAATTCGTCATATGATTTCGGATGCTTTTGGGATGCACATTGGGGGTGATTCTAATGAAATTATTGAACAAACTCCTAATGATGAGGCAAAACGTTTTTTTGATCAATTAGAGGAAGCTAGTCGTCCACTACGCGACGGAAGTCCGCACTCTAAGTTGTCTGTTGCAGTTAGATTACTAAGTATGAAATCTGACTGGAATATCTCTCAAGGAGCCATGGACTCTTTCATTGACCTTATGCGTGAGCTAGTTGACCGTGATGTCGACTTACCTCTTGATTTTTATAAGGCAAAGAGATTGGTTTCTAAGTTAGGACTTTCGGCAATGAGAATTGATTGTTGTGAAGCTGGTTGCATGTTATACGATAAAGATGATGCTGGTCTGGACAGTTGTAAATTCTGAGGAAAGCCTCGTTTTAAGAGGCTTTCCAGCGGGAAGATCGTCGCTATCAAGTCGATGCATTATTTACCTCTTATACCAAGGTTAAAGAGGTTATATGCGTCGATGAGCTCTGCTCCTCATATGAGATAGCACTTTGAAAATAGAAGACCACCGGGTGTTATGTGTCATCCTTCTGATGGAGAAGCTTGGAAGCACTTTGATAGGACGTATCCGGATTATGCTAGTGAACCGAGGAATGTTCGGTTGGGTTTGTGTGCTGATGGCTTCACCCCATTTTCTGTTTCTGCAACACCCCATTCATGCTGGCCTGTACACCATATAATCTACCACCGGAGTTGTGCATGACTAGTCCATACATATTCTTGAACTGTATTATCCCTGGTCCACGTAATCCAAAAAGCTTAATTGATGTATATTTGCAACCACTGATTGACGAGCTAAAACAGTTGTGGTATGATGGTGTTGAAACATATGATGTATCAACCAAACAGAATTTCAATTTGCGTGCCAATTTAATGTGGACAATTAATGATTTTCCTGCGTATGGAATGTTGTCTGGGTGGATGATTGCTGGGAAGCTAGCTTGTCCATACTGCATGGAAAATAGTAAAGCGTTCACTTTGAAATATGGCCGAAAGCAATCATGGTTTGATTGTCATCGTCAGTTCTTGCCTCCTGATCATGAGTTTAGAAGGATGAAAAATGCATTCAGAAAGAATAAAATTGGATGTGATTTTCCACCTCCGATACTTTCAGGAGAGGAAATTTGGGAGAGGGTCCAGAGCTTCAGTAAAGTTACTGAAGCTCCACCTTATAGATTCCCAGGATACGGTGTTACTCACAATTGGGTGAAAAGGAGCATTTTTTGGGATCTGCCTTATTGGAAGGATAATCTTCTCCGTCACAACCTTGATGTCATGCACATTGAGAAGAATTATTTTGATAATCTGTTCAACACAGTGATGGATGTTAAAGGTAAGACCAAGGACAACGCAAGGGCTAGAATGGACTTGCAAGAATATTGCAGGCGGCCTGAACTACACTTGCAAATATTACAGAATGGTAAGGTGTTAAAACCCAAAGCAAGTTATACATTCACTTTGGATGAACGACGGCAAATTTGTGATTTCAAAACCGAAGATGCCTGAGGGTTATGCTTCGAATTTTGGGCGCAAAGTTGATATGGAGGCAGGGAAGTTGAGTCATTTGAAAAGTCATGACTGTCATGTCTTCATGGAGACCTTATTGCCTATTGCACTTAGTGGTTTGCCTGAAAGAATCTAGAAACCCATCACAGAGATCAGTTTGTTCTTCAAAGACATGTGTTCTTCCACGTTAAGGGAAGAAAACCTACTGCAGATGGACCAGAACATTCGTGTCACCTCTTCTAAGCTGGAAAGGATATTTCCATGTGGGTTTTTTGATGTGATGGAACATCTTCCAATCCACCTTGTACACGAGGCACGACTTGGAGGGCCCGTTCAATGCAGATGGATGTATCCATTTGAGAGGTAATATTATATTTTTTACTCCTAATTTTCTGTTTTATTTTAATGTTCTTGGCTAACCTGAAATTATGATAGGACAATCGGCAAATGCAAACAATTCGTTAGGCAGAGGAACAGGGTTGAAGGATCTATATGCGAAGCATATCTTGCAAAGGAGACTGCCCATTTTTGCTCTTACTATTTTGAGAGTAATGTGGCATGTGCTAGGAATAGGCCCAACAGGCACACAGTCGACCTTATGAATGATCCGTCATATCCGCCTATGTCCATATTCAATCAACCACCGATGTTCTAAAGATGTTAGAAAGAGGAGTTTGAGCGATGTGGAGTTCAAGTCAGCTACACTTCACGTGTTGCTATATTGTCCCGAAGTCGTACCATTTCTCAAGTAAGTATTGATTTAGTAGTTATCAAAATATAACAATTACTGTGATTACATCTCAATGCAACTACTAAAAATGTTTGATGTGTCACAGTCACTTCGTGGGTCAATTTGGCCATGATGCTGTATATACGAGATTTGCTACTTGGTTCAAACAATTTGTAAGTTTCTCCTTAAAATATTCTAACACTGCGTAAGTAAACAATGTTGGAAGTTATGCTGACATATGAATTTTTTTAACAATATGTAGGTAAATGATCCAAATAATGGTGTAAACCAATTTTTGAAAGATATGTCTTGGGGACCTGGGGTTGCGGTCAGAACAATGTCTAAGTACGTTGTGAATGGCTATAAGTTCCATACCGAGGATTGTTCAAAAAATAAAAATAGCAACAACAGTGGGGTGTGGGTTCAAGGTGGTGATGGCAATCAAGATGGAGGTATTGATTACTATGGTGTGATCAAAGAAATAATTGAACTAGAATATACAGGTTGGCCATGCAAGAAATTGATACTCTTTAGATGTAAGTGGTTTGACCCACACCCAACAATAGGTACTAGAGTCCACAATCAGTATAACCTAATTGATGTTAATCATACGAGGGAGTATGATCGCTATGATCCTTTCATAATTGCACATAATGTTAGGCAAGTGTATTATGCTCCTTATCTGTTGCGGCGGAATAAGTCTGATTGGTGGGTTGTTATCAAAACCAAGCCTGTGGGTAGGGTGGAAGTTGAGAATGTGTTAGATGTTGCATATCAAAACGATATCTCCACTGTTGACCAAATAGTGGACGAAGTTTTAGAAGATGATTTGGAACATCGTGAACACATCATGGAAGAAGTTGATATTTCCGAAGTAAGAATTACAGAATACGAGGAAGAAGTATCAACTGATGAAGCTCAAACTACCGAGGAAGAAGAATTCTCGGACGAGGAACTATACGACGATGAGCTTTAAACAGTTGGTTTCTTTAACAACTCTCGTTTATAGCTATATATTTTCTTTATATATTTCAATCTAAATATGTATTATATTATGCAGATGACAGGCAAAGGTCGAGGTCGAGAAAAGGGTAAGAAACAAAGGAGTAGGGTAGAAGATTACACTCCAATTAGTCCTGCCGTTCCAGAGTTGCAGATGCCTGCGTATCTTCCTCCACCCCGGGGCTATTCTGAGCTGCCCCAGCATCACCAGCCCTGCACACTCGTGCAAACACCGGGTCTTCCGTCACAGGGACCTTGGATTGTACGTCCGACGTACAGTCCACCTACTGCACATCCACGTGGATCTCAGCCATCTTCATCGCATGGACCGCATCGGTCCATGTCACATCCACATGGAGCGCATTCATCATCGCCGCAGCCACTAGGGTCACAGCCACTGGCGTTGCTGCCACTCGGGTCGCAGCAATCAGTGACATGTCCCATTGCGGCACATACAGCTGCGTCGCAGGGCTCGCAGCCATCTTTGTCGGGGAATCCATCTACTATAGGCATTCCCCTGCGGGATCCTACCTCTGACCCCCTACACCGTCCACACATGCCCCTGCTGATGATGACGAGGAGGTGCATCGGGATGAGTATGGCAGGATCATTATAGTCCCTGAGGGTGACGGGTAAGATTTATTAGTTATTTTTAACGTTTATTATTTTCTACGGTTTTACTAAGATATTAATGTGTCTTTTTTTTAATTACATTAAAGGTTTAACCCTTGTAATGTTACAATGAGGATAATCACCCAAGCAACTCAAAAGCTATATGATAGCCCTTATGCGTCTTGGAGTGAATTTCCATTCACGCTTAAGGAGGAAATTTTCAATGAATTTAAGGTATAAATATTCTTTCAAGCAGTACAATTATTTATATTTATGATATTTCCATCTAAATACTATGATATTTCCATCTAAATACTTAACTTCTCAAATACAGAGCAAGTGTGTGTGGGAACACCGCTATAATGCGGAGGTGGCAGCTAACTTCAATCTCAAGGCACGCAAGCGGTTGTCCCATTGCTTTTCCAAAGCTAGAAGGACGAACACGAAGCCCTCCTTGTTGCAAGATGGTTTTTGGATTGATCTGCAAAGGCAATGGGCAACCACAGATTTCCTAAAGAAGTGCGAGCAAGGAAAGAAAGCTCGTGCTTCGGAGACGGGAGGCTCTCTGCACACTGGAGGTGCGACCAGCCTCGGTTCAATAAAGAGGAAAATGGTACGTAATTGCTTAATTTAATTTTAATTTTCAACGTCTAATCTGTTTATTAACTAAAATTTATGACTTTTCAGAGAAGAAGTTAGGCTGTCCGATCAGGCAGGATGAGTTATTCAAGCATACTCATACTGTTAAGAAGAAGAAAGATTCTGTCGAGGACCGAGCCTCGGCTGTACATGTAAGTTTTAAATTTTTATTAAGTACTTTGATTTAGTTTTATATAACTTTTGAATACTAATTTAATTTTTCTTATAGAGTCGCTTCACAGCTGAGTTGGAAGAGTTTGTACGCAGCCAGCCACCATCTTCATCGGGCGAAACAATCCAATCGTCGGGCGAGGATGCTGAGAGACTATGGATGCAGGCGGCTGGCGGTCCAAAAGGGGGGAAGGTATACAGGCTTCCCGCTAAGCAATTCTACCGCTATAGGTGTGGAATGCAAGGAATAGGCAGTTCCTCGCAAACGGAGTCGCTTGATGGGGATAGCCTCTCCTCTATGCGGGACCATGTAGCAAAGCTCACATCCGAGCTAGAAGCTTCCTAGGAAAGAGAGAGGAAGAGAGAAGAAAGAGAGAAGGAGAGAGAAAAACTTAGAGATGATCAGTATGCTGCTCTACAAGAGCAGCTCAAATCTCTCTTGGCTTCTGGCTCTTTTCCGATTCCCCCGTCACGTGAATCATCGCCGGAAGGTCAGCTTGATGATGACACTTCATCTGGCGATGCCATGTAAACATTAGTAGACGTCAAATTGTATTAACAGTTTATATAATGTATATAAGTTCATTTGAACTTTATAGTTTGTTATTGTTTAATGACGTTGTTTAATGATGTTGTTTATTGTTGTTGTTATTCTCGTTGTTATTTATTGTGGTTGTTGTTGTGGTTGTTGTTGTTTTCATGGCATAAAATGCTTATTTTAGGAATTTGGTAAATCTGGCAGGTGGTGTAGCTGCCAAAACAGGCAGTTTCTGGAAAAAATGAACCAGAAATAGCGACCAACTTTGGTCTCCAGTTGGTCGCTATTTTGCTGGAAAAAAAATTGAATCTGCAAATTAGCGACCAACTTTGGTCGCCAATAGCGACCAAAATTGGTCGCTAACCAAAAATACAGAAAATAAAAATCAGCAGTTAGCGACCAACTTTGGTCGCTACCTGCTGTTTTTTATTTTCTGTATTTTTGATTTTGCGACCAACTTTGGTCGCTAATCGGTGAATTTTAAAAAAATTATAATTAATTTAGTGACCAAGTTTGGTCGCTATTTAGCAAATTAAATTAATTTAAAATAAAAAGAGGTGACCAACTTTGGTCGCTAATTGGCGACCAAAGTTGGTCTCTACATGATTTTTCGGAATGTTTGGTTTTTTTGTGGTGGAGACCAATGTTGGTCGCTATTTGTTGGTGACCACCTAAATACTGACCAGACCATTGTGGTCGCTTTTTGTTCGCATCTGGGCAAATGGTGACCAACTTTGGTCGCTTTTTTCGGTCGCTTTTCACCTGATTTTTAGTAGTGATAGTGAAACTGCTCCTCTCCGCTTGTGGACGTAAGTCACCTTGACCGAACCACGTTAAATTTGTGTCTTCTTTATATGCTTTAATCGTCGTTATTATCAACTTGCATTGTCTTTGTTATTGTCATTATAACGTTGTTTGGCTAAATTCCACACTACTCAGGTTCCCGATCCTAACAAATTTGTATCATAGCAGGATCTAACCAGGTTTGTTTCAGTTGCCAATATGTCTTTAACAAAGACCTATGTTGAGAAATTTGATCGAAGTGCAAACTTCGGAATGTGGCAATTAAAGATGGAAGCTATCCTAATTCAGGATGGCTTAGATTTGACGTTGCAAGGAAAGGAGAAGAAGCCGGATAAAATGACGAATGCGGAGTTTGCCGTCATAGACAAAAAGGCAAAAGCAGGTATCATTTTAAATCTCTCAAATGAGGTTTTACGTGAAGTTTCTGTAGAAACCACAGCCAAAGATATGTGGGAAAAATTGAAAACCTTATATATGAAAAGGACAGTGGAAAATAGACTTTACCTGAAGCAGAAGCTTTATACAATTCGTATGGGTGAAGGTACCTCTATTCTCTCTCATCTTGACACTTTTGATTCCATTCTTATGGATTTGAATAATATAGATGCTGAAATTAAAGATGAGGATCAAACCGTGTTATTGCTTTATTCTCTACCCCCATCTTTTAAGCATATAAGAAATACTATGCTTTATGCAAAGGATAATATCTCTTATAAGGATATTAAATCTATCTTAAAATCAAAAGAACAGATAGATAGTGATATTACTGGGGAAGCTAGTGGAACTCAAGCGGAAGTTGGCTTGTTTGTTGGGGCAAATCCGACTCAAAATCCAGATACAAATTTAGAGTGTCGCTATTGTCATAAGAAAGGTCACATTATCTCCGAATGCTATAAGCTGAAAAATAAAGAAAAGCATAAGGAAAGGAAAAATGAGCACAAAAATACAGACACAGCCGAAGCAAGTGTAGCTGCTGATGAGACTGAGGGAACTATTTTTTTAGCAACTAATAATAGTTTCAAATCTAACAATGAGTGAATTTTAGATTCGGGTTTCTTATCATATGTGTCCCAATCGGGATTTATTTACCACATATGAATCTATTGGAGGTGGAGTTGTCTTGATGGGCAACAATGCTGCCTACAAAGTTTTTGGAAAAGGTACAGTCCGAATCAAAATGCACGATGGTGTCGTGAGAATTCTCACTGATGTTAGACATGTTCCTGACTTGAAGAAAAATCTCATCTCTTTGGGCACTCTAGAATCTCTTGGGTGCAATTACACACGTGAAGGTGGAGTTCTGAAAGTTTCTCATAGTGCTCTTGTGATCATGAAAGCACACAGATTTGGTTCGTTGTATACTTTATTGGGATCCACTGCTATAGGTCCTGCTACAAGAACTGTATCAGACAACTTGTCTGATTTTGATGTCATTAAATTTTGACATATGCCCATTAGGGCTTTTGCGGAGAGGGTGGAGCAAATTTACTATATCAGCCAAATTTAGGCCAAGGTGGAGATTTGTACTATGGCCAATATTTTGGCTAATGGAGTTCATCTCACATAAGCATAATCATCTTTACAAAGTGTAGACTTTGTTGGCAATATTCTTTGGGACCTAAAAATATTGCATTGTGTGGTGGATATCATTAGCACAAGTTGTATATTTTCTTTTACAACTAAGTGCCAAGGCTTTTTTGCCTATAAAAGGAAATGCCATTAGTTCATTTTATACACACCAACAAGACTTGAGTCTTCATTTCTTGTTTCTTCCTTTTCTCCTTTATTAAGAGTGTTTTGTATGAGAGTTAAGTGTTGCGAAGCACTTGTGTGAACTCTTTCTTTGGAGTGATCTTGTGAGGTTATTCTCTCGGGGAATTTGGGATTAATTAGGGTATTTACTCTAATTTTGTACTCTCTTTTGTACTCTTATTGGTATAGTGAAACTGCTCCTCTCCGCTTGTGGACGTAGGTCACCTTGACCGAACCACGTTAAATTTGTGTCTTCTTTATATGCTTTAATCACCGTTATTATCAACTTGCATTGTCTTTGTTATTGTCATTATAATGTTGTTTGGCTAAATTCCACACTACCCAGGTTTCCAATTCTAACAGGTATGTTTTCACTTTTAATCTCTTAATTGTTGATAAATTTATGATTTTGATCTGCTATGTAGAAACTATATCATATTTTGATTATTTTTAAAAAAAAAATATTATCCTAAATGCTAGAGTAACAATATAAATTTAACACAACAAATGAATAATTATAATGGTTTAAAAGTTACTAATAACTTTATTAAAATTTATGAAGATTCACAAGCACAGGAATCAATATACACTTTTCAGTTAGTTGAAGGTAAAATATGCTTAACTATGTATATTCCATTGACTATAGTGTGAGCACGTGATTTTTTCCATATCCGAAATACTCCTATAAAATCAATAAAATAGTTTTTAATTAATTATTAGCCATTTTAGGAATTCTATTAGATTTTTAATTACTTATATTTAATTGTTAAGTAATTAACTCGTGAAAATACTCAAAAATATCATGCATTGCATTTAGGATTTATTTTACATTTTTCATAGGATTGAATTAGTAATTGTTTGTTTTATAAAATTGGAAAAATCATAAAATAGTTCATTTTATACTTTTCTTAATTTTAGTCTTTAATTCTTAGAATTAAGTGTTATTATAATTTTTATAAATATTTATTTAGCTTAATTTCACATTTAGGTAAATTTGGATTTTTAATTATTAAGTCTTTAGTTTTTAAAATTAAAAATAGAAATTAAAAAAAAAACAAAAGAAATTAAGTAAATGAAATAAAAGGAAGAGGAATTGGACTGGGCCAACATAAAAAGGAAAATTCGAACCAAGCCCAATCAAACAAACCGGACTGGCCCAAGTCTTCCCCGCTAAGGACCGAAACGATGCCGTTTGGATTGAATGGTTTGATCTGAGCCGTTGATCTAAAATGATCCAACGGCTCGTACCTAATTTTATTTTGCCTTATATATGTCCAAACCAACCCCTAACC
>MCJB01030244.1:286882-304578 GCA_002018475.1 Nicotiana obtusifolia | reverse complement strand
TTTAAATATATATATATATATATATATATATATATATATATATATATATATATATATATATATATATATATATATATACACACACACTTTCCATCTTGATAATGAATAAAGTCTCAGAAATTTGAGGCGACAAAAAATTTTCTTTCTTCTTTGGAAAAGACAAAACAAAATTCAACAAAAATATTTTCTTTTACTTTTGAAAATTTCCTAAGTAGTTTGTCTTTTTTTAAAAAAAATAAAAAATAAAAAATAAAAAATCCAAAATCCAGGTGTACCCCTTTTCTTCTTTTAAGTACTTTATTTCAGGAAATTTCGAAAATGAAAGTTGTTAGGTAATATCGTTTTTGCATAAATAGCCCAAATGTCTCCAAAAGGACGACAGAAGGCTGTTTTTGCAAAAGCGACCACCTATTTCAATTTTTGGCTACCTAGCAAGCACAGCCCTAAAATCTTCCATTTTGAAGTGCTGAAGGGCCGTTATTGGCAAAAGTAGTCGTGTTATTTAAAGGTTTGCAAAATGACCCCTTTTTGTAAATTATAAAAATAATAAAAAACCAGAAATGATCAACGAAAAAGAGCAAAAACGGGATGGAAAGAAAAGAGCAAAAATCGGAAAGCAAAAAAGGAAAAAAAGAACTTTTGAGCGAGGTAGGCAAAGTCGGGATGAAACATGCAACCGTTGTGAAACATATAGGAACACATTTAACTGCTAAGGTGCATCACATCCCAACGTGTGGTTACCTATCTATTATTTGTTCAAACTAACCGGTTTGCTTTTAAGTGTAGGTTTTTACAAATAGGTGGTTTGCTTGTTGGCATCCTGGCAAGTCATCCATACAACACCCGATCAAAGCGCCAAACAATCATGGCTAGCAAAGAAATAGACACTGGAGTTGTAGACCCGCCGAGAGAGATTGTTGAGTCGGAATCAGAATTGCAAGAGGAGGTCCGGAGGTTAAAGCATCAGATGGCGGAAATGTATCAAGCATGGATTAAGGGACACCCTCCACCCTCATTCCCCACCAACTGCACAGAAAATCCTGCTTCCATTCCACCACTCTCTCAATCCCAGATGGCCAATATCATTGATCTTTCCCCATAACATGCACCTGGCTTTACCCCTTACCACAATTACCCCGACACTTCGACTTAAACCTTTCATGCTCCACCAGCCAAAACAACGTCGTACCCTGCTCCGATATCTGCTCTTATTTTTGTACCCCCTCCACAAACTACTCTCCACCGATCCTCTAGTGAACCCTCATTTCCCGCCCCAGATGCCCACTACCATGCACCGGAGCCCACTTTCAAAATCCCAGATCCTTACTCCTACATTCCCCAATTTGAGCCTCATGTTGAAATTGACAAACAACCCAAGAGTGCAGAGCAGGAAGAGATGTTTAGGAAGTTGCAGAGTCTCGAGCAATCATTGAGAAATATGCAAGGGTTTGGGAATCAGGTGAGTGTGGCCTATAAGGATTTATGTTTGTTTCATGATGTCCAACTGCCTGCTGGATTCAAGATGCCCAAGTTCGACTTGTATGACGGACATGGGGATCCTATCGCTCATCTAAGGGGTTATTGCAATAAGATGAGAGGTGCCGGAGAAAAAGATGAATTGCTAGTGGCCTACTTCAGCCAAAGCTTGAGTGGGGCAGCCTTAGAATGGTACACCCGTCAGGACATTAATAGGTGGTACACTTGGGACGATATGGTTCAGGCCTTCGCCCGACATTTTCAAAACATTATTCCAGACCGCCTATCCTTGACCAAGATAGAAAAGAAATCCAGTGAAAGTTTTAGAGAATATGGGTTCCGATGGAGGGAGCAAGCTGCACGAGTCAATCCTCCGATGGAAGAAGATGAGATGGTTAAGTGCTTCCTCCAAGCTTTAGAGTCCACTTACTATGGACACTTGATCTCAGCTATTGGTAAGTCTTTCAATGATGTGGTAAATATGGGAGAAATGGTGGAAGAAGGGCTCAAGTCTAGCAAGATCATGAGTTATTCTGCTATAAAAGCAACTACCAGGCAATCCAAAGTGGTACTGGAAGTTTGCTAGGCAAGAAGAAGAAGGAAGATGTCGCTATGATTGTTTCCAAATCATGGCAGCAGCAGAGAGGCCCACCTCACCATTACACCCATCCTCGATCTCGACCTCAAACTTACACCCAAGCTCCATATAATACCCCTCAACATTACTTTTCCCGCAAAACCCCCAAGACTTAGTTAGACCACCCCAGTATTTTGTTCACCATACACAGTCATATGATCAACCCCCTCCTTACCCACAATGGCGTGCCCCTGCCCCACAGAACACCTACCCAGCTCCACAAAATACCTATCCACCTCCACAACCTTACCAAAATCCCAATGTTCCACATTTTCGACCAAGACCAGAGTATAGGAAAGAGAGGCAACAACGGAAACAAACTTTACCTCGCTTGGAGAATCCTATGCCAGTATCTTCCAAAGGTTAAGGCAGTTGGACGTCTTGAGGCTGATTGAGTCAAAAATACCAAACCCCCCTCCAAAGAACCTCGATTATTCCCTAAGATGTGCCTATCGTTCTAATGCTCCAGGCCATGACATAGAGAAATGTTAGCACCAGAAACGAGCAATCCAAGAGCTCATTGATACAAACCAAATTGTAGTCCAAAGCCCATACACTCCAAATATCAACCAAAATCCTTTGCCTGCCCATAAAGAGACACATATGATCGAAGTAGTTTACAAGAACGGGGAGGCAAATAAGTCTTAAAAGTCCGTCACGATGATTCAGCCCAGTGAAAACAATTTGGTTAAGGATCCAGATTCCACCAAAGCAAAGCTTGTGACAGTTGAAGGGGCGACAGAAAAGCTGAGCCCGCTCAATTTGAAACCACCGGTGTTGGTCGTGAAAGGGATGTCAAAAGATATTGCGGCAAGTCCAGGAAGCTCAAAAGTGGTAGTGCCGGGGATTCCAAGTAAGCTTGTCCTTGTTGTGAAAGGGGCTCCTATTACCCCTATCATCATTAAACTAGTGATCCAGCTGTCAGTGGTTGATACCAAGGCTGTCCCATGGAATTACAAACAAGTGATAGTGACATACCAAGGGAAAGAAGTGGAGAAGAAGTAAATGAAACCAGAGGATTGACTCGTTCTGGGAGATGTTTCACTCCGGAGGAATTAAGGAAAGCCAAGCCATTCAAAGATAGTCAATTGCCAGTAAAAAAACCGGTTACCGAGGAAGAGGCTGAGGAATTCTTGAAGAAGATGAAGGGACAGGATTATTCCATTATAGAACAGTTAAGGAAAATACCAGCTCAGATTTCTCTTTTATCTTTACTGATACACTCAGATGAACATCGCAGGGTCTTAATGAAAATTTTAAATGAGGCACATGTTCTTGATAAGATCACAGTGAACCATTTGGAAAAGATAGCTGGCAAGATTTTTGAAGCAAATAGGATCACCTTCTCGGATGATGAACTTCCTATCGAGGGTATAGAACACAATCGAGCTCTATATCTCACAGTGAAGTGCGAAGATGCTGTTGTCTCGAGGGTTTTGGTTGACAACGGCTCTAGTGCAAATATTTTTCCTTTATCTACTATGCAAAAACTGAAGATGGGCACCGAAAGGATCCGCTTGAATAGTGTGTGCGTTCGAGGTTTTGATGGAGGAGGTAAAGATTCTGTTGGAGACATAATGCTTGAATTGTCGATAGGGCCAGTTGAGTTTACCATGGAGTTTCAAGTGTTAGATATAGCCGTCTCCTACAACCTGTTGTTGGGAAGGCCTTGGATACATGCTGCTAAGGCAGTCCCTTCCTCTCTGCATCAAATGGTGAAGTTTGAATGGGATAGGCAAGAGATAATTGTGCACGCTGAGGAAGGTTTTCCGGTCGGCAATGACACGATCATTCCGTTTGTTGAAGCTGATGATGATAAGGGACCTTGGGTCTTTCAAACTTTTGAAACAGTGCATGTCGAGAAGATCACTGAAGGAAAATGCATTCCGGGTCCCAAGTTATCCTCTGCGTCTGTCATGGTTGCGACTGAAATGTTGAAGAATGGTTTTGTGCCGGGCAAGGGTTTAGGATCATCTCTGCAAGGTATTGTGCATCCAATACGCCCCAATGGGAATTATGGTACATTTGGTTTGGGATTCACGCCCACAGAGGAAGATATGAAAAGGTTTATAAATCCAAAACAGAAAGTATGGTCTCTCCCCAAGCCCGTCCTACACATCTCCAAGTCTTTTGTCAAACCGGGAGCCGAAAAACCTCCGTCTTCATCAATCCCAAAACCTGTGTTCGATGTTGATGAAGAGATAATCAAGAGGTTCCGAAGTCTGTTCGAAGAGATCAATATGGTAGAGGTTGGTGAAGGATCTAGCAAAGTAGATGTGCAGTTTGTTGGCCCAAACGTGAAGCTTAGCAATTGGGAAGTTACTCCTCTCCCCACCAGGAAGGAGTTTTGGCATTTCCTTTCCTGTTATCTAGGTCGTTCCAGGGTTGTAATCTGGATCTTTCTTTAGTTTTGCTTATTCTGATGCTCAAACCTTTCTATCCTTTTATTTTCAATTATATGCAATTTCTCGTTTTCTATTATTCTTAATAATGTTTATTTTGTTCTTTTGTACAGTTCTTTTTATGCTGGTTGCAGTGACATGACATGCATGAAAAATTTTCAGCTGAGTCTTAAAAGCCAATCTAATTCTGAAATAACAATCCAAGAAGTAGAATATGATGAAGAAATAGAATATGATGAAGAAGTAGCATTTGAGCAAATCAGTAACGAGCTAAAACAATTTGAAGAAAAACCGAGACCTAATTTGAGTGAGACTGAAGCAATCAATTTAGGGGGCCAGGATGATGTTAGGGAAACCAAGATAAGTGTGCATCTAGAACCACACGTGAAAGAGGAAATAATCAAAACATTGTTTGAGTACAAAGATGTCTTTGCCTGGTCATATGATGATATGCCGGCTTTGAGCACTGATCTGGTAGTCCATAAATTACCAACTGATCCAACATTTCCCCCCCCCCCCAAAGCAAAAGTTGCGAAAGTTCAAGACCGATATGAGTGTGAAGATCAAAGAATAAATCACAAAGCAGTTTACGGCAAAGGTCATTCGGGTCACTCGATATCCCACTTGGTTAGCCAATGTTGTACCAGTGCCAAAGAAGGATGGTAAGACCAAGGTCTATGTTGATTACCGTGATCTCAACAAAGCGAGCCTAAAGGATGATTTTCCATTGCCGAACATTCACATTTTGATCGATAATTGTGCCAAGCATGAGATTGGGTCTTTTGTGGATTATTACGCGGGATATCATCAGATCTTGATGGACGAGGAAGATGCAGAAAAGACAACATTCATCACGCCATGGGGAACGTATTGTTATCGGGTAATGCCATTTGGTCTGAAGAATGCTGGGGCAACTTACATGAGGGCAATGACCAACATTTTCCATGACATGATACATAAAGAGATTGAGGTTTACGTAGATGATGTGATCATAAAGTCAAAGAAGCAGTCTGACCATGTCAAAGATCTGAGAAAGTTTTTCCAAAGGCTCCGCAGGTACAACCTCAAGCTCAACCCAGCAAAATGTGCATTTGGTGTCCCGTCTGGGAAACTGCTGGGATTCGTGGTCATTCGACGCGGTATTGAATTGGATCCGTCAAAGATCAAAGCCATTCAAGAGTTACAGCCGCCAAGGAACAAAACATAGGTGATGAGCCTACTTGGAAGGTTAAATTACATCAGCAGGTTATTGCTCAACTCACGATAACCTGTGAGCCCATTTTAAGATGCTAAAGAAGAATGCTACAGTCAAGTGGACTGACGAGTGTTAAGAAGCATTTGATAAGATCAAGAGGTACCTGTCGAATCCACATGTGCTGGTCCCACCAGAGCCAGGAAGACCTTTAATTCTTTATTTGACGATCTTGGACAATTCTTTTGGTTGCGTGTTGGGTCAACATGACATCACGGGAAAGAAGGAGCAAGCAATCAATTATCTTAGGAAGAAGTTCACTCCTTACGAGGTTAAGTACACTCTGCTTGAGATGACATGTTGCGCCTTGACTTGGGTGGCACAAAAGTTCAAGCATTATCTGTCTTCCCACACCACTTATCTCATTTCTCGCATGGATTCTCTAAAGTATATCTTTTAGAAGCCTATGCCCATGGGAAGGCTTGCAAAATGGCAGATTTTACTTATAGAATTTGATATCATCTATGTGACTCGGACCGTGATGAAATCCCAAGCTTTGGCCGACCATTTGGCCGAAAAGCCGGTGGATAATGAATACGAGCCATTGAAGACTTACTTTCCTGATGAAGAGGTCATGTATATTGATGAGGTTGACCATGATGAAAAGTTAGGTTGGAAACTTTTCTTTGACGGAGCCACTAACATGAAAGAAGTCTGAATAGGGGCTGTACTTATCTCTGAAACAGGGCAACATTACCCTGTAACAGCCCAGCTTCGATTCTATTGCACCAACAACATGGCTGAGTACGAGGCATACATTATGGGTTTGAGGTTAGCCATAGACATGGGGTCCAAG
Source organism: Nicotiana obtusifolia (assembly GCA_002018475.1). NCBI lineage: Eukaryota > Viridiplantae > Streptophyta > Magnoliopsida > Solanales > Solanaceae > Nicotiana > Nicotiana obtusifolia. Next base: position 298,015 of record MCJB01030244.1, on the reverse strand, counting down.
AAATACTTGTTCTGGGAGATTCAGATCTGTTGGTCCATCAGATTCAGGGAGAATGGAAACTCGAGATTTGAAGCTCATACCTTACCGACAGTACTTGCATGATCTTTGTCAAAGCTTCAGGTCAGTTGAATTCAGACATATTCCCAGGATTCATAATGAGATTGCTGATGCCTTGGCTACCCTAGCGTCAATGTTACATCATCCAGACAAGGTTTATGTCGACCCCATACATATCCAATTTCGTGATCAACATGCCTATTGAAATATGGTGGAACAGAAAATCGATGGCGAACCTTGGTTCCATGATATCAAGGAATACATCAGGTCAGGCGTATATCCGATATATGCTACAAGTGACCAGAAGAGAACCATTCGACGTCTGGCCAGTGGATTTTTCTTGAACGGAGGAATCTTGTATAAGAGGACTCCGGATTTAGGATTGCTGAGGTGCGTAGACGCTAAAGAGGCTTCAATTATCATGGCCGAAGTACATTCTGGGATTTGCGGTCCGCAGATGAATGGGTATGTATTGGCAAAGAAGATACTTCGAGCAAGTTATTATTGGATCACCATGGAACGAGATTGCATCAGTTTTGTTCGCAAGTTTCATCAATGCCAAGTACACGGTGATTTGATTCACTCTCCCCCATCTGAGTTACACATAATGTCTGCACCTTGGCCCTTTATTTCTTGGGGCATGGATGTTATTGGGCCAGTCGAGCCGGCAGCGTCAAACGGAAATAGGTTTATTCTGGTGGCCATTGATTACTTTACCAAATGGGTCGAAGCTGTAACCTTCAAATGTGTAACCAAGAAGGCAGTGGTGGATTTTGTTCTTTCAAACATCATTTGTCGGTTCGGAATCCCCAAGGTGATCATCACGGACATTGCTGCTAATCTCAACAGTTATTTAATGAAAGAGGTATGTCAACAATTCAAGATTACGCATCGAAATTCCACTCCGTATCGCCCCAAGGCAAATGGAGCTGTCGAGGCTGCTAATAAGAACATAAAGAAGATACTTCGTAAGATGGTTCAGGGTTCTCGGCAATGGCATGAAAAATTGCCTTTTGCATTACTGGGTTACCGCACTATCGTTCGCACTTCAGTGGGTACAACTCCTTATATGTTGTTATATGGAACTGATGCAGTTATACCTGCGGAAGTTGAGATTCCATCTCTTCGGATCGTTACAGAAGCCTAAATTGATGATAACGAGTGGGTCAAAACCCGGCTCGACCAGTTGAGTCTGATTGATGAGAAAAGACTAGCTGCAGTATGTCATGGCCAATTGTATCAGAAGAGAATGGCTAGAGCATACAACAAAAAGGTGTGTCCTCAGAAATTTAAAGTGGGCCAGATGGTATTGAAACGTATTCTTCCCCACTAGGGAAGCTAAAGGCAAATTCGCTCCAAACTGGCAGGGGCCGTTCGTTGTGACAAGAGTGTTGCCTAATGGTGCTTTGTATTTAACAGACGTGGAAGGAAAATGTGTAGATATGACTATCAATTCTGATGCAGTTAAGAGGTACTATGTATGATTTCTCCGCTCATTTTTTAATCATATTTTGTATTTGGCATGTTCGAAGTTGAAATGACGAAGGCATTTTATTCCCCTACCCAAACACTTTCATCCTTTGCTACCCTTGTGAGCCTTACTTATTTTCCTTCATATCCCTCTTTTGGAATCAGTAGTAGAAACAAGGAAGATAAAAAAAAGAGAAGAAAAAGAGATCAAAAAAAAAAAAGAAGAAGAAAAAAAAAATTAATAATAAAAAAAAGAGGAACAAAAGAAGAAAAAGAGAATAAAAAAGAGAGAAGAAGAGAATAAAAAAAGAAACAAACAAACAAAAGAAAAAGGGAAAGAATTTTTGAACTACGTTCGACCTGATGCCTTTTAAGGATACGTAGGCAGCCTTACGGTTTGGTCCCATCAAAATAAAAATAAAAATTCCCCAGGGCCCAAAGAAACTGGGGCAGAAGTTTTGGATTCGAAAAGATCTGATTCCAAAAGTTGTAATTTTGACCCCTATTTCATCTTGAATTATTTTGAGCCTTCATGCCACCCTCTCTTTCTAACCCTGTCCAAAAGCCTACATTACGGTCTAAAGAAATACCTTCCGATCAAATCTTTGAGGATGCCGAGTCAAGCGAGATAGAGATATGATTTACATCAGCGGCAACACTTTGTTCATTGGTGCATGAGAGAAATTTAAAATGAGAGAGTCTTATTGGTGAAAACTATCACGGCACCGTAAGGCGATGGTGAGATGAGGGAAATTTAACATGAGAGAGTCTTATCGGTGAAAACCCTCACGGGCACCATGAGGCGATGGTGAGTTGAGAGTTAAACAAATGAGAGGAGCTGGTTGGTGGAAAACTTCCGGGGCACTACAAGTCGAGTAGACTCACAACTTTACAGAGAAATCAGATCAGTGAAAGGTCGGTCTTCGAAGTATGGACTTATGCCATGAGCTGAATATGATTTGTCGGACAGATTAGGTTGATTAATCCGAAATGCATGTCATGATCATTGGAGCTGTCTTCTTCCCTCAGATAAGTCTTTATCTTCTAATTTCCCTCACATAATCGTTTGTGTTCATAATTTTCCTTTGTTTCCGTTTGTCCCAAAATCATTACATTTTGCTCCTTGAGTCTATCTTTGTAAGTTTCTTTCGAATTAGCCATGTTGAGTAAGCAGGAAAGGATTTCAAAGCTTACTACCAACTTCTAAATTGCACAAAGCGGAACTCAGCCAAGCATATCGCAAGGGACATAATCTAGAATGAGCGGTATGCAGTTAACCGGAGTTCAGGCAATAAGGTGATTTTTGGGGTTTTGAGAAAATACAAGGACGCAGCAATGTCCAGAATAAAAATGCAACGCAGCATGTAATGGTAAGAGATTCGGGTCGTTCAGAGATAGTGCAATCCGGTCCCTATCAAAGGATAAACAACTCTTTGCTCGTTCAAGCTGATCAGGATGAAGCATGGCAGTCAGCAGAAGCAGATCCCCAGCATAGCCAAAACTTGAATATATTCCCCAGCAGAAACAGACCCCCAGCAATGACACCACAAACTAACCACCAAGTTTTTCAAACTAACAATATTTTATTTATCTGAAACAGAAAGCATGAAAAGTTGTCAATCCACAAGGCCCTCTCATGGAGAAGACATGGATCGGGAGGCAAAAGTTTCTATTCAGGAATTCCCCAAGCAGAGAGCATGGCTCAGGTAAATTCATTTTCAATTTCTCAGGACCCTCCTCGATAATGGGATTTAGCTTTAAAAGGTTCTCAAGACCCTCCTGGATAATGGGACTTAGTTTTTTTTTTTTTTTTAATTTTCTCAGGATCCTCCTGGATAATGGGAGTTAGCTTTTAAGTTTTAGCGTAAGTTTTCCCCTTTAGAAAATATAAATTAGCTTTAAAGTCATCACTCTTAAGATGAAATTTTAAATTGAAGTTTTCAGGACCCTCCTGGATAATGGAAATTAGCTTTAAAAGTTTTCAGGACCCTCCTGGATAATGGGACTTTAGTTTTAAATTTTTCAGGACCCTCCTGGATAATGAGATTTAGTTTTAAAATTTTCCAAGACCCTCCTGGATGATGAGATTTAGCTTTTAAATTCTTAGAAGTCTTTTAGGTAGCATGATTTGATTAATCCCCGTAGATATGCCCAGGTTCCAAAACTGGGGTAGAAGAAGTTTCTTTTGTTTTGTTTGCTTTGTTGTGATATCAGGCGCTCACCTGGATAACGAGGGAGTACATCCAAGTTTTGGAAATCAGGCACCCACCTAGACAACGAGGGAATACAATTCAAGCTTTAAAAATCAGGAGCCCACCTGGATAACGAGGGAGTACATCCAAGTTTTGGAAATCAGGCACCCACCTGGATAACGAGGGAATATAATTCAAGTTTTAGTAGCAGGTGCCAACTTGGAAAACGAGGGCATTTATTCTAGAGTTTATTTCAAGTTTCAAAGTTCAAGTTAGAAGCACCAGGAGCCCGCCTGAAGAATAGGGTCAAGTCAAGTTAGGAGTAGCAGAAGCTCGTCTCAAGAATGCGAGTCAACAGTTCGAGATGCACAAGAAGACTCAAGATCAAGCTTCAAGAAATTTGTAGATAGGAATCTTGTAACTCATAGTTGATAGACGTAGCTAGTTTAGCTTTTTTATTTTTCTATTTTGGTGTAATAAGGAGCGCAGCAAGCAGTAACAGCAACAGCAACAGCGAAAATCATAGCTCCCTAGTAGCCCTAGCTACAAAAACTTCCCGAACTACACTGACCTGATTCCTTTGTAGCAAAGGATATGCAGGTAACCTTTGAAGCAAGGTTCGGTCAGATTCTTTTTAAAAAATGCTTCTCATGGAGTTTCGGATAGACAAAAATCCCGCAGAATTGCTCACCTTATCTTTGCTCGAAAACCCTTCGTGTCTCCGAGCAAAGAGGGGCAGCTGTGAGCACGTGATTTTTGCCATACCCTAAATACTCCTATAAAATCAATAAAATAGTTTTTAATTAATTATTTGCCATTTTAGGAATTATATTAGATTTTTAATTACTTATATTTAATTGTTAAATAATTAAATCATGAAAATACCCAAAAAGATCATGCATTGCATGAAGGATTTATTTTACATTTTTCATAGGACTGAATTAGTAATTGTTTGTTTTATAAAATTGGAAAAATACTAAAAATAGTTCATTTTATACTTTTATTAATTTTAGTCTTTAATTCTTAGAATTAAGTGTTATTATAATTTTTATAAATAGTTATTTTAGCTTAATTTTCACATTTAGGTAAATTAAGATTTTTAATTATTAAGTCTTCTAGTTTTTAAAATTAAAAAGAGAAATTAAAAACAAAAGAAATTAAGTAAATGAAATAAAAAGGAAGAGGAATTGGACTGGGCCGACATAGAAAGGAAAATTCGAACCAGGCCCAATCAAACAAATCGGACTGGCCCAAGTCTTCCTCCGTTAAGGACCGAAACGACGCCATTTGGATTGAATGATTTGATATGAGCCGTTGATCTAAAATGATCCAACGGCTCGGAACTAATTTTCTTTTGCCTTATATATGTCCTAACCAACCCCTACTCCCCCCAGTCCATCGTTTTCCAAACGAACCCTCTCACCGAAACCCTAGCCTCTCGAGCAACCATGGCTGTTACCCCTCAAATCCACTCTGAAAGCAACCACAATCACACATAAACAATGATCGTTCCCTTCTCTCCCCAAAATTACACTCCACTTCAACCAAAATCCCTAAAAAGCATTTCGATTTTTAAGACAAAAAGTCAGAAACTCTGAAGTTCAAAATCGAAACTTTTGGAAGCCGATTTGAGTATAAATGGACTTTAGCCGTGTGTTCTTAACAAGAACACACGGATAAGGTTAATTTTTACGTAGAAATCAGATTTTTAGACGTTTGAGTCAAGGTATCGTCCTTCTCCTTTCATTTTTTCAGTCTTGTTTTTTATTTAATTACTTGTTTGTATGTGTCGTTCATCTTCTACCCTTTACTATAATTTTCCATTTTGATTTTGTTTATTTCGGGTCAAAATGGGTCTTTGTGTTAATGATTTTGTTCCTCGCTTTTGGTTTGAGTCATTAAGACTCTGTGAAAACCAGGGCTTCAAAAATTAAAGCCCAAAAGGGGTTGGGTAAGAAAAGATTGAATTTGGGGCTATGTGTTTTGGGCCGGATCAATTTGACCCGTAAGAGTAAAAGTCAGAAAATAGTTCATTTCAGGTTAAAATGGATAGAAACGTCTAGCAAGCCCCTAATAGTAATTAAATAAATCAAAAGGAAAACTTCGGGGGGCCAAAAGATATTTTTAAAAGTCTAAAACAGAAATCTGGTATAGGAAATGATAACAGAAATCTGTTAAACAGATTCTGTTATCAGAGTCACGCACATGCAAAAAAAAAATAGATAGAAGTGCGATATTGTGTGAAGGAATTTTTAATAACAGAAAATCTAAAAAAAAAATCTGGGTGATATTCTGATTTTAGGGATATAAATAGGGGGTCATTTTTCAAAAAAGAAGAAGGAGGACTGTCACGACCCCAAATCTCCCTCCCTCGGGAGTCGTGATGGCGCCTACTAATGGGAGCTAGGCCAGCCAATAATTAACATCATTAATTACATCACCATACATAATTAGTTATTCTTAAGATCATGAACATAAATTTAATAACCATTGCGGAAATATTACATAGTCTCTCCTTTACAAAATCTACCCAAGAACTGGTGACACAGTTTCACAGACTGTCTATGATTACTACATACAATGGTCTTGAAAGGAATATCAAAAGTACTATTTCCGAACTACATGGAATAACAGTCAAAAGGATAGACAGAGGACGCCAAGATCTGCGAACGGCTGCAGTACTACCTTGGGTCGCCTGGGGAGTCGCGCAAAAGCTGGAAATTCTTCCTACTGTCCGACACCTGCAGCGCCGGTATCTGCACAAAAGTGCGGAGTGTAGTATCAGCACAACCGACCCCATGTGCTGGTAAGTGCCTGGCCTAACCTCGGCGAGGTAGTGACGAGGCTAGGACCGGACTCCAGATAAACCTGCTAAACTTAAACATATGCAACTACAACAGATAATGAAAGTGCATCAACAAAATAAACAGAGAAAGGGAAATGTACATTGCAATATCAAATCAATGAAAACAACAGATCTCGTGGCAAGCGTGCCACCCGCCCTCATTTCATTCCGTGGTAGGCGTACCACCCGCCCTCTTTTACAACATCTCGTGGCAGGCGTGCCACCCGCCCTCATTTCACAATATTCCGTGGTAGGCGTACCACCCGCCCTCATATACAATATCTCGTGGCAGGCGTGCCACCCGCCCTCAATTCACAACATACATCATCACAACAATCACAAACAATATTCAACAATAGAATAATGCATCACATCAAACTCCCTTTTTGAGAAATAACAATATTATCAACCATCCTAGCCATAGGAGAATCAACAATTATCGAACCATACTCCACTCATCCTTAACTAAATCGATATTAATAATTTATTACTACCTATGTTTATCGATTAACATTTTCCCTAACCCGATTATCCTTTCCTTAAACCTAGACACGAGACTATTGTTATGACACCGGACTCTTTTAGACTCTTAAGAACTCCTAAGACACTACCCATGAATTAGACACAAAAACCTCTAATTATCTTTTAACTATTACTTATTTAACTAATTCATTTGTCAACTAAATTATAATGAAGGAGATGTTTATTTTCATAACCATAATCAATAGGAACATTTGAAATGTTCAATTCATATACTAGGCGTACCATCCGCCCTCATGTCATAATATCCTGTGGCAGGCGTGCCACCCGCCCCTCACATACATCAAAATAATTTCCACGGATATCATCCGGCTATTAGGAACATAATTATCATTGCATCTTGGAAATATCATAAATATCTTTCAACAATCAAAACATTAATATGCAACATTTATCAACATACGACTCACGGTCAGGTTTGACACCAAAGTATAGGTACCCGTCACCATACCTATACAATGTTCTCATCGAGAAGCAATTTAGCATATAGCACATAGTTCCTAATTCCTCAAGCTAAGGTTAAGACGGACACTTACCTCGCTTGGCAACGAATTCAGGGTTTCAATAAACCTTAGCCTTGACACCTTGCGTCCAAAGGCTCCAAATCTATCCACAAACAATTCATTACATTCAATACCCACAATGGAAACTAATTTCCATTTAAATTTACAAGATTTACGGGTGAATTCCCGAAATTTAACTCTAAGTCAATAGTGGGGCCCATTTATCGAAATCGTTCGAAATTCATAAAATGTAATTACCCATCATCATGTGAGTCCATTCATGTCAAGTTTGTCAAAATCCAACATCGGATTGACTTTAATCCCCAATTTCATATTTTCAGAAATTGAGAAGAACCTTAGGTTCTTCTTTTACAAATTCGTGGGATTCATGTTGGGATTAAGCATGGAAATCAGAATCTAAGAGGGATTTTAGGGTATAGAACACTTACCCGATGATTCTCTTGAAACTCCCTCTCTATTTGTTCTAGACTTCACTTTAATCTTCTTCTCAAAAAGCCCCAAATGTGTTTAAGGTAGTACAACCCCTTTTCTTGCAAGATTAATCATGTAATCTTCTTCGCATGTGAGTTTTGGGGTTGATTTCTAGTGGTTCTTGGTGTTTATAATCGTTTTTCTCTCGTGGGTATTGAGATATGTGTTTCAGAAGTACCCAAATGGACCCTAGGTCCTATTTATATTGGGTTAGAAATCGGGCAAAAGTACCCAGCTAAAGCCAATTTTGCGACGCCCCTATGCCAATTCGCGGTTCGCATTTCACATATGCGAACCGCTTTTCCCATCGCAAATCGAACAAAAAGAGTGCCCAGGCTTCTGCCCAAGTTCGCGTCGCCCTGGTGAGTTTCGCGGTTCGCATAACAGGTTCGCGAATCGCGAACTCACCGCGAAATAGCCCCAAATGTTTCTGTCCGTGTTCGCGACCCCTTAGCCTATTTCGCGATCCGCTTTTCAAATTAGCGCACCGCGAACTTGCCGCGAAACGACCCCTCACGTTTCTGTTCCACTTCGCGATGGCCTTTGCCATTTTCGCGGTTCGCATTTTTGCATGCGGACCGCTTTTTCGTCGCATTTCCCACCTGAAGCTTCTGCTTCACTTCGCGAAGGTTTAGGGGTGTTTCGCGATTCACTTATCCAAAAAGCGAATCGCTTTTTGGCCGCGAACCTTGCCCCTCACTGATCTTCTTTCTTATTTTACAAAATTAAGTCTAACTTTTTCATACGAAGTCCGATTTGGACGATTCGTTTTGCTACGGCTCCGTAATTTCAATACGGAGCTAATTCCTCAAACAAAATTGAATTTGGAGGTCGTTTACTAATTTTTTTTTAAATTATACCTGAAGGTATGATGTCGTCGCTTCATGAAGCGACGAGCTAAGTCCCGTCAACCACTCAAAATTCATCCGAGACCCCCGGGACTTTATCTGAACATGAACACATGTCCTATAATCTCATTCAAACTTGTTCCAATCATCGGAACTCTAAAACAACCATCGTATTATCAGGTTTGCATTAGATTCAAACCTACGGACTCCAAGGATTCTCAAATCGATCCTTTGATCCGAACCTGACCAAACCGTGCCCGAATGGTCTGAAAATTTGCACGCAAGTCCTAAATTATATAAGGAAGCTACAGAAATTTCCGGAATTTCATTCCGACTTCCGGATCAGAATTTCACCTATTAACCGGAAATTCGAACTTTATCGATTTACTTTGAGTTCTACTTACTCAACTCGATTTCAATTAATATAATTAATGAAATAGATCGGGTCATAAAAGTGAGTCATTACAAGGACCATACCTTCACGGCCTTAAAAGAGTTTTACATACATTGATATACTCGAGTGATTTCTGGAACCCAGAGAAATAATTAGAAGTTTGCCTTGTTATTGTTGGATGGTCAAAGAAGATCGATTTGGAAGTGGTTGTGATTGACTGTTGTTGCTGTGATTGACTGCTGTGGCTGTAGTTGATTGATGTTGCTGTTGAGTTGGATAAACATTTGTTGTCGCTCTATAGGTATGTTTGAATACTGATGTAATTTCGAGTTGATGTTTGTTGATTTACTGTTGCACAATTAACATGCCTGATAATTCTACTTGTTTAAGCTTTGTTGCCTCATCAGCCTTACTTCGAATATTCTAAGTTTAGTAGATTATTTGTGGAAGGTTGTTTGGAACTGCTTTGTTGTTTATATTTAAATTTAAAGAGCTGCTGTATCATGTGTTTGTTTAAAAGCTGGTAAACCACTTCTTTGTTCTGCCCTTGCTACTACCTCAATATCCACCCTCCTACTTGCTTCTTGTATTGATTGAAAGGGTTGAGACTTCTATCAAAATGTTAATGTGGTGAGAATAAGCATCTCACCACAAATTGAATATGGAAAGAGTAATTTAAGGAATGAAACAGTTTCATTTTTTTGAGTTTGCTTTGATGATTTTATGCTGAAATTTGACTTGTTGCTACTTCTAATTTTTCAATTGACTAAACTCCCGTAAACTAAACTTGTTCTTGCCTGCAATTATACAAAGAAGAAGCATATACTGAAATGCTCCTTTCTTTGTATTTAGGTTGCTATTTTAGTGGTTATTTCTGAAAATTAACGCGAGAATTCAAATATGGAGTTAATGCTAAATGATGATTATTTCTAAAAATTGGTATAAACTTCAGAGTTTGGCTGTTTCGAGTATTAAATGTTCAAAATTAACTGATTGCTGCTATTCTAATAACAGTACTGTTAATGTAAATCTGGACTATAGTCGATTTTATTAAGTTGATGGCTATGTTCGTAATCATGTTGATCGGCTTGTTTTAATTTTTCTATGCTGGTAACAGTGTTGTTAATGTAAATCTGAACTGGTAGCCAATTTTATTAAGTTGATGGCTATGTTTGTAATCATGTTGATCGGCCTACTCTGGTAACAGGGCTGTTAATGTAAATTTGGAATATAGTCATTTTATGAAGTTGATGGCTATGCTCGTAATCATGTTGATTGGCCTATTTTAAGGCTGCTATTATCAAACAGTACTGTAATCATGTTTGATCGGCCTTATTTTAAGATTGATGTCTGAAAATAGTGATGTTAATGCAAAAATTCTGAATCTGGTTGCTTTTATGAAGTTAATGATTATGTTTGCAATTGAGCTTGTTTTATCTTAAATCTGTTAACTTTGTGATTCGAATGTGGCTATTATTGAAAGTTAATACTAAAGCCAGAATGTGAATATTTTATAAAGCCAGTGGCTATATTTGCGAATGGATTTGTGCTAGATGATTTGTTTTGGCCTTAAACTAATTTGAATTCCACAAGTAGACCCAACGATTATTGGAAACCAAATAGGCATGTTACTTTAATAATATGTAGTGTTAAAGTTCCTTTAAATTAATAGGGGTGAGCCATACAATTAACAATGATCACTTATGGCCCCCTCAATAATTAAATACAAGTTTTAGACAATTAAGCCTTAACGCTTCAAACCTTCGTAGTTTACTTTAGGCGTGATTACAGT
>MCJB01030244.1:200837-262062 GCA_002018475.1 Nicotiana obtusifolia | reverse complement strand
TCACACAATAAATATCAGCACCCCGAAATTCATCAGAATCATCAGATATTATACGTGAAAGATCAGCCTTGAAAAATAAAAAAATGTCATAAAGTCTATGTGAACCAGGCTGTATTCTTGCATATTCTTAGCTGACAAATTTATCTTCTCTGGTCAGCTTCCTCAAGAGATTTTAGGACTTTAAGAGATTCTCTTTTTTCTCCGAAATGCGGGAGCAGTAGTAGGGGCATTAGTTTTTGATGAATCAAACTACAGAAAATGAAAACTTATTACATCTTGACTCATACCTCATATGTAAATGTGTTGTCCTTGGCCGCACCTTGTTGAAGATAACTGCAAATTTCAAGCACAAAATTTTTTATGCTCCTTAACGCCTTGGTTTAAGTGAAATTCTCAATTAATGTAACACATGGGCGTGCAAAAAAACTACTATCAAAATTCACAAAAGAATACTTTGCTTGTTCAGCCCCTTTAATTTTCTGACAGATGTTATACATGGACTTCAATAGAAAATCTTTTACGTTTGAACACATGCAACCACATAGTATACGAAATGACAGATTCAATTATAGTCTTTAAATGTAAATCCTGTCCTACCTTCAAACAATCCACACCCGCCAAAACAAAAATCAATAAATGAAGTAATCACGACCAGTTGTTCCATAACCAGAGCTTCTAGCAAAAAGAAATGGTCAAAAGTGATTTTGATGATGCAGCTTTGTGCCCCAGTAACCACAAAAAATTAAAACCATATTATGGCGTTCTATTCAACAAGATAACAAAGACCAAGTATCTTGTTCGCATGCTGACAAAGATGTAAGAGTCATAGCCGTAGCGGTCACAATGAGCTATGAACACAAATATTTGCAGCATTAACATATGCAGTGTGCAGAAAACACAGCACCATCCCGCCATCCCGTCAAGGCTGATCATATCATTAGACTTCAATTGATCCATTAACAGACTTCTTAGAATAGAACCTAGAAGAGCCATAATTGCATGGTAGGAGCAATTAAAATTACAGACCACATGGTAAGCTTATTAACTTGAGCCTCTGAAAGTTATAAATTAGTCCAGAACTCAGAAGACAGCAGCGGAATTATAGTCGTTGTAACTATCAGCGGAAAAGTATCCAAGCTATAGATTCTGGAATCAGACATCACAGGGAGAAAAGTAAACAGAAGAGATACAAGAGAAGCTCGGGTTCACTTACTTCAGAGTTTCATCAAGCGCTCCAGGAAGCCTGTGCTCCTCATTGTATGCAGGTATGATCAAGGATATGTATTTCTCAGCAGGGTCGAATATATGAGGACAAGGAACCTGAATTATATGCTTACAAGGTTAACTGAAGAGAGATGTCTTAATAGTGGTGGCATTTCTGATAGAGCAAAAGATTATGTGCAGATGCAACCTGCATATGGCTTCAGATTCAATCTGAAAGCTAAGATTAGGTCAAGCTGTGCACCTTAGAAAAGTGTGTGTTTCAAACAGCGACGCGAAAGTAATCCTAACAAGAAGCAGTCGCTTCTCTTCCAATCTCAACTTTGAGGAGTTGAATTAACTTTCAGTGAATAAATAGTATGAATAAACAAGCAGCATATCAATGAATAATTGAACAAGCGAAAATACAAAACCATCCACCATCCCAGAGGAGAGCCTTTCTTTTTAGTTCTTCAACATTCAGTGATTGCCTAACACACTCGCGAATTTCAAAGTGACATGCGTATCTGCAAGATCAACAGATTGAAGAAAGGATGGGCAGCTTCTTCTAAACATAAAATATAGCTAAACCCTGGAGATGTGAAACAACACTATTGTTCCCAAAAATACAACATCAACAACCATATAATAGCATGCTGGCATCATAAACGATTGACTAGTTATCAAAAAGAAAAACACCAAAAACAAAGACAGAAGAAATGAAAACTAGAGACAACCATCACTTATGAAGAAACCAGCATTAGCAATAATGTATAATTGACATCGAACCAAGCGGTCTTGCAAAGTACAATAAGAAGTACAAGAAGTTTTTGACTAATATTAGTCCTTCGGCATCCTTTGTCCCTGTTATTGAGCCAATTTGGATATATCTTCATAATCAATAGCCTTGAGAATCTTCCCGTCATATATTCCTCTCTCAATTTGTACTTTAGCACAAAAGTTATTTGTATCAATTTCAAATAGTCTAGCATTTGATCCACGATATGCACCATTAACTATTCTCACAAGACCTCCAATTTGAGGAATTACAGTCTCAAGCTCTTCCTGATCAACCCTTAGAACATGCTTATTTTCAAGCATCTCAATCTCCCCAACATACTTATCAATAACCTTACGAATCACACCCTTTTGCTTATAGTAACCCTTGCCAGCCAAAGCCTTGCTCATTACCTTCACAATTATCCCCTCGCATAACCAGTAATCTTTCCTATTACTTCGCTCTTTCGCTTGCTCTTCCTCTCTCATTAACTCATCCAACACCGATTTACCACCACCTATACCATTCTTACCACCTTTTCCCCCATCCTTGCTACCTTTTACGCTCTTCTCATTATCTCTCTCATCAAAAATGAGTCTTGAGCTTTCTGCTCTATCTTTCACAACAGATCTCGACGATAACCCTAGCGTTAACTTGATCTTCTGATCAGTCTCAGATTTATCCAAGGGTTTCGGTTGCAACTCTAATTGCTGTTCACTACCATCCACATGTCCTCCGCCCATCAACTGCTCGGCACGCTCTATTTGCTTCTTAATCTCCCTTTCCTGCTTTTCTTCATCCGCTAAATCAGCCCTAATTCTCTTATTTTTCATTTTTTCCTTGAAGAGAGTCTCTGAATCGTTATCAATGTATGTAATAAACCACCCTTTCGGTGTTTCCTCAACTTTACACTTTCCGGTTTTTCCCAAGTACTTAACAAACTCAGTTAATGTTGCCCATTGAGTGGAATTCATATGGACATGGTGGCGATCAGCGATATACTCATTGTACACAACAGTTGCAGCCACACGACTGAAGCGGTGACTGCGTTTCATGTGTTCAAGGAATAAGCTCTCAAATTCCTCCGAATAGCCGCCGACAATGCGATTAGGGTTTTGACCGAAGATTTCCATTTGACGCTGATGGGACTCGCTCATGCAGTGGCACTTGAATCCATTTTCGTCTCGACATTGTTTCTGGCACATCTGGCAGTACCATCGCAGCTTTTGAAGGCCCTTAGCTTTTATTCGGTTGGCAATTGCCTTCGGGGTCAAGAAATCGTTTTTCCCCATTTGAATTTGGGATTGAGATGGACAAAGTTCAAATTGATGGGCTTCTTAACAACTACCTGGGGAAACAAAAAGGCCAACATCAATTTATAAATACATTTGCAGATATAAAAGCATGTATCTATAAAATACATGCTGCTAGTTTGAGAAAAGAGTCAGTTGAGTTTTTGGTTCAAATATAATAGATTAATAGTTTCCTAACATAGTAACTTATTGTAGAAAGTGTAAAGCATCAATGACAACTCCAAAGCCCGTTAGCGCAGAGTATTTAAATTCAAAGGCAACTCTAACTCAATTGACTCCAGATGCTGAGATTTAAGATAGGTAGAAATTGAATTTGTTGAATAGACCATTAGGTGGATTTGGTAAATGATTTGAAACATGTGACTAATCAAACGGTTTGATCTTTGGAACTTATGCAGGCTCTGATAAACTTATTGAGTGTAAGATTTTACCCCAAAAACACAAAATTCCAAATTCATTTATGCTGCTGGGCGAGCACCAAAGAAAGTAAGGGGAATTCTTCTCTTTTTCTAGGGAGAAATATTGAATAAAGATACATGTGTTTCATGTTTTCGACCCGCCCGTTTGCCACCCCTAATCTCCTACATGTTTTATCACATATACCTATGCCTTGGCGGGGAGCATTATCCCGTACCTCCAGAGGCTGATACAAGATTTAAGCTTTATGGTTTAGTTCAAAATTCTATCACAGTCTATTTGATTTGCTGAGTCTGTGATCTATTATTTGCACTTGTTTAGTTGATTTTTTAACACATGCACAGTGTTTGACCCAAAGATACTGGGTTCGCATGAACCCATATCACGTACCTATGTTGGTAGGAGATAGCAGCTATAGGGTAGAATAGTCTAAGTGCACGGTTGTTTGAAAAAAACTAAGCTACCATCTTTGAAAACAATTAAGTAGTCAATTAAATATCCATAAAAAGATCTTATCTTTGAAGAAATAAACAGTAGTCACTCACTTCGTTTATATTGCCTCCTGCAGATCAGTAACCGTGGCCTGAAATAACAACCACCAAATTTACATCAGCAAACCAATAAAATATAAAAGACATATGTATATGCACAATTTTCTTAAAGAATAAACCATTATTCTACTTAAACTACGCGCCCATTGGGATAATTGAGCAATTTTGCAAAAACAAAAACAAACCCAGATGAGGAAAGATGGAGAAACATACGGAATCGGTGAGCTCAAGGCCACCCTTGATTAGTTCTTTGCCGCTACGTGTAACTACCACAACCTTCACTTTTCTTTGCCCACACACAATAGTTTGGGATCTACGAAAGAGCAAAATTTTCTGAGAAATGAATAATTGAGGATTGAAGTGTCGTGGGGTGTGAGATCTTTGAAGGAGTTGGAACAGGTAGTACTAGTAATTAATGGTTGTGTATAGTTAGGGTTCTGAACGAACCATTTGGTAAATTAACTTCTTCCAATCAATGTTCCCTCTTCAAAATCAATCTACAGCTGCTTAATAGGCCACAGCTGGGCTTCCATGACCCGAAAACCCCTCTTGTTTTATTCGACATTTTTTACTTTAGCCCGCGCCAGAAACTATTTACTGGTAGCCGAAAAAATATATAAAATTTATATATATATATATATATATATAATATTTTATTTGGCTATTTTGAGAGCGATTATACTGGATCATTATTCCCTATTTTATCCTTATGCCTCGAGGCAGATCGCGAATTTTAGCATTTCTCGTATATAAAAAAAAACAGAGAAAAAAAATTCTAGCCGTATATATCAAAAAGCCATGTCTTTCCTTGCTCAAATTCATGACATGGTCCAGAGACTTATTAAAATTAAAGTTGATTAAGTGTAAAAAATTATCTTTGAAAATTGAAATACTCGAATAATATTAAATGGTTGCTTGAAGCGATGTGATAACGAGACGTAAGAAAGATGAACAAAGCATTATTTGCGCCGGCCTTTGTAGGAGCAAAGGCATCTCAATCAAATAGAAATCCAATCATGTAACAACTAGTTGTTCAGCCAACGGGTTCAAAATAACTAAGACACGTACATGTCTATGAAATTTTGATAATATAGTTATAGAATTAATAGTCGAACTGAAAACAAAAAAAAAAAAAAAAGTGTCTAATACATACTATTGAAAAAGTAAATCTACCCGTGCCATTCACCAAAAGACTCACCCCTTTTGTTCAATGGATTCATCTTATACCATTATGACTTTATTTATCTATAGTTGCAGAGTTTAGTAATTAGGTACTTGTGGTTGAAAATATTAAAATGCTTTCTACAAAATCTGATACCTACTTGCTGGATTTTATAGTATCGACCTAATAACTTTACTGTTTACCAACTGAATACTTCAATAGACTATGCTCGATGTTAACGTTCATGTGAAAGCACAGATAAAATTAGGGATATCAAACGAGCTGGTTGGATTGATTTTGAGTAGATTAAAATGGGTTGAGTTAATAATTGGGCGGTTTATTAAATTTCGAGCGGGTTAAAATGGGTTGAGTCAATAATTTGGCCGGTCAAATAACTGAACTAAAAGTCACTTGGGCTAAAATGAGTTGGGTCAAAATGAGCTAAAATTTGAGTCATACACAACACGCTCAACTCTTACCAAGCTTTACTTAATATAGATTGTTTTCTTATGAATTGTATAATTACTGAGGGTGTGTTTGGTAAGGAGGAAAATATTTTTCGATTTTCTTATGTTTGGTTGGCTTAAATGTTTTGGAAAATATTTTTCTCATGAATTTATTTTTCCTCCAATTGAAGGAAAATATTTTTCCTACCAAGAGAAGGCAAAACATTTCAAAACTCAACCTTCCCCACTTTATTCCCCGTCCAGCCAACCCACCCCCACACCCCCAACCTACCCACCCCACCCCAACCCTGCCCCACCTTTTTTTTATGTTCAAATTATATTGCATAGGCCTCCAGTTGATAAACTTGAAAACACACAATTAAAAAAGACAAATAAAAACATTAAATTACTATCACGGCAGTGAGAGAAAATACTAAAATTGATAAGTAATTTATTTCAGTATTAAGTTTGCTTTATAATTTATGATGTAGCAAAAAGTACTTTTCGTTCATTTCAACAAAATGAGCATTTTCTTTTCATGATGTAGAAAAAGTATTTTATTTTTTTTATTTCAACAAAATAAGTTATGTTATAGAAAAAATATTTTCTTTTTCAACAAAAAAAAGTATAACTAGGAGCACAAATTTCAAAAATATTTTTGCATAAAAACTAAAGCAGCACATTAGTTCCTTTGGGTTTGTGTGAATTGTTAGAAGAATAATTAAATTCTTTGAAAATAATAGAGTCCTGAAAACGCTAGATTTTTTTTTTTGGTGGGGGGNGGAGGGAGAGGGAATGAAACATGGGGACTTGGGGGAAGGGGGAATGATGAGAGTAGAAAAAATATATTTTCTACTCTCTAACCAAATAGTAGAAAATATTTTTCGAAAAAAGTTCCACTCACCGACCAAATAAGAAAAAATAAGTGATAAAACCATTCTTTTTCTATGAACACATTTTCCTTCATGCCAAACACACCTTAAATAAGATCTTCTTTTTTTCTTTTGTTATGGTTATATATAACATATCCAACAACAACAAAAAAATTTTAAGATATTTTGACAAATTACTCATGGATCAATTTGTCTAAAAATCAGCCCAATTTTAAACGGGTTAAAATGAGTCGGATCAATATGGACGGAATTTAATAAATGGTCGGCTTGGGCCAAATTTAACAGCCCTAGACAAAATCAATGTTTTGCTCCATTAATAGTTTTCTTTGTTCTTTTAATAACGCAAGTCCTTGTTACTTGCATTAGGACATTGATAGCCCAAATAATATATAAAATTCATATAATTTTTGTTGTATATAACATATATACATATATGTATATGTATATGTATATATACAAAAGAAATAATATAAGAGTACAAATTTTATACAATTTTTTCGACTATTATTTTTACTGCGGCTATACAGTATAATTTTTCTTCTTTTTTTATTTGTTTACCAAAACTAATTAATAATGTAGAATATGGAAATTCCTTTCTTATGTTTTAGTTTGCATACCCTTTCATATTTCACATGTAAAAATACATTGAGTATGTTAATCGTAGTAGAAAATAGAAATTCCTGAATGAATTGAAGACGAAAAGCCTTAAATTCTAACTTGATAATAATTGCTAGATGAAATAAATCAACTCCACATAACAATAAACAATATGTAAATATTTAAAGAAAAAAAAGATTTAGTCAAGAACTAATTCCCAAGTTCAATACGAAAAGGAGTAGGATTTACAATCTCCCAAAATTTTTAGTAATCACAATTCACAGCAAAGTCGCTTCCATCAAGAATGAGTCTACATAGCTATTACATGCCTAATCCGAACCAAGAAGAGGAAACAACTAAAAATGAGGAAAGTAAATAATAAAAAATAAAATTAAAAATATATAATTGCCTTCTTTTTTCGTTTGCTATTTCTTCATAGGTTATTGGAACTTGCTTCTTAGTGCTACATGGGAAGTGAATTTATCTATTCTGTCCCCCCGACTATAATTACTAATTCTTGCTTCTCATTCTAACTTGGACTAATCCGTTTATAGGAAAGAAATTTCTATCAAAAAAGGAAAATAAATTGTTACTTTTTGAAAAGAAATACTAAAACAACTTGAGAAAGGAAATAAGAAGTAATACTTTTATTAGAATGAAACAAGAAATAAAGTTGAGATGCTCTATTTTTCTGTCAACACTCTTTTAACTTGGTCAAACTTTGGCTCATTAAACGTGTAATGAACAAATCTAGTTGAAAAACAGAAAATTAAAACTGGTCAATTGCAAAGCTAAAGTTTTTCATCTTATATCCTACTTTTCTTTTTTCCAATTATTGAATATTCTATTATTATCCTATAAATGGCTAGTTATTTTGAAGAAAAGAAATGAAATTCTTTAGGAGAAACTTTTCGTTTTGTTTTCTCAGCAAGCTCGTCTCAAATATACGATCAGTTAAAATTAGAGCGAGTGTCCTTCAGTCGATCGGACAGCAACTTATCTTTGTTATTCCATTAAGTTAAACTGATAACATAATTTTTATGAATACTTTAGTTAAAACAGTCGCTTCGATATTCACATTAGGCAAAATAATAATAATAATAATAATAATAATAATAATTTGGTAACTTTGGCAGCAAGAAACATAGTCAAACACGTATTAAATGCACATAATACTATGACGTAAATCACGATCCGTTATATAGTTAAACGAAAGAAAAAAATTTAAAAGAGAACTCGCTAGTAATTTCCAAGGATCATTAAAGGAAGCAACGAAATTAAATGTGTATGATCAGACGAAAGTTATTTCTTTACGATTATCCTAACATTAATTCCACAACACTTGCTCAATAATATGAAATTATTATTAATTTTTAATAGTTGAAAACACCATCTCATTTACTAATAATATTATTTTTTATCTTTAAAATTTATTCTTTTCAAATATAATTTTCACTCATCAAACACCAAAAAAGTATTTTTTTAATTAAAAATATGTACCTAAAAAACGTCATTCGTTGAGTAATAACTTCCATCATATCAAACATAACATTTATTGTTTGTTTTAAAGTATAACAACGGCCAAATGACACGGGAAGACTAATAATACTCACAACTCACCTACTTCTTATTTTATTTTTTTAATTTATTGTCATATTTGACTTAGAGGAAAGGTCGATGAAAGCACTTTCCTATTTTTTAAACTTATAATTAAAGCTGAGCAATGGCATTACGTAATATGAAAGACGTAAGATTATATGAAAATTTCTGTGATATTGCCAGTGATAGATCTATATCGGAAAACATAAAGATGTAGACTATACGTTTTGGTATAATTAATTATAAGGTGGTGTTGGAATTAGTCAATAAACACTTTTGTCACTAGATCCTTTGCCCTTGTCCATCTATAAATATTTCAAATCCAACTCTTTCCCACTTCTCCTTGATCCTAACTAAAGCTATAGTACTATATCAAGAATCTCAAGCAATTAAAAGGGTAAGTTTCTTCCCTTTTTTGTTCAACTTCTTGATGCTTTTCACAATTTAATGGGTGTTTCGCTAAGGTTAAAAGTTGGTCAAACTGATTTATAAATACATTTTGACAATTAAATACCCAAATTGCTTATAAGTCAAGTTGGTCACCCCAACTTATAACTTTTCAGTTTACAAGCACTTTCAATTTGACTAGAATTTTACTATGTTATCATTTAGTAATATTGTTTAATTCACAAAATATCTTTCCCAAAATAAAATTTCTAATTTTCTCTTCATTCCATATCATTATTCCTCTTTTTATTTACAAAAAACCTTTTTAATTTATAAAGCTTTACGGGTTTTTTAGTCAGTTTAATAAAAGAAACTTATCATCATATTTACCTAAAAAAATCATCTGCTTAGTATTAATATTAACATTTTTATCCAAACACATAATTACTTAATTTATAAAATTAATTTCAGCACTTAAAAATATTTTTTAATACTTCAAATTTATTAACTATTTATAGTCAGTTAAATCAAACGAGCTCATTATTTCACGCATAAAAGCGGAAAGTCTTTCTTTTGTCCTGTCTTTCTTTTAGGCTGTCTTTATCATTTTTCTTGGGAAAAAGAAAATATGAACTTTGACTTGTTAATATTGCAGAGGAAAAAAAGGCTGTGTACGAAAATTAAATGTTTATGAGAGAATTTCAAGAATATATAGAGGCTTGTCAAAGGAGGACAAGCAAATAGTGGCAGTCTTAATTCGACTGTTGGATATAACATCTATATTGTTCTTTTATTTTTAGTTATTATTTTCCTTTTCTTGCCACCAGGATTATTTGGAAAAAACACCAAACCAAGAAGGTACATGTTTGCTGCAAGAAATAAATCGATGGCATATTCTTTGGTTTCTCCAAACACCTTTGCTCTCAAGCTAAAAATACGCTGCAAAGATTGTGAAAGGAAAGTGAGAAATATGCTGCTAAAAATCCAAGGTGTCCATTCAGTGAAAATTGATGAAAAGCTTGGAAATGTAATTATTTCAGGCACAGTTGATCCTGCGACAATTCTAACCATATTAGAAAAACTTGGAAGAAAAGCAGAACTCCTATGGGAGCAAGGAACTCCTGTAAACAACAGCGCGAGAAATGTTCAGATTATCACACAATCAAAAGTGATTAATCCGCTGAATGATCCGGACATTATGACACAACTAGAGCAATTGTCTGGAATTCCAGGATTGCAAACTGTTGAGATTACAAAAACTATTAAGTTAACATTCCAAGGAGAATCAAGAAATGACTCTACTGATAAAATCTTGGAGATTAGTACTACAAATAATGTGAACAAACCTCATCAGCAAGTGCTTTCACATGACCAGTATTCCCATAGTGGTGGACTTTGCGCTGCTTCATCGTCGTGCTGTGGTGGTCATGCTGCTATAAATCATAGCCATGATCTTTATAGATGTTGCCAATATGGTGGTAATACTAGTTTTGGTTCTTGTTGTGGAAATAGTAAAAACTGTTGTTACAATTGCCTGCCCAAAATGGAAAACTGGGGTGGGGCGCGGCCCCTCAATTCTCAACCTCCGCCTAGGACAGCACCACCGTGGTCGACGACAGATACTATTCCATCAGCGCCTACTTTACCATCCGAGTATTTTCAGGCACCGACATCTCCACCATCATCATCCTTGCCAAAGCCTTACACCTATTACAGTGTCCTAAGCGACGAGAATGTCAATGGCTGCATAATCCAATGATTTGCTGCCATATATGTGTGTGCACGCGTGTGTATGTGTGTGTTTTTCATATCAATTTATTGTTAAGGTACAATTGTTACAAGAAAAACACCCCAAAAAAACATAAAGAAAAAGCAAAAGGTAGAGGAAATACAGAAAGTAGTACTCCTAGCTAGTAGTTCATATAAAATCTGTGATGTGATAGATCTATTTTGTCAACTGCTCTAGTGACTACTTTGTAAAGTTTGCTCATCATTGTGTGAAGTTAAAATGTATTCAGATATAAATCCTTGATCAGTTTCATTGATGCATGTTTCTATTAAAGCAATTTAATGTCAAAATACTAACCTTAGAAGATTTATTCTTTGGAGAGCTCGTTCACTGAATCTTGGGCGTCGGTTCAACTTTCAACGCCTTCTCAGTCAACCTTATCTTTAAGTTTTACAGAATGGATGGGAATCACTTATCAGGCACTTGCTGTAAGAGGTTGTTAAATGTGCTATATGATTAGAGCGATCACTGAATTTACTTTTATCAAATTAAATTCACCCTGCTGGGAACACAACAATTAAGTGGCACCGTTAATTAGTGATGAATTCATAAAGTAAAGCAAAATAAGATGAAGTACTTGCACTTTCAGCAAACCTGCTGATTTTCTTCTGACCAAGTACTAGCTTCCTTCCACTTTGAGGTATTATATTCTTCGGAGGTTTTGTTGAAGCAGCCTAAGCAGGAAGAAGTAACAACAGAAATCAGTTTCCAAAACCAGCACATACGAGGCGACACTTGTGACCACTGACATTTATACTTTTTACTAGAAGCAAGCAGAAATTCCATTACCACACAAGGAGAAAATGAGTTCAAGAATGGAGTTCCATATATTGCCAAACTTCAGCATATATAGGAACACTTCCAGTGAATTTTAAACCATTGCTCCAGCTAAATATTTCATTATAGCACTTAAAAAATTCTCAAGCAGATATTCACTGTATGGAGTCCATTATGGTACTAATGAAATTGACAACAAGAAGATGGACATGATTTTATTGACTAAAGTTAATTATCAAATTACCCTGAGAATCAATCTAAACTTCCAAATATTCGAAAGGAAATTGACCTAAAATAGAAATTATATTATATTATTTTGGCAATGCAGGAAGGAACTTGGTAAAAATAAATAAATCCAAGTTGCGTGTCTCTCCCAAATTCATAATAGCGTATATATATCAAAATTAACTCCACTAACCAAAAATGAACAATAATGAAACAACATATGCCAACAAAAAAAAAAACAAAAAGAAATGTCCTTAATCCATAAAGTAAAAACACAGAAATCATTAAACTCAATCCATATTTTAACCAAAAATCTCCTATCCGACCATCACTCGACCAAGTTGATATGCTAATAAACGCCGAAAAAGTCCAAAATTATGGTACATGTAACTGATTTTTAGTCGCTTAAATTCATATATATATATATATATATATATATATATATATATATATATGTCACTTTCCGGCTTAAGTAACCTTTTGAGTGAAATAGAAAAAGAAAAATAACTTTTCTGATTAGAAAAAAATTGTTCACTTATTAATAAACTCTTCCGGAGAATATGAGCACAACGTAGTTTCTTTGTGTGATCAACTCTTCAAACCCGGCCCCCAACCCGGCCCATAATGTGCATCTCATGGAACGTGAGACCTTCGTAGAAAAATGAAGATATAGAATAAGTTCCCATTTGGATATAGATTATTTGTACTTTTGTCAACCAAAAAAAATTGAAAGCATTGTTAGTTCATGAAAATTAATAGTTTTTGAAAAAATTTTAAAGAAAAAATTTCAAGTTCCAAGAACTGGTTTGGACCAGTTTTTGGGTGAATTTATTTTGTTCTACTCACAAAATTTTAAATTTTTTCTAAGTAAAATAATTATCTAAATATTATTTCAACTTTTAAAAATTATTTTTTAACACAATTATATTTTTTTTTTTTAAGTTTCAACCGAATTTACGATTAAACGCCTGCTAAGAATACACTAGTATTGAAAGACCAGACAGAAAAAAGCAGAAAGAGACGTTAGCTATTCAAAAGTGAAAACAACCACGGAAACAGATAATGTGTTCACGTTGATGCATGTGTGTGGGCACATCAACATGCACTAACGTATATACATGCATTCTCTTGTTATTTATGCTCGTGTATATGCAAGTTTTTCAATGTATAGTATATACTTGCGTTGGTTCTTTTTATTTGTCACTTAATTTAACAAAATTTTGGCCCAAATATTTGTCGGCTTAGAAAACGTCCAAGAAAAGCATTAAGTACTTTTTTCATTTCAATTTGCCTCACTAGTACTCCATTAAGGCATAAAAATATAAATTACTCATTTTTAGTGGCGAAGTTAGATATTTTTCAAGGGTGTTTAAATTTAAAAAAAGTAAAAAAAACTCTTAATAAAGGAATTCAATATGTATTATGTATTTCTAAAACGTAATATCTTATTTATGTACACAATATCATTTTTCGGCGAATCGTGGTCAATTGACCACCCTTATCACCATGTGGCTCTTTTCAGAAGGAGATAAAAAGGTAAATTGGTCAAATAATACGATTAAGACTATTAGGTGTGTTCATAGTAGGTTTGACAATAACTTACATGACACGTCAAAATGACCGAAGTAAGCAAGTAAGAAACTTATTATATACCTCCAATCTGTACTATTTGTTCTTTAAAGATTTTTACATATTCCTTAAGTTATAAAAGACATTTTATTGAACTCTCTTAAACGACCTCGCTTAATTAAATACAATTCTGTGATTATGGATAGAACTGAAGAAAAACAAAAGTAATAAGTGACTTCTAATTTTTCTAAGACGTCAAACAATTCGGCACAAACTTTTTTTGGTTTAACCATGCGGATTCACTATCT
This sequence comes from Nicotiana obtusifolia, assembly GCA_002018475.1. Taxonomy (NCBI): domain Eukaryota; kingdom Viridiplantae; phylum Streptophyta; class Magnoliopsida; order Solanales; family Solanaceae; genus Nicotiana; species Nicotiana obtusifolia. The sequence continues at coordinate 248,051 of MCJB01030244.1, read as the reverse complement.
ACTGATCTAACTAATTCGAATACATGTCGGATAGACCCGCCAAGGGAGTAAAACGCTCCTTCGTCCATACAAAAATATTTGCATTTTCAAAAGCCGAACTCGATAGCTCCAATTAAGGACAAACCAACGTGTCAGGTATGGACGGGTCGAAAATGAGTAATATCAAAAACGAATAAAGTATTCGATCTGACCCATATTTAATACGGATAAAAAATTAATTAACAGGTGGATAATATTGATACATATTATCCATGACTTCTTGATTATGATCACTTATCTATTTTCTAAGTAGATAATATAATTCTTATCCATATTTGATATGTTTTTAATAAATTTATTATCCAATCCATTTTTTAACGGATAATATAAATGAATAACCGTTTTATTTTAACTCCAACCATACCATCACGCCCCTTCAATTTGTCAACAGAAGTAATATGTGAGATAGGAGGTAGTACTAGTAATTATACACAATCACCAATGACAGAACACTTAATTTTGTGCCTCTATGGGGGCCTTCTCCCATGCTATTTCTCTTCTTTTCCCACTTCAATCTTTCTCAGATACCCCCAGTTCGTCTTCGTTTTTGGGAATATTTACTAGTACAATCAGTCCACCGACCAAAAACCATCATAATCACTCTTGGATTTTTATTTTTACTTCTTATTTTTGTTCATCTTTTTGTGACTTTGTGGAGGAGTGGGGCAGAGGAAAGTACGTGATAATGCAGAGAGGAGATGCTTTTTGACTGTTGGTATCCTGTTTTTGTGTAACTTTATTCTTATTCTTGGTTATTGCAAAAGGCAAATCCCATTCAGATTCTTTTCGGCCAAAAATACTTATATGTAAGCCATCATTATATATTTATATAAAGTCACGATGACAAGCGAATACGGAATATTTTATACATCAAATTAGGCTTTTTATTATAGGTTCATAGAGATATAGACGAAAATTATTTAATTTTTGTTCCCCATAATTTACAATTAGTCACTTTTCCATTGCTACATTCGCCTTCTTATCTAGAGAAAGGACCATATAAAATAAAGAAAATATATTAACCTTTGAACTAACTAATTACAAAAACTAATTGACGTAAGGATCGTTTAAAATTATATAAAGAGACAACATTTCATACGTGTGGGACCTTGCGCGTTGATGCTGAACATCTAAAGCATGAATAATATAACGTGAAGGTCTAATGTTAGATAAACAAAGAATGGACGGGATGAATACATGTAGCTCTAATATCATGTAAAGAATGAATATTGAGTCTAATAAAGTGAATAATGTTTCAAAACAAGTAACAGAATGGCTCCTACTCTAACTAGAGTGAGACTTAAGTATATAAAGGAACGGTAGTTTCTACCCAAAAACAACAAATGAGAAGTATTTTAATTTTAACCAAACAAATGTGAGGCATATTTAAAATAACAAATTTCAAAAACTTTTATTTCCTTCTTAAATTCATATCGAGTCGAAATACGTCATATAAGTTAAAATGATAGAGTATCTTAGTAGTAGTGGATAGAAATCAAGAATGCTACTACGACTATTCAATAAGGAGGCTACAGCTTTTTCCATGGCATTGTTTTGAGTGAGAATTTGGCGCTTATGGTTTTCCCTTTTGTTCATCTCTCTCTTCTCTCCATACAATATCACAAACAAGAGTACAACTATAGTTATAACAGGAGAATGGCAAATCACTTTCTTGACGTCTAAAGGATGGGTAAGAAACAGTTTTCTTGGAATAAGGGTGAAAAAATAACTAACCTCACATTAATCTCCCAAAAATACGAGACGTTTAATCATATGGGAATGTGTAACTTCCAAAATCAGTGACTATAGTGGGAGTCTTTCAAGAGTTGTGTACTTCAATTGTCAGTAATAAAGTCATGACACATTACAGATTCTTTGCTTTAAGTTTTGAGACTAGATTGGAATAGTTTTGAACCATTCTAAGCATTGAGGATTTATCGCTACTGACGCGTAGGCGGATTCAAAATTTGAAGTTTATGAATTTTATAATAACCTTAAATAAATATACAAAAAGTAAACAATCAAATATTTTTAGATATTTAATAAATTTTTTAATACATATACGAGGTATGTGCAAAAGCTATTGGGTTCCAGAGAACACACACATACTAAGCTAGATCTGCCCTTGCCGACAGACTTGTAATTATCCAAGTGAAAATTAACCACTAGCCAATAAGGATTTTGGTGGAGTGATAAATACTCTTTTATCTTAACTAAAAATAATTTTGTGTTCGAACCATGGTTATAAACTTGCTTTTATATGGAGTGCTTTACCTCACCCCTCCAATGCGGGACTTCTGATCCCGACGCGAATTCGAATTCAGTTGAGTCTCAATACAACTATTAGACATTGAATGAGAAACAAAAGGGAAATTAACCACTGAACAATATGAAGGGGTCTGTTGGCCTTAGAAAGGCAAATGAAGAAAAATAGGGCTTCTGTAAACAAAGGTAGAAAAAAAGTTGCAAAGTATGGGGAGATTGACTAGCATTTAATGAACTCAATTTGGACGGTTAGTTCAGTATCTGTTGCTCTGCTTGACTAAGCATCACTACTGACAATTCCGCCTGAATAGCAATGAGCTACAAGAAAGGCTGAACTTAGGGCGAGTATTGTTGGTTCAACTGGATTTATTACTTTCTACTCGAATTTTATATATATACAAATAAAAAGATTTATTTGCTCACTGAAACTCACTTAAATCTAGCTCCTATATTACTTCTGGCTACGGACATGGCAGAGCTATGTAAAGTCAAGAGGTTCAAGTAAATATCCTTCCTCCTAAAATTATATAGGTAAATAGGACAACAATTATTATCTTTAGTTATATATAAATTGATTGAATCTCCTTACGTCAGTGAAGATTCTTGTGCAATGACAAATAAAGGGGTTTCAAAAATTAGTTTTGCTCCAAATCTCAAGGTGACATGTTAGTGTAGTAGTATTTTTCCGAAATCCCCTTGCAGAAATTTCGTGACTCCATTTTACGGGTATGCATGAACATGAGCTTCGAGTGCAACTCCGTAAATCATCGTAGAAAGCATGAAACTTTGATGAAAGACGCATTGTCACAAAAAATTAATTTAAGCAACTGTGATGATCTATTTTTGAGAAATAAACGAGAGCTTTTGTTGTGTATTCTCACAATGAACTGCTCAATCAGAATTCAAATGCTCTTTAACAAAAATAGTGAAGCTTTTCTTATCGTAATTCGGTGCATTAAGCTCCCGCTATGCGCGGGATCTGAGGGAGGGCCGGACCACAAGAGTATTGTAGGCGGCCTTATCCTACATTTCAACAAGAGGCTATTTTCACTGCTCGAATTTGTAACCTCTTGGTCACATGGCACCAACTTTATCAGTTATTGTAACCAAAAATAAAAAATCAAAATTGAAGAAGAAGAGAAAATATTGACCCGATCGACGTAATTCCATTAAAATAAACTCAATATATAACCAGTCACTAAGTACTGTGCATATTAGATTTCATCTCTCATAATAACCAAGCAGCTCCGTCATGTTAGATAATGTTTAAACCCCATGAATGGATAAAAAAAAACTTACACTCGATCTAAAAACATCCGCACAGTACATAAAGAACAAAAAAAATGAGAAATAATGAAATCAAAGCCTACCATATTACTAAGTTTTCTAGCAGGTGAGAATCCTCTTTAAACGATCGAACTTCATATTACTAGATTGAAATTCAAGAAAGCTGCTTCATAATTCAATCTCTTCACTATAATTAAATAGGGGTAGAACCTGTTGTAGTTAAACGAAAAGCTCAAGCTTGCTCGGTACTGTGCTGGTGGAAAATACCAGATCGAATAAAATAGTCATGCAGACAAGTCGACCATTATCGGATAAAAAATATAGCTCAATCTTGATAGGGTTTTCTCTGAAGATGGCATAAGAAAATCACAATAGCTGGTTAGTGGAAGTAGAAGTATAACCAGAGATATTTGTCCAAAACTGATTATTTGTGACTCCCAAATTGTTTCTTGGTAAATTTAGCCCTTGGCTATTAGTACCTTTACTTTCTTCCACCTTCACATTTTGTGTAGCTCGCACATCGTATTCAGTAGCTGCTTCAAATTGGTATAAATTATTACTAGGTTGCTCAAAGGTGGAGAAAAATGGAAATTGCTGCATTTGTTGAAATCTAAATTGGTCAATAAATCTGGCTTGGACTTCCATTTGATCTCTTGTACCACCTTGAGGTTGAGATCCTCCAAAACTGAGGCCATTTTCAGTAGATGTGAAGCCACTGAAATTATGTAAATTAGGGGTACTCAAGAATGACAAATTTGTTGGGTGAGGCAAATGGAGGATACTATTATTAGAGGTTGTGGCATTTGTAATTGGACTATTTCTTTTTTCGCTTCTAATTGGGGATTTTGATCTACTTCTTTTAGTTCCTCTCTTGTTGTTCCTCCGACATCCCCCTCCGACGGGGACGTTCCTCAGCGCGCCACCTCTAGTCCAATATCTCCGGCAAGTCTTGCAGAAATGACGTGGCTGAGAAAGGCTGTAATTGTTGAAGTAACAAAATTTTGTATTCGTGGACTCGCAACGTGGACATTTTAGGACCGTCTCTGGGTGTGTTACTTTAGATAGCCTGACACGTTCTGCAACCGAGCCAGGCCTAATTGAGCCAGCTTCGCTGCCACCTCCTCCTCCAGCTGCCGGAGGTGGCAGCATAGTTGGTGATAACTGAGAGGGATTCTCATTTGCGCCTCCAAGTTGTTGGTGATTTCCTTGCTGCAAAATTTTGCAAGAGAACTAGAAATCAAATACAACTATGTTGAGTATATAGTATATAGTCAAATAGTAAAAGATTGGAAAAGAAAGTGGGAGTATTTATCTTTTTTTCCCAATTTCTAGCTTTCTTAGTGAAGAAGCTATGCTAAGGAAAAAAGATGAAAAAATTCTTATTACCTCATGTTGCCAATTGGGAGGATCTAGATAGATGGGAATAGATGAGAAAGCCATTCTTTTAGTGCTCCAATATTTCTTCTCTTTTGTAAAAGGTTGATGAGGTTTATTGTGGAGAATATCACTCTATACCCAAAGAGTGTTTCAGAAAAAGAAAGAAAGCTAAGCAAGAAGAAAGAACAAAAGATAGGAGATCAGAAGAAATATAAAGGAAGGGGCTTTATTTATCTGTTCTTTTGTGCTTTACCTAGCTAGTATATAAATATTAGGGTTTTGAATAAGGATAGTGTTTTCTATTTTGTAAGTTTCATACCTTTTTCGGTATCTTGTTTAAATCATATAAGAGAGACGATTAGCACTCCATGCATATTAGATCAAGAATATCTAAAATGCTTATATTCAATCTAGAAACCCTAAATTCGAACAATAGATTATGTACATTCATATTCTTTGATAATAAACGTTGATCTGAAAAAAGAAAAGGCAAGCGCTGGTGGGATGTCACCATCGAAATTATCTTTCTTCTTTCCGCCCAGTTCGTACGGTTCTTTAATGAGTTTAAGTTATATCCATCATCGTTAATATAAATAATTATATAACGACGGTACATATAATTTACATTTTTTTTACACAAACAAAGTCACTCTCAATTGTGTGTGTGAATTAAAATTGCACGTATATTTTTCTGTAGGACAAGAAATAATGAGCACGAACTTAAATTTTGTGCATTTACACTATCAAATTAAGTGTAGATCTAGAGTTAGACGACATATGGGTTTACAGGAATCCAGTAACTTTTGCTTAGACTCTATTTATATATTAAAAATTCACTAAATATCTATAAATATTTGACCGTAAACCTAGTAATTATTGTAAATTTACTTAAAATAGATATAGGAACCCATGAACTTTAAATCCTTAATCCGTCTCTGCTCCTCATCTTTAGGTCTAATATGGAATAAAAAAACAACAAATGGTGCTTAGATCACAAGTGTTTTAATCCAACAATATAGTACTCCATAGTCCAAACCTTAGAGAAATTGGCTACTACATGCGGCTCTGATCTTAAGTTAAATGTTACTCCAAAAATGTGAAAGAGCTGAAACAGAATATTGTATCACCATACAAACTTGTCGATCAACAGGACGTACGTAAGACTCTATAATCAAGTAGCTACTATTCAACTCTTACAAAAGATGTGGATTTTTCTAATTTATATTGATAATTCCTCCGATCAATTTCACGAATGGTCATCGAATTAAGGAATCCTTGCAGCAAAGTAATAAACTTATATAGAAAAGTATTAATTTATCGGTTATTGTTTCATGCATAATTTTCAAACGGATTCAAAAATTGCTTAAATTTAAAGTCCATATGTCGAATTTACCATATGGAGTGGTTATTTGGGTATGACAGTGCGGGTCTTAGTCACGTAATTTTGGGACGTGGCATGTTCTCTATTTGTTGTAGCACATTTGAAGACTTGAAAGAAGACGTGGAATAAAAGGTGATCATTTTAAAGGATTAGTTGTATATACGTAATCATGTAAGACATTTTTTGTGTTTTAGTTTTTAATTAATTAAGTCGCATTAAAAGTAACAAAACTAGACTGAACTTTACATGTATATTAAAAACTAAAATTTAAATATAGAAAAAGAATAGACATATTGTATATCGGTAAAATCGAAACCACTAAGCACTTCGATTTTTCGGTGAGGCAAACGGAGCAGGGACGTGACCATAAAGAATCAGAGTCAGAGCGAAGAACACCTCGTATTGGAGCTCGAGCAAAACACCTGCCCTCGGGGGCATTTGGACCGCGTCCTCCGGGTCCGGTTCGAACCCCAAGACTTTGGAGAGCATTACCAAACAACAACACACGACTAACAAAGGGCTGTGATGTCCGTGCCCGAGCAAATATCACGGCGTGAATCTCGGCCCCTATCGGTAGAAAATCAGTGATTAGCAAAACGGAAGATGTTTTACCTTTCTTAGCATTGTACTTAGGGTAAAACTCCCCCACTATATAAAGGGGAAGCTTATTATTCATTAGACACATTGTAACACGCATACCAAGGCAACTTCTATTCTCTTTGTCTCTAAAAATTATTCAAAGTTCTTATTTTTGTTCATAAGTTCTTCATAAGTGCAAGCTCAGAACCGAGCAGGTTCTTCGTTAAGCTATTAGCCGAGCTCGGGATCACCTTTATCATTGGTGTGGCTATTTATTACGTCTTTTATTTGCTTAATCTAATGCCATTGATCACTTGTATTGAATTAATCCACATATTCTTAAAACCGCGTATAAATTCAATTGTTATCCGTTTTTTAGGGTAAATAGTTTGGCGCCTACATTGGGGCTTAGGATAATAGTGGTAATTTGATACAAATTTCCATAACCCACTTTGTTTTATGCTTGTTCTTTGAGATTTAATTTCAGGTCAAATTAAAAATGTAAAACTCTCAATCTGCTCACTTGAACATTGATGCAGACACGACGATGAAGGCGATGGGATCAATTTAGGGGTGATCTTTGAAATGTTACAAGCTCAACAAGCAGTAATAGCCTAGTTGCAGAATCAAAGTTGTGCCCCCAGCAGAGTTGAGCCCGAACCATCCCGGGAAGCATCCGAAGAATTGAACCAACCACAGAAAGGCCGAGTTAAGTTGAACCTGGGACCAACCCCGAAATAATAAAGATGCTTGCCTGACAAAGCGGGTGGAATCAGCGGAAAAGAATATCAAAGCCAACGACAAAAAAGTGGAGATTTATAACTCCAGGGTTGATCAAATCCTAGGAGCACCCCCGATATTGAAAGGCCTGAATTCTAAGAAATTTGTCTAAAAGCCTTTCCCTTTGAGCTCAGTACTGAAACCAATGCCGAAGAAGTTCTGTATGCTCGAAATTCCAAAGTATAACGGAACCACAGATCCAAATGAACATGTGACCTCCTACACGTGTGCCATCAAGTGAAATGACTTAGCAAATGATGAAATTGAGTAGATTTTGCTGAAAAAGTTAGGAGAAAACCTCTCGAAAGGAGCAATAATATGGTATCACAACTCACCCCCTAATTCCATTAATTCATTTGCAATGCTTGAAGATGTCTTCATAAAAGCTCAGGCCGGGACCATCAAGGCCAAGACAAGAAAATCGGACGTTTTCAAAGTAAAATAAAGAGATAACGAAATGCTCACAGAATTCATATCGAGGTTTCAAATGGAACAAATGGACTTGCCTCCGGTTAGGGAAGATTAGGTGGATCAGGCATTCACTCAAGGACTCAACCCCCAAAGCTCCTTGACTTCACAATAGCTGAAATAAAATCTGATAGAGTACCCGCGGTAACTTGGCTGACGTCCATAACAGGTACCAATAGAAAATCAAAGTCGAGAATGATTTGCTCGGGGCCCCCTCTAGGTTCGTGTATCCTATCAGAACTAATGACATATCTAAAAGAGTCGTCGATCATGAACCAAGATCGAACAGAGATCGGTATCAACCATATAACGGAGATCGAAGGGGTAGCAGATCCGGACGTAACCCTAGGAGGAAATAAAAGAGAAGCGATCGAGGTCACAATAGCCAGAGACTCATGAGTAAACAGGGTTTCGACAGGCCACTCTAGGCCAGGGAGACATCGAGGTTATCGGAATACAACTCAAGCGTCGATGTTGCCGACATCGTATATTCCATCAGACGCATTAATGATACCAAGTGGCCTCGACCATTGCAGTCCGATCCTTCCCAAAGAGACCCCAAACCGATGTGTACGTATCATGGTACTCACATCCACAGGATCGAAGACTGTCGACAACTAAGAGAAGAAGTGGGCCGGTTATTCAATAACGGGTACCTCCGAGAATTTCTAAGTAATCGAGCCAAAAATTACTTCAGGAATAGGGACTCCAACAAATAGACTAAGCAAGAGGAACCTCAGCACGTCATCAACATGATCATTGGTGGAGTCAACGTTCCTGTTGGGCCAATGCTGAAGCGCACTAAGTTATCCATTACAAGGGAAAAGTGAACTCGAAATTACATAACAGAGGGGGTCATCTCCTTCAACGATGAGGACGCTAAAGGCATCGTGCAACCGCATAACGATGCACTGTTAATATCTGTACTCATAAATAAATCTCGATTTAAGCGTGTGTTAATTGATCCATGTAGCTCGGCCTATATTATCAAATAGAGGGTCATAGAGGAGTTGGGTCTGCAAGACCAAATAGTGCATGTAGTCCGGGTTTTAAACGGATTCAACATGGCATGTGAAACTACTAAAGGGAAGATAACCCTGCCAGTGTACTCCATCAGAACCATTTAAGAAATGAAGTTCTACATGATCGAAAGGGATATAAGATATAAGGTATATTTAGAAGGCCATGGATTCAAAACATGAGGGTAATACCCTCAACACTACACTAGGCATTGAAGTTCCCGACATCGGGAGGGATCAAGACAGTTTACGGAGAACAGCCGTCCACAAAATAAATGTTTGCGGTCGATGAGGTGATCCCAATGTCTGCACTCTCAGCATCAAAGAACTCGGAGTCGGTTAGGAAGGAAGAAACTAAATAGCAATCACCGACACCGGCCCCGACCGAACAGGAGAAACAAGAGTCAGGCGAGGATGATGATTACGAAGTTCCTAGGTCGTTCATCGCCCTGAAGATTCTGATGCCACCAAATTGAGGGTTGAGGAGCTGGAGAAAGTAATATTTGTCAAACACTTGTCTGATCGGAAGGTATACCTGGGCACGAGGTTAACTCCCGAGCTCAGGAAAAAACTCATTAAATTCCTTATAGTTAACGTGAATTGTTTTTCTTCGTCCCATCCAGATATGAAAGGGATCTCGCCTGAAGTAACCAATCATAAGTTACGGTTGGATCCAAAGTTCCACCCGGTTAAACAGAAAAGGAGGCCTCAGTCCGAAGTCAAGCATGCATTCATCCAAGATGAGGTATCCAAACTCCTAAGAAGGGTTTTATTCGGGAAGTTAAGTACCAGGATTAGCTGGCTAACATAGTAGTAGTGCCTAAAAAGGGAAATAAAATTATAATGTCTGTAGATTACAAAGGCTTGAACAAGGCATGCCCCAAAGATTCTTTTTCTTTGCCTAACATTGATCGCATAATCGATGCAACGGCTGGACACGAGATACTCAGCTTTCTCGACGCCTATTTTGGGTACAACCAAATTCGGATGGACCCGAGCGATCAAGAAAAAACTTCATTCATCACTATATTCGCACCTATTATTATAACGTAATGACGTTCGGACCAAAAAATACTGGTGCCACTTATCAATGCCCAGTAAACCGGATGTTCCAAGAGTAAATGGGAAATTCAATTGAGGTTAACATTGATGACATGTTAGTTAAGTCCCTGCGAGCAGAGGACCATTAGAAACATTTGCAGGAAACCTTTAACATACTGCAGAAATATAATATGAAGCTGAACCCGAGGAAATCCATATTTAGTGTCGGGTCCTGAAAGTTCCTTTGATTCATGGTGTCCAACCAAGAGATCGAGATCAATCCCGACAAAATCAAAGCTATAGAAGATATCGTTGTGGTGGACAATGTCAAGGCCGTTCAAAGGCTAACCTGGCGTATAGCCGCCCTGGGCCGGTTTATATCGAGGTCCTCCGATAAGAGCCATTGGTTCTTCTCATTATTGTAGAAGAAGAATAACTTTATGTGGACTCCACAGTGCCAGCAAGCTTTGGAAGAACTCAAACTGTAGCATTTCACAGTCCACCCTTGCTGCGCACTCCGAAGGTAGATGTGCAGCTATACTTGTACTTAGCGGTATCCAAGATAACGGTAAGTGGAGTCTTAGTCCGGGTAGAGGAAGGTTCGCAATTTCCTATCTACTATGTTAGCAGGACTCTAGGCGAGGTCGAAACAAGGTACCCTCACCTAGAGAAATTGGCACCCGCTTTGCTAAGCGCCTCCAGAAAGTTAAAGCTATATTTTCAATGTCATCCCATATGTGTCGTAACTTCTTAACCACTATGGAACATAATGCAAAAACCCGAGATCTCGGGCCGATTGGCCAAATGGGACGTAGAAATTAGCTGGTACGATATCGAATATCAACCCCGAACTGCCATCAAATCTCAAATTTTGGCAGATTTCGTGGCCGACTTCACACCAGCCTTAATATCCGACGTTGAAAAGGAATTGTTATTAACTTCCTCGGGAATCTAGACCCTCTTTACGGAAGGTGCCTCGAACGCAAAGGGATTCAGACTTGGCATCGTGTTGAAAGCCGCCTACGGGTAACGTAATTAGCAATAAATTAGAACTGTGAAATTGACTAACAATGAGGCCGAGTATGAGGCCATGATTGCAGGTCTCGTATTGGCTAAAAACCTGGGGACCGAAGTGGTCGAAGCTAAGTGCGACTCCCTTCTTGTGGTAAATCATGTCAATGAGACATTCGAAGTAAAAGAGGAACGCATGCAAAGGTACTTGGACAAATTACAGGTAACACTGCATTGATTCAAGGAATAGACCCTATGGCACGTACGCTGGGATCAAAATAGCGAAGCCAATGCTCTGGCTAACTTGGGTTCATCGGTTGGTGACGATGAATTCGGCTTAGGAACGGTCGTACAACTCATGAAGTCGGTAGTGGAAGAAGGCCATTCCAAAATAAACTTAACAAGTTTTACTAATGACTGGAGAAAAAATTATATAGACTACTTGAAGACTAGGAAGTTGCCCTCGAATCCTAAAGAATCGAGAGCTATGCACATGAAGACGACCGAGTTTAGCCTATCTGAAGGTACCTTGTTCAGAAGAACGTTCGATGGCCCACCCCCATATGCTTGGGACCGGGAGACACCGAATATGTTTTGAGGGAAGTTCAAGAAGGCACCTACGAAAACCATTCGGGGGCAGAATCTTTGATTCGTAAGATAATCAGAGCCGGCTATTACTGGATCGACATGGAGAAAGATGTGAAGGACTTTTTACGGAGATGCGACAGCTACCAAAGGCATGTACTAGTGATCCATAAACCTGTAGATCTGTGACATTCCGTCTTGTCACCTTGGCCGTTCGTGAAGTGGAGAATGGACATTGTCGGTCCCTTGCCGTGGGCACCCGGTAAGGCTCAGTTCATACTATTTATGACTGACTATTTTACTAAGTAGGTCGAAGCTCAAGCGTTTGAGAAGGTCCGAGAAAAAGAAGTCTTCAACTTTATTTGGGACCATATAATATGCCGGTTCGGAGTATCGGCCAAGATAGTGTGTGATAATGGGAAGTAGTTCATTGGGCAAGGTTAGCAAATTTTTCGAGGACCATAAGATAAAAAGATCTTGTCAACACCCTATCACCCTAGTGGAAACGGACAGGCAGTGTCTACAAACAAGACCATACTCCAAAACCTGAAGAAAAATGTTGATCGATGCCAAAGGGAAATGGAAGAAAATTCTGCCTCAAGTCTTGTGGGCATACCGTACAACCTCAAAATCCAGTACCGTGGCCACTCCGTTTTCATTGGTCTACGTTGAAGAAGCACTGATATTGGTCAAAGTGGGAGAAACGAGCCTCAGGTTCCGATATGCGACCGAAGAATCAACGGTGAAGTCATGAGCACGAGCCTGGAACTTTGGATGAGAGGCGCGAGGCCTCTCTAATCCGGTTGGCTGCCCAGAAAAAATGTATAGAAATATATTACAACCGATGATCCAACCTCCGACATTTCTATACCGGGGACTTGGTGTTAAGAAAAGTAGCACTGCACACCCGGAACCCGAATGAAGGGAAGCTGAACCGAATTGGGAAGGACCATATCGAGTCATCAGAATTACCGGTAAAGGTTCATACAAACTCGAAGCAGGAAACGGTGCACTGCTACCGAACAACTAGAACATGACGCATTTAAAATGGTACTACTGCTAAGGTACAATCTCATTCACCTTTTTTAATACTTCGAATCAGACTAACACTTGCAGGCAACAACCAAAGAAGAATGTGACTGTTAGGTCTAAAAGCACGTGTTGCACTCTTTTCCCCTTGAACCAGTTATCTCCCGAACGGGTTTTCCAGCAAGGTTTTAATGAGGAAATAATAAATTGTGCTAGCTTAGAATCGAAGATCGATTTTAAATCGGAGTTAGTGGTCGCATCAACAGTATTCGAGCCCTCTCGAGATCGACCTCGAATACTGGGGGCCATCACCCTCGGGCCAAGCTTTTTAGCAAGGGAGGAAGGAAACTTTGTACTTGAATAGTCTAGGCTCGGTGGTTAGGATTTATTGCAAGGGCTAAACGGTCAAGTGAAACGTGCCCGCGCATGCCACCTTAGCTATAATACAAGCTTTTACACGCTTTCAATCTTGTATGTTTCACACAGAAATGAAAAAAAGTTTTCACCTTGCTATTACATACTTTTTTTCTTCTTAAAGCATCGAACCTAAGGGCAATCCCTGCCCGGGGACTATCAGGCCCAAGGGCCACCCCCATCTGAGCCCAAAGGGCTACCCCCACTCGGGGTCTGTTGTCCAAATTAAGTTTGGGAAGCTCGAGTCATCAAAATCCGGAGGCACAAAACCTATTAGGCAGTGCCGAAACCTAAAAGGCTATGGCCACCCTAAGAAATGGTTCGGAGACGTCCGAAGCCCATAATCAAAACGTAAGGCCGTCAACAAAATTCAAAACCTATTAAGAGGTTACCCTCGGCAAAGGCATCGTCTAAAAACACTTAAGCATCTTGGGAAAACTTCTGGTCACTCTGAGTTTTCAAAAGTTTAAAGCAAAACTGCATCGAGGTCAGGATTTGTTCGTGCCTCCAAAAAATAAATGACTTATTGCTACGTTTGATTCTATGCTGAGGCATTTGCAATCATAAAAAGATGCTAAGATAGTAGAGACTTGAAATTTCCAAAATGAGGAAAATTTTATATATTCCAAAATATCTTTACAAAGTTCCAACAAAAACGGCCTCAACAAAAAATATGTACAGGATACAAAAACTAAAAAATCCTAAGGCATCTATGCGTGATCTTCACAGGACCCTGACTCGTCACCAGAACCGTCGGGACCTTCGGATTCTTCAGAGCCCTCGAAGCCCTCTTTACCCTGGGGTTCATCCAGCATCTTTGCTTCGACCTCAAGTCTTTTTGCCTCATCAATCTTAGTAGATAGGTCAAAGCCTCAGGCATGGATTTCTTCGATGGTCTCCCTTCGGGATAGCCTGCTTATGTACTCAGTAGTGGTCTTCAGGCGGGTCTCGGCTGCTTCAACATCAGCCTTATACTAGGCCACCATCTCATCAGCATCGGCCGAGGTCATCTCCAATCTGAACCTCGTTATTTCAGGCTCTTTACCAATGGCATCGTATTCAGCGATGGCCTAGCCCAAATATGTTTGGAGATCCTCATTTAGATAATCCCGTGTATCAACCTTCTCCTTCGCCATCCGAAGCTGAACTTTCACCGTAGATAGCTTGCCTTAGGCAATCTCCTTCTCCAAGGTCAGTAGGTCTATCTTATTTTTCCACTCGTCGGCCATTACTTGGATCTCTTCTATCTCCTTTTGGAGTTGGTCGATCTGGTCCATCTTCTGCTGGACCTGTGAGGTATTGTTGTTAGCCACTGCGATCGGACTCTCGTTTCTAACTTCCAAAGCCTTTACCTTTTCCACCAAGTCGTCGTGCTCCTGCCTTAAGGCCGCTGCTTCTTTTTGAGCTGTATCCAGCTCGTCCTGGAGGTTCTTAGCAACCCCCATTTTGCTGCTCATTGAGAAACTTGTACATGTCTATTTTTGGGCAAGGTCCTTGATCTCGAACTCAAGCTAATTGAAATCAACCCGGTATCAAAGAAAACTATCGTGGTGAAGTACCAAGGCCTACAAAATGTCGAAAAATGTGAGAAACATCAAACACAGATAACAATAAATCGATAGAAAGTGATGATGTCTTACCAGGTTCAACGCATGCTGCGCCTCATTGAAAAGGCATGGCACGTTCACCTCATTCATTTTTGCCCAGTCCTTCTCGGTCACCAAGTATCGGAGATAGCTAGTTATCCTCACATGTGCAGAAAAAACCCGGGCATCCTTCGGGACGGTTAGTATAACCAATCCCTTACAACAGGGGTCCACACTCGGAGCGGGGGACTGGTTAATCAATTTTGATCTCAAGGTCGACCCGCCAGCTCCCGAGGATGTGTCCTTCACAACTTCAAGGTCGCCCAACCCGGAGAAGTGTTTCAAAGAAGACGAGTCCACACCATCGAAAAAAGAGTAAAGGGGATCGTCCGCACCATGGACCCCCACGTTGGACTTCTCCTTTCTCGCTTGGGCCTCCTCGAGCATGAACTCAGTGTAGGAGGGCGTCCCCGAGATTTCAATTACACCGGGCGCTTCCTTTGGAGCAGAGCCGGTATCCGGGGGAGTTTTACCCCGGGTATCCATATCGGTCTATTGAGTTAGAGGGGACGATCTCACGAGTCTCCCCCTCGGATGCCTCTGATTCCTCGGGATAAGTCATCCCATGAGTAACAAAAATGGGTTTATCCTCCGCCGACTCATCTCTAAGCCGGAGAAGAGAGTTAGAATTCGGCGCCCGGGAACTGGAGCCCCTCCTAGGTTTGCGGAGCACCCTTTTGTTTGGTTTCTTCACCTCGAATTCCGGGGAGCCCGATGGTTTCCTCTTCCTTTTCTTCTTTTCCTTCGTGGCAGCAACGAAGAGATCAATGGACGGGGGCACATCCTTGTCTCCTTTCGAAGGCCTAAGTTCGATGGTCTTAGGTAAACCTGCAATAACAAAAGGGAAGAGGATTTAGTGTAATAAAAGATAGAAATATGGTATTGGCTATTCAGAAGAGGCCATACCATGAGAACAGGCCTCCCGTCGGTCCTTGGAGAGTCCGCGCCATGTGCGCTCAAAGTACGACATCTAAGTACAGATAACCTCGATCCATTTCTTTAGCCGGGGAACCACATTCAGAACCCGGGCGACAGCTGCACAACCACAAGCATGAATGAGAAGAAAGAAGTTGAAGAAAAAGAATTTTTACATTTAAAGAGAGATTGCACTTACGAGACGCATTCCACTTCTTAGGAAATGACATGTATTCGGGGAGAGGGGATCAAATCCTCGGTCTTCACTCGAACAAAACATCCCTTCCAGCTCCGGTCTCGGTCTTCGTCGATACTCAAAAAAGGGGCCTTGCTGGCCCGGCGAGTAAGCTTGATTACTCCCCCAGGGACTGTATAATCGAAGCAGTTGGTCGATCATGAATCGACAAGACTCGGTCTTATTCACGAATTAGCGGAGGAGGATCACGGTCCTCCACAATGATGGATATATTTGCTCGAGGTACACCTCGTACCTCTTATAAAAGTCCAGAACGATCAGGTCCACCGGGCCTAGTATGAAGGGGTAAGTGTAAATACTTAAGTAACTCTCCACGTGGGTAGTAACGACGTCCTCGGTCCCGGGGACTACTATGTTATTGCCCTCCAATTGCAGTCCTTTCGAACTATGGAAAGAACATCTTCAGTCACGGAGCATATGTACCTCGAGACTCCTTCGTCCCAGTCCTGTTTGCGTGAGGGCTTCTCGACTTTAAAGTCGTCTGCAATGAGAAGCCCCCGGGAATGAACGCTTTCAAGGGAGGCTTAGGGGCCAGTTCATTAGCAACTACATCAGGGGAATCCGTTTTGAGGGCGACTACTTCAGGGGCGACGCCTCAGTACCAACCGCCGGTTTGGAAGATGAAGAGGCAACTTGTTGAGGAATGGATTTCGATATTTTGGCTATTGTTATTTGGGTAGGTTTTGAAAATTTAAAGAAAGAATGCAAAGTTTTGGAAAAGAGGATTTTGAAGATAAAGAACAGATTATGAAGATTAAAAGAAAATCTGGGTAAAAATCTGGAAATCGCTATGAAGATTGAAGAACAAGGATAAAAATATGAAGGTTTGAAGAAGGTTTGATGATGGCTGGAAGCTCGAAGGTAATAATTTAGTCAAAAGTAGAAAAAGAACAAAGGGAAGGAGCTTTTATAGGGAAACAGCTGACACTTCGCATTCGGAGGCAATCAGTTGAGCGACACGTGTCCGAAGTCAGAAAAACGCGACTTATGGGACATTTCGGCTCCCTCACCGTGACGTACGAAAGAAGAAATCGAAGTCATCTGTTGTTTCCCATCGTTTCGGCAAGCCTACTCTCTGAGAAACGAGGGGACTATCTATATACGGGTAAAACCAAGCCCACTAAGCACCCCAATTTCTCGGTGAGGCAAACGGCGCAAGGACGTGACCGCAAGGAATTAGAGTCGGAGCGAGGAGCCCCTCGTATTGGGGCTCGGGCAAAACACCTGCCCTCGAGGGGATCGGGACCACGTCCTCCGAGTCCGATTTGAACCTTAAAACTTCGGAGAGCATTACCAAACAACAGTACATGACTAACAAAGGGTCGTGATGTCCGTTCCAAGCGGATATCATGACGTGAATCTCGATCCGTATCGCAGAAAATCAGTGATTAGCAAAACAGAAGATTTTTTACCTATTTTAGGATTGTACTTAGGGTAAAACTCCCCCACTACATAACGGGGAAGCTTAGTATTCATTAGGCACATTGTAACACGCATACCAAGGCAATTTACTTCTATTCTCTCTTCCCTAAAAGTTATTTAAAGTTCTTATTTTTGTTCATAAGTTCTTTATAAGTGCAAGGTCGGAACCGAAAGCAGGTTTCTTGTTAAGCCATCAGCCGAGCTCGGGATTACCCTTATCATTAGTTTGGCCATTTACGTTTTTTATTTGCTTAATCTAATATAATTGATCACTTATATTGAACTAATCCACGTATCTTTAAAATCACATATAAATTTAATTGTTATTTTTTTTTTTTTAAGGATAAACACACATGCTCGTAAATTCTCTTTGACAAAGCTGGAAAGAAGAAATAATGTGATCTTCTAGCTAGAAGCTGTCTCAGTCATGTAAGGCCAAAGATAATGTGGTCCAACTTCAGCTTTGAGGCAATGACTTTTGACCTTAATTTCTTCACATACCTAAAATTGAATAGAAGGGAACAATAAAACATCTTCATTCAATTAAGGATGATTAATGTAATGCATGTACAGAAAAATCCCAATTAAGATGGGAGTCCATTTTGAATTTCCTAAAATAAAAAAATAAACTTTTCATTTAACCCAAATGCAACATGCCGAGGGAAATTCTATTTTTCAGCTAGTTGGATATAATCCATATACATTGTATTTTTGTAGTATTAGTATAACTTAATCTCTTATACGTAATAAGTTGTCTATTCTAATTTTACAGGTTTAGTATTTTACATGTGAATACTAGTTAGAAGACTTACTGGTTTCTCCTTGCGGAAGCGAATCATCTGCAATAACCCAAATCAAATTACTGGTCATCAAAAACCCTCACTTGGTGGATGGACTCCCTATTTTCATAGCCTAATCATTCTCTCTAAGATGCAGTGAGTCGAATCCTAGTCGTCGTTTGTTTCTCATAAAAAATATGCGTAAAAATCTTTTTTTATACACCCATAATGATGTATTTATAGGTTATAAGTAAGGCTCAGGAGGAGAACTTATTAATAAACTCATCGCTCAGTATCCGTATAAGTGAATCCGACCCAATAATATTTCTAACAACGGGTAATTAGTTCTATTTGTTATGAGCAATTACTTAGTAATTTAGTTATTTCTTAAGTGACTTTATGATTTAGATTTTGACGTTGCTTGAGCATGCAAAACATTGTGGATCAAATCTCAATGTTTTGCTAGCTAACTAGACAATCTGCACATGTGATGCAGAGAAAATGGAGAGAAAAACAATCTATTTTAGGAGATGGTGGAATAAGAATCTAATGCCATCTCCATTAATGAAACAATAAATGTAACCAATCTCCTTTAAGGGAATATATCTTTTGAGCTCATTTTCATGCAAAAAGCAAACCTGTTTCTATATATACCATGCATACATTAGTTGGAAAGCAGGCACACCATTTGATGGCTGCAGCTTTTTCTCTATGCAATTATTTGTTCGATTGCCGTTACATCCTCCTCTTCCGCTCAGTACTAACGACTTTAATTTGCATGGGACAGATCTTGGAAAATTCAGCTGCTCCACGATCTGCCATATATCAACAATAACAATAACATATTTATACGTTGTTGTGTGCATGAGGAAGATAAAGTATACACAAGTCTTATTATGAAAACAGAAAAATTATTTTCAAAAAAACCTCGGCTTATATCATTTATGCTTTATTTTCAAGAGCCATTTGCGGATTCAAAAATTTAGTTTAATGGTCAATCAATTAAGATAAAAATTACGTCTATGCATTGCATGGGTGATTACTTCATATATGTTTAAACTTTTGTGGGTAGATTGAGTAACTTAGATATATGTATTGATAAAAAATAATAAAGTATTCGATGAACTAATCAAAATGCTCGTAAAATTTGTCCGAACAAATGTATCAAGATGTTCGTAATAAAATTTTATTTATATTATCAGTACAAAAAACTTAAATCCATATACTTATACCCAATACTAATTAATTGACACACATTACCGCTGGAAAAGTGACGGATCTTGGTTCAATCCCGCTTTAAAATCATAGATCTAATTTTGGTTTATGACACACCACACATGTTCTTCTAAATAAACCTCACGTGGTTAATAGGTGAAGATGCTTCTGCCGCAGATTCCAAATTATTTGTTTAGTAATTAGGTTGGAAATTCGATGACCTGATAATGTTGTTTAATGGATTAATAACTTTTTACATGCCATGCATGCCTATAGAGAAAAATAAATGTTTCTCTAAATTCTAATGAGAGAGATAATGCATTAAATAATTAAATTTTTAGTTGGAATATATAGGCAGCATTTGCTAATTTGATTTCACCAAGTGGTCTAGCTAGGAGCCCTACGACATGAGTGGGTGGGGCAAGCCACAAGAGGAGTATAAAAGATATTTATTTAATTATGTCATTTATAAAGTAATAATTATATAGTATAATTTTTAAAGATAAGTAAATATTAATTGGTGATATAATAAAAATAATAACTTACTTACTATTACAAATAAAAATTTATGAGTATTATAAAGTTTTTACATTGTTAGTGTATACAATTTAAATTTCAAGAGGAAATAAGAGGGTAGTGGGTATGATTTCTTATATACCACGATGATACAACGTTAAAAAATGTTTTATAATCTTGAAAAGGACCAATACATGCGCGGAGGATTAGGCAAATAATTTTTTAAATTATTTTAAGAGTATACATATCCTCTTATCTAATTTTATTGTTTGCAACAAGTGCAAATATGTCTTTATCATCGTACTATTTTCTCCTCTGAATTGTATATAATGGCTATCTACACATGAGTTTTTTTCCTTTTTCCAGTTCAGCCAACTGCTTTGTTAGTCAACACAAGATAAAAGTCAGTAGTATTTTCTTTGAGATCAATGGTTACTAACAACTGCCATAAGAATGGATGATAGCTTTTTATAATCCTATTTTTACACAATAAAGAGTACGAACAATCTCTTACATTAATACTTTACATCAAATCACATCTGCATATCAATGGGATTGAAGCAACCGGCCCAAATGGGGAAACCCAATAATTGTTGAAGAATTAACTCAAATAGCCGTCCACCTAACCGTTTAAATTGAAAATAGATGATGGAGGTATAATGTATGCGTAATTTATGTATTATATATGCATAATGTTATGGGCTGCTTTCCAGCCTCGCCCCATGACCTCTTGGATGCGCCCCGTGACGTCCTAGCAAGCCTCCCAACGCCTAGCGCCATGGTTGGTCCCGTGGTCTCGGCAACGCCAAGTGACAAGCGCGCATGTGCCTCTGTCACCCCACCGAAACTCCTTGCCGGCGCCCAGCGGCTTGCGAGTGCCAACATCGCCGCGCGCACACACAATGCCGTGCCCACAGACAATGCCGCACGCACCCATCATGATCCAAGCGCCAGCGCCAAGCCGCAGGCAGACACAAATAGTTCCGCGCGCGCCGACAGCAACGCGCGCGCAGACCCTGATGCTCAAGACAAAGTTGCTGCCATTGGACTTGTTTCTACCTTGTAGAAGTCTAAGTCCTTTAATTGTAAATATAGAATAGTTTTACTTCATTTTACATTTAGTGTGCCCCTACAGCTTTCATAGGTCAACTCATGTAACTTTGGTTTATTCTTTTTAAGCATTATTAGGGGGATCAAGCATTCAAAACTTTCTAGCAAGCAAACAATTCTCTGTACTGGTGTCTCTCCCCCTCGACACCGCGTAGCTTTTCTGTAATAGCTTTCATTTATGCAATCAAGCTTTCTTTCTCAATTCTCTCTTCTGTTCTCAGTTGCTCATGACATTGGTTTTCTCGTACGACACTGACAATCTAGTCTAGCGTACGGAGGGGACCTCAGTTGGCGGACAACAATAGTACTGACATCGATTGTTTAGCCTTACGTTGCCCTTCCAAAGAATCTCAGGAAGGCGCCGCGTAATAATAATTATGTCGTGTAATCTAAGTATATGGCTAGAAAAAATAAACAATGGATATGATTGGCTATTATTGTAAAGATCCCATAGTTGTTGCCAAAGTAGTTGGGCCAAGAAATAGCGCTCACTGACCATTTTGGGAATATCTTAGAAAAATAGCCACTGTCATAAATCTCAAATTTATCATGTAAAACTTCAAAGTTTCACTTATAGAATTACCCTCCAATAATGGATATTTTCAACTACAAAGCTGAAAAATGACTATTTGTGAATTTTATCATAGTTTTCATGGCATGTGAAATTTCCTTTTACAATTTTTTTTTAGAGGAAATGACCTCTATAAACACAAAGTTGCACTGCAGCAATGGTTTACAAGGAAATTATTTCTTGTGAATCTGAAGTCATTTTCTACCTGAAATAATATTCTTTCTTTTTTTCAAAGGGAGAACTAACAACGTTAAAAGGCTAAAAGAATTTATAATGATATTTCTTTTGAATTTTTAGTTGGTAATTTTTGGCAAAACATGTTTAGAGATTTTCTGATCATTTGAAATGCTCTTCTTGTGATTTCCAAAAATAAAGTTTGTAATTCCCTTCAATCCAATTTATGTGATATTTTTTTTTAGTCAATCTTAAAAAGAAAAATATATTATTTTTTTAACTTCTCAGTTTATCCTTAATAAGGTAATTTATAGTCACATAATTTATTATTAGATTGTTTTAGATCATAAGTATTAAAAAAAAAAATTCTCTTAACTTACTATACAACAAAGCATCATTTTAATTTTTCAATAACTAAATGAAATCAAAGACGTTTTTCAAAAATACCATGGAAATGAGGATACAATACAACATCCCTAAGTAAAAGTCATTCACTATAAAAGTCAAGTTTTTCTCTGAATCACTATATAATAGTTTTTAATCTATAACAGCAACAACCATCTTTATAATAATATACTTTTTGTAAAACTATCCCTCTATAATGTAATTGTTTGACCTAAAAATTTAGATCTAAGTTTAAACAATCAGATTTTCTAATAGAATAGAGTTAATCTTAGTCAATATTAATATTCGAAAGAATGTTTAACTGATTTCGCAGCAAACTATCACGAGTACCATTCAAATAGCAATAAATGTGCAATGGTGAATAATATTTAATGGCCCAAGAACAAAGAGAATAGCATTAAATAGTAATAAATGATATATATAATGGCAATTATGTAAATAAATGCACGTGCATTAACCGAAAAAGGATGAGATTCTTTGATATTCCTCCCGTCAATGATAAATAATTGATGAGTCTTTGAATATTCGGATTCTTCTTAGATCGTGGGAGAAAAGTTAGATACTGATCTGAAAAAAGGTATATTTTGTATGTATGTAATAAAGCAAAAATCTTCAGAGAATGTAAATATGTTATTTTTATAATGAGTGTCCTATCCCCCTCTATAGCTACATATCTTTCTATTTATAAAGACACATGGGCTACA
This sequence comes from Nicotiana obtusifolia, assembly GCA_002018475.1. Lineage (NCBI taxonomy): Eukaryota > Viridiplantae > Streptophyta > Magnoliopsida > Solanales > Solanaceae > Nicotiana > Nicotiana obtusifolia. Next base: position 225,063 of record MCJB01030244.1, on the reverse strand, counting down.
GAAACCCTAGTAGTACAGATGGGAGGAATATTTCTAGAATATTCTTTATAATGTCTTATCTCTAAAACTAGTCGTTACTGCCCTTCTAAAGGGAGTGCCCGTCCTCGTCCCTTTGCTGAGTCAGTTCGACCTCGTCTTCGACCTTCATCAGATTGCTTTGACCTCACCTTCGTCCTTTGTTGAAGACATATCGATGACGCAGGGCAGCCTTCGAAAGCTCTCTTAATGTTGACTTGGCCCGCACATAATTAGGATAAATTTTAGCCCATATAGTTAGTCCCTCCGCTTGCTGAGGTCGTCTTCGTGGGCGAGTTCAACGAGCGGATAATAGCATTCATGGTCGTCTTTGTGGTCGAGTTCGCTAAATAGATAACAGCAGTAATGATCGTTGTGACAAACACGCGACGTGGCTCTTTGTGGAGCGCATATTCAAACCCCTAAATTTCCCGGGTGATTTGTTGGAACCATCTGATCCAAGAGAAGAAGTGCCATCATGATGATGTCGATTCCCAACGCATTGCATCGATTCACGTATGACCTTTGATTGGTTCTGCCGTTTCGATTCTAGTGCCAATTATGATGAACCGTTTCTGATTTGGTGCCTCAATCTCTATATATAGGGATTGTTTCCCCATTATTCAAACTTTACTTCCTTTCATATCTTCCTTGCTCTTCACAAATTTGCCTTCTGAACATTAATCCTCTTTCGTATTCTTATCTTCTTGTAAACTTAATAACCATTTCTAATCCTTCTTCTAATATTGATTAGAGAGTCGTATCGTTCCTTTGGCTGTGTTACCTGATCACAAGGAGGATGTTGTCGCCGCTACAGAAGATGAAGCTCTTCCTTCAGTGGAGGAGATCATCCCTCGCAACCTCGAGGCTAAGTCTGATTTTCATCGATCGCCGGAGGTGGTGAGCAGAAAATTTTAATCGTTGATGACACGTAAGCACTTGGCTGAATTCAAAACCAAGTTTGGCCTTCCTAGTCATGTAGAACTGATCCCTGGTGAGGACATATTGTGCTCTTTATACCTACCTGTTTACTATTGGCTACTCGTTCCCCCTTCTTCCGGTGGTGGAAGAGTTTTGCCGCCATTATGGTGTTTGCCCCGCTTAGCTCGCCCCTTACGTTTATAAGGTCCTCAAGATGCTCCCAAATTCGCTGAACTTGCCGGGGGTGAGGTCACGGTGCAGCACTTGGTATATCTGTTCACACCTAGCTTCTACAAAGGGATGATGTTGAATGTTCGACATCGTGGGGGCAAATGCTTGGTGGTGAAGATGGACGATAAGGGTAGTCAGCAATTCTGGCTCGACTACTTCTATATCAAGACTGAGGCTATTGTCGCTAATGTTGATGGTATTCCCGAGGCCTGTAACCATAAACGTAAGTGTTCGAGTTTTTTTTTTAAAATAAACTTTTGAAGCACTTTGCTCATCTCAAATTGGTCGAACAATTCTTCTCTCCCAGCAGCCACGAATCGTCCTCCTCCTCTAGCGATACATATTGTTGACTGGGTCAGGCAGGTTCTCTCCTGCACCGTGGGGATTTCTCTTCTGGCTGTGCTCGTATTTTGTATTGGTTTGTGTCATTATAAACCCTATGCTTCTTCTTTTTTTGGTTCAGTCAGGGGGACTGCAAGAAGGAATAGGGCGCCTATGCCCACGTTTTGGAGGAGAAGGGCCACCAGCCTTTTGCCTCCTCCCTCGTCTTGGCTACTGCGCCTTCTTCCTTCGCCCCCGTCTCGGTCGTTACGCCCCCTCCTCAAACGTTTCCACTCATTGACAAAGATGATGAAGTCTCTCCCCGTGATGGGGACCTGACCCCACAAGAGAAAAGTCGTGTACGTCGGGGGGGTGGGGGAGGTTCCTTTGGCTGTTGATTTAATAGAAAGTGAACTCACACTTCGGAAGATAGTAAGAATATACATTGCAGAAGGTGATAGGGCAGCATCCGAGGCCCCAACACTAGAGGAGGCTGATGAGGGCGTGCCTTTGCATCCTGAGTGGAGAAGGTCGTGGAGAGGACGCTTGGTGACGACTCAGTGTCTTCAAGGTAAGAGGAGGCTTCATCTTCCAGGTTGGCAGCGAATGCTTCTCCGGTTAACGAGGATAGAGGAAGGACAGTCATCGTTGAGGGCTATGAGTCAGGTTCCGACATGGACCCTATCAATCATAGGATGATTGATGAGGGACTCACCCAGATCGATATGAGGATGGAGGGAGGCTTAAGGAACATCACGATCCCCATGGATCATGATTTGCTGAGAAATACCACGGAGGTGGTCCCCGCTCTCGGTCCTCATCGTTCCGACGCCGAGGGTGTGACCCTCAAGGAGATAATTGACAATACCATGTCAAAGAACATTACTGGTCTTGCTCTCAGGGTAAGTATAGTTGTTGTTCCTTTTTTTTTTCCTTTGCCTTAACTCCTTTTTAAGTTTTAACTTTTGCCTTTTTCTTTTATTTGTAGATGGTCATTCTGGAATTTGAGAATGCTCAGAGGAAGAAGAGTCTTAAAGAAATTTATGTGAAGTTAAAGGGTAAGTACGAAGAGTACCATAGAAAGTATCGGGACCTTCGGAGACGGCTTTCGCGAGGAGGGCGACGTGCCGGCCTTGAGAGAAGAGCTGAAGAAAAAGGACAAGGAGCTAATGGTGGCCGTAGAGAGATTCAATGTTCTTGATATAGCATTAAATAGAAAAAAGAATTGCTCGAGCTAAGTAAAGGCATGGAGGCCTAGTGCAGCGACCTTCAGACTCAGCTGGTTCAACTGCGAGGCCAGTTGGACGGAGGCCAGCTCGAAATTGACACTCTCAGGGGGGAGGTAGCTGAGAAGCAACAGATGCTCGAGCATGCCGAATCTTCTTGACTGAATGCTTGGAGAAAGATTGACATTCTTGTGCTCGCAAACAGGACTCTTCGCTCTGAGAGGGATAATGATTTGTCAAAGGCTAGGGCTAAAGGGGACAGGCTTGAGGAGAATTGGAGAGTTGGACAAGGAAAACTCCGAGCTGGATGACAGTTAATGCTCTTGAGGTCGAGAAGGCCCAACTGCTTGTGCAGTCCTCTACGTAATGCTTCTGAGTATCCTAGCATTCCTTTAGAGCTGTACGAGGAGTGGATCCACTCTGAAGCTCGGTTGGATGTGCTCTACAATTTGAATAAGGCGGGCTCCATTTCAGAGACGGCCCTCGAGGATGCTCGAGTCAAAGCTCGTGAGGCTAGGCTCGCTTGTGATTATGACCCTGCCACGCCTCAACCTGGTTCCGAGGAGGATGAGGAAGATGGTGTAGACCGGTTCGCGAATGCTGCTTACGGTCATGGCGAGGATGGAGAGGGCGTCGCATGCCGGGATAGTGATGGTCATTAGTTTTTGTTTTAGTTTCTTGTATTTTTTTTGTTGGCATCTTCAAGCGCTCTTGTAGAAACTCGTCATCTGAGTATCAAAGTTGACTTTTTTTTATACGCACCTTTTTCATTTATGCATTTTTGTTTCTATACTTGCGTGTATTACTTTTGTACTTGCATATTTTTCTTTTGTGCTTGCGTTATTTTGCTTCTTTATTACTTTTGTTGTTATCCTCTAGGTGATTGTAGGCTTTGGGCCAAATATTTTTGGGCTATATCGGCCTTTGTTTAAACAAGTCGAGTATGTCTCTTAGTTGAGATGTGGCCAAGGGACGATAGGTGTTTTTCGATTTGATCGAACGCACATTTAAGTCGAGTCAAGGCCAGGGGCCGATAGGTGTTATTCGAGCTGGTCGAAGGTACCTTTAAGTTAGGTCGAGACCAGCGGCCGATAGGTGTTATTCGAGCTGGTCGAACGTACCTTTAAGTTAGGTCTAGGCTAGGGGCCGATAGGTGTTGTTCGAGCTGGTCAGACGTACCTTTAAGTTGAGGCTAGGGGCCGATAGTGTTATTCGAGCTGGTCGAACTTAGCCTTTTATTAGGTCGGGGCCAAGGGCCGTTAGGTGTTGTTCGAGCTTGGTCGAACTCAACCTTTCATTAAATCGTGGCCGAGGGTCGATAGGTGTTATTCGAGCATGGTCAAACTTAACATTTCATTAAGTCATGACCGAGGGCTAATAAGTGTTGTTCGAGCTTGTTCGAACTTAACATTCCGGAGAGCAGTTTCAATAAACGTGTTCTATTATTTTGAAGTCGTTGCTCTGATTACATTATTTTTCCCTTGGACACTTTTGTAGAGAGTTACAAGTTTTGGGTGTTAGTTGGCATTCCAGTCCCAGTATATCTAGTCCCTCATTGTTCGACTTGGAGAATCTTGAGGAGTCGGGCAATGAAAAATATGTCTGCTCTCGTATACTTCAACTCGAAGTGTCCACTCGTCGCCTTGTTAAAAACCTTCTTGAGAAAACCCTATTGGGACAAAACTCAAGTGAGGAAAAAAGAGTACGACGTATAGGGCATTTCTTGTTTTTTTAGAAGTTGAAGTACTTGAGGTGGCTGATATTCCAATTGTTTGGCAGGAGTTTCCCTGCCATGGTTTCCAGTTGGAATGAACCCTTGTCTGTTTTGCCTATAATTTAATATGGCCCGTCCCATTTGGTTCCTAACTTGCCTTCTCGTGGATCCCTGCTTGCTTGGGTTTTGGCTTTGGGTACGTAGTCCCCAATCTTGAGAAATCGGACCTTTGCCTTTTTGTAATAGTAAATCTCTGCTTGTTGTTTCTGGAGACCATCCTTATGTATGCCCTATCTCTTTGCTCATCGACCTTGTCGAGATCTTGCCTCCTACTTTCGTCATTGTTGGTGCCGCTTTCATATAAGAGTACCTCAGGCTGGGTTCTCCGACCTGGACTAGTATAACTGCTTTTATTCCATAAACTAGAGAATAAGGTGTCTCTCATGTGGTCGTCTTCGGGGTAGTTCTGTGCGGCCATAATACCTCTGGGAGTACTTCCGGCCACAGTCCCTTAGCCTTTTTGAGTTTCTTTTTCATGATGTTTATTATAGACTTATTCGAGGATTCAGCTTGTTTGTTGTCGGCTGGGTGGTAAAGAGTTGGAAATATCCTTTTAATATGCCATTTTCGAAGAACTCGGTGGTTTTCCTTCCCGTGAACTAGGGACCATTGTCACAACTTATCTCTTAGGGTAGGCCAAATCGACAAATGATATTTTTTCATATGAAGGCGATTACCTCTTGCTCACGCATTTGGGAGAATGCTCCTGATTCCACCCACTTAGAGAAATAGTTAGTCAAAACTAAAACGAATTTTACGTTACCTCGTCCCGACGGGAGTGGACCCACAATGTCCATTCCCCACTTAATGAACGGCCATGGAGAGGTGACTGAATGAAGGTATTCGGCTGCTTGGTGGATTATTGGGGTGTACTTTTGACACTGCTCACATTTTCTTCATGAACTCTAAGGTGTTTTTCTTCATGGTGGGCCAATAATACCCGGCCCGTATGAGGCACCTGACGAGTGCTCGATCACCGAAATGAGCGCCACAATGACCTTTGTGGACTTTCGTGGACTTTCGTAATAACGTGTTGGGTTTGGTTTGGGCCTAAGCATTTTGCCAAAGGACCGCCATACGTTCTTTTGTATAAGTCGTTGTGAAGGAGGTTGTATCTAGCGGCTTGTATTCTTAGATTTTTAGCTTCCTTTTTATCATTTGGGAGGATGCCATCCTGCAAATACGTAATAATACAATTACGCCAGTTCCAAGTTAAATTTACAGATTTTACCTCGATTTGATCTAGTGACGAGTTAAGGAGATGGACTACGCTTTTGTCTCCAGCTATTATGCTTTTGGTGGCGGCATCCAATTTGGTGCGGTCATCTGCTTTGATGTTTTGAGTTCATGGGATCTGGTCAAGCTGGCATTCGTTGAAATTGGGCAGCAATTTGCATATCTCGATTTGATATTTTTGCAACCTTTGTTCTTTGATTTGGAAAGTGCCGGTAAATTAGTTGACAACGAGCTGAGAATCACAATGGAGTTTCAACCGCTTCGCCTCGTACTTGAGTTCTAGTCTTAACCTGTAATTACGGCCTCATACTCGGCCTCGTTATTAGTCATTTTCAAGCACCTTATGGATTGGCGAATTATTTCGCCGGCAGGAACCTAGAGTACGAGTCCCAGTCTGGACCCTAAAGCATTGGATGCGCCATCGGTGTATAAGACCCAGAGGTCCTGTGTTTGATGAAAAGCTTGAGCGGCTTGCTTCTCGACTTCAGGCAACTTTTGCGCTAAATTCTGCGACGAAATCGGCGAGCTCTTGCGACTTCATTGTTGTTCGAGGATTATATGTGGTGTCATTCTCACTTAACTCGATAGCTCATTTAGCCAGCCTCCCCGACAGCTGGGGTTTATGTAAAATGTTTCTTAAAGGAAAAATGGTGACGACTGAGATATGGTGGCACTAGAATGGGGTCTAAGCTTTCGTGAAGCTATGGCCTGGACCAAGGCCAATTTCTCGAGGTGTAGGTACCTCGTTTCAGTGTCGACAGATGTTTTACTGATATAATAAATTGGAGATTGCATACCTTTATTTTTTCGAACCAGGATTGCACTTACTGCTACTTCATAAACGGCTAGGTAGACGAAGAGGTGCTCCCTGGGCTCAGGCTTCGAAAGCGAGGGTGGTTATGACAAGTATGACTTCAGTTCTCGCAGTTCTTGTGTCCACTCGGGCATTCACTTAAGGCTGTTATCCTTTTTGAGTACGCCAAAAAACCTGTTACATCTATCGGATAATCGCGAGATAATCTAGATTAGGCGGCAATTCGACCAGTTAATCTTTAGACTTGCTTCTTAGTAGTCAGTTGTTCAGGTATCCCGTCGATGGCCTTAATTTGATCCGGGTTGACCTCAATTCCTTGCTATGATACCAAGAAGCCCAAAATTTTTCTTGAGGCTAGGCCAAATGCGCATTTCTCGGGGTTTAGTTTTATTTTGTACTGTCTTAGTATATTGAAAGCTTCCTTCAGGTGGTCGATATGATCCTCTGCCTTCACAGATTTGACCAACAAGTCATCTATATATACCTCCATGGTTTTGCCGAGTTGGTCTTTGAACACTTTTGTGGCCAACCTTTGATAAGTAGCCCCTCTGTTCTTCAACCCAAATGGTATGACCCTATAACAATATGTTCCTTGTAGGTGATGAACGCAGTTTTTTCTTGGTCTTCTTCCTCCATGAGTATTTGTTATAACCTGAGTATGCGTCCAGAAAACTTAACAGCTCGTGCCCTGCTTCGCGTCAATGAGTTAGTCGATATGTTGCAACAGTAATGAATCTTTTGGGGCATGCTTTATTTAGATCTATGAAGTCCATACACATCCTTCATTTTCCTTTTTTATTTTTGACCATCACTACATTGGAAATCCATTTGAGGTACTTCGATTCCCTGATAAAGTCGTTTGCCAATAACTTTTCTACTTCCTCGTGGACAGCCTCATTGATGGCGGGCTTAAACTTTCGTAGGACTTGCCTTACCGGGGGGTAGAGGGGGTCGACGTTCAGTTTGTGTATGGCGATCTCTTTGGAATGCCTGGCATATTTGCATGACTAAAGGCAAACAAATCTATGTTTGTTATCAAGAATTGACTAAATATACCTGGTTCTCAGAGTTTGCAGCCGATGTAGGCCTTTTTACTGAGGTCGCCATGGTCTAATTGGACAGGGTCGAGGTCTTCTATGGTTGACTCTGCGCTTCGACCATTTCAGGGTCCGTAATGACTTCCTTGGCATCATCTTGTGGCAACCTCGACCCTGCTGATTGCTATGCTTCTTTTCCTTATCTTTCTTTTGTTGGGTTGTCTTGTTGTCCATGGCGATTCGGTAACATTCCCAGGATGTGCGATGTTCCCTTCATGTACTAAATATTCCTCAAGGTGTTGGAAATCTGATCACTTGGTACAAGTTGGAGGGGACAGCTCTCATGGGGTGTATCCACGGTCGTCCCACGATGACGTTATATGCCACCGCCTGGTCCATGATGTGGAATGTTGTCTGTAGAGTTACTCCACCGGCGAGAACGAGGAGTGTAATTTCCCCTGAAGTCCATACAACTGCATTGTTAAAACTAGTTAGTGTGATGCAAAGTGGCACTATCTTGTCCTCGAGTCTCATCTGTGCGAGTACTCGAGGATGGATAATGCACGCTCCACTTCTGTCATCTACCATGATTCTTTTAACATCAGTATCTAAAATTCATAAAGTAATGACAAGTGCATCATTGTGAGGAAAAGTCAAATCGTCGGCATGTGACTCATCGAAGATAATACTCTCTTCGAGTCCGTCATACCGTTTTTGGGTGATCGACCTTTTGAGCTTGTGGCTGGCGGTGAACTTGATGTCGTTAATAGAGGCATCGTTGTTGCCACCAATAATCATATTGATGGTACGAGCTGGTGAACAGGGCTTTGGTAGTCCGAGACATTCTCGACCCCTTGCTAAGGTGTTCCTGCCTTTATCGCTAAGTAGTTCTTTGAGGTGCCCGTGCTGCAGTAGGTTCTCTACCTCTTGTCTTAGGGCGATGCAGTCTTCTGTTTTGTGTCCACGTTCTTGGTAGAACTTGCAAGTAGTCGGATTTCCTCGTGCTTAGGTCGGACCTCATCTTTGGGGGCCATTTTACCTTTTCTCCGAGCTTCTCAAGGGCATAGACCACCTCTGTAGGTGAAACACAAAAATTGGGAGCAGATAAAAAGGGGACACACCTTTGTCGTTCCTGTGAGTTCCTGATCTCGTCCTAGATGACCTGTCTTCATAATGAAAGGGGGGAACGGGTGTCCTGACATAGGGCTGGTGTCGTTTCTTGCCTGGCCGCTGTTGGAAAATGCATTCTTGTTTATGAAACCTTAACTAACGATTTTGTGTCTTGTTATAAGTTTTGATAATCGATAAACCATCATGGACAAACTACTGAGATTGCTATGGACTTTGTTGTGACTACAAGTCGAGCTTTCAAGAAACTAGGAGTCGATGCATGGTACAAGTTGATGAAGCAAAAAGATTGAAGACTGAAGAAGTCGTCGTTCAGTCTTAATGGTATATTGAGTTCAAATGTGTTTGAATTATTTATCGTCTTTAAGAACTTGGCTCAAAGTTTTAAAACGATTTCAAACACTCATTAAAACATTTTTCAAAATAATTGGTTTTACAAAATAACAATTTTATTAAATAAAATTCGAAGCTGAAAAATTTCCAGCAAGCTGTAGACATCGATGTCTACTATAAAGCAGACATTGATGTCTGTCTATCCGTTGGAGCTTAACGGCTAGTTTTGTTAAACATCGATGTAGACATCGATGTTTTGACAAATGGGCAGAATTTTTGAATGCCCAAAAACCTTGCCTAAGCTTGGGAGAAGCTTGGGAAAATCCCCAACGGAAATATGGGGTTTTGAGGTTATAAATACACCCTCATAAACCTCATTTCAACACAACACATTATCCAAAATCATAAGATTAATTGCTTCAAGTTTTCATATTTAATTGAGCTATTTTTGAGCCATTTCTTGAAGATCAAAGTTGTGTTCTTGAGCTTAAATTTTCTTCACTTCATCTACTCTTGTGAGAGTTCTATTTTGAGTGAAAATTGTGTTGTCATACACTTAAGGGAAGTTGTCCCTTGTTGTTGTAAGGAAGAGTGTCTTCCTTGTTGATTCACGAAGCTTGTGTGATTCAAGTGTTCGTGGTTTTTGTGCAAACCTTGTGTGATTCAAGAGTTTGTATTGTAACGGTTTTTGTACAAACCTTGAGGAGTGGACTAGCTACAAGTTGTAGTGAACCACTATACATCGTTGCGTACGCCTTCTATTTACATTCCGCAATTTATTTCTCACTATCTTATTTTCGCACTTATACTTTCAATTGTATACTCTTATTGCGAAAATTTGGTAAAGTTCCTTAAAACGCTATTCACCCCCCCTCTAGCGTTGTGCATATATTCTATCAATTGGTATCAGAGCCTAATTCTCTTTAATCCTTAACCGATTGAGAATAAGATCTATGGCATCGTATTCTAGAAATGTATATGCAGGATTAAGTGAAGGACAGTCCACATCGAGACCTCCTCTCTTTGATGGAACAAACTACACTTACTGGAAGGAACGTATGAGAATATACGTACGAGCCACTGATTTCAAACTGTGGCAAATCATTGAAAAAGGTGAAGAAATCATCACCAAAATAGAAGGTGCACTAATGGTGCCAAAACCAGAGAGTGAATACTCAGATGAAGATATTAGAAAAATCGAAGCTTACGCCAGGGCTATAAACATGCTATATTGCGCAGTCAATCTAGATGACTACTGAAAAATTTCGAGGTGCAAAACTGCAAAGGAAATGTGGAATAAACTGGAGATAACATACGAAGGTACGTCCCAAGTCCGAAAGGCAAAAATTGATCTTCTAACCTATGAGTATGAACTTTTCAGGATGAAAGAAGATGAAAATATTGAGAAAACCTTTGAACGGTTTTCAAATATTATCAACGATCTAGATGCACTTGGAAAGTATTTTCCGAGGAAGAGATTGTAAGAAAAATACTCCGAAGCCTTAAACCGGAATGGCAATCAAAGGTAGATGCAATCCAAGAAGCTACCGCCTCCACGACAGTAACCTATGATGGGTTAAGAGGTAATCTAATTACTTATGAAACTACTCACCTAAATAAATCTATTGTCTCTGGTGAGGAAAAGAAAAAGAAGAGCTTGGCTCTTAAATCATCGACCTCAAAAGTGGAAATCAAGGAGTCCAAGGACTCTAGCAGTGACGATGAAGAGTATGGAATGGTAATCAAAAAATTCCATAAATTCATGAGAAGAGAGCAAAGGAATAAAAAGCAAAAACCTCCAACATGCTTCGGATGTGGAGAAATTGGGCACATCAAACCCAACTGCCCAAATGCAAAAACAGAGAAGAAAAAGCCTCACAACAAACAAAGGGCTTTTTATGTCTTGGGAGGAAGATGATTCCGGCAATGAATCAAGCGACGAAGATGAAGTTGCAAATCTATGTCTCATGACCATGGAGGATACTCCACAAACGAGTAATGAGGTTAGTACAACTATTTTCGAAACTTCTCATTCTTTTGAAGAACTTTAAAAAGCCTTTGAAGAATTATATAACAAATTTGTAGGTATAAATAATAAAAATAAGTCTTTGAAAAAGGATCTTGTCGACATAGAAAAGAAGTTAGAAAATTTGTCCAAAGAAAATGGACAATTAAAAGAAGAAAATAAGTTCTTTGGAAAAAGAAGTGCGGATAGACCTACTAGTCCAAATAGCTCTTGTAGTAATTGTAAATCCCTTAAAATACAAGTAGAGAAATTAGAGGCTACAATACATAAATTCAATAAGCCTCAAAAGGATTTAAATTTACTCATTGATCATGTACACGTAGCTAAACAAGGAATCGGGTTCAATAATACGAGCAAGGTAGAAAAACAACCTAGTAAGAAAAATACTAGAAATAGACCACCTAGAAAGAAGACTACTAGGCCAAATAATTATGAAACTAGAAAACCTAGTAACAACTACCATTGGAAAAACGGAATAGATCAAACTAGGCAACATTTTCATAAACCTAGTACTAGTTATGATTTTCACAAACCTAGTACTCATCATGCTCCTACATATATGTGGAATCCAAATGTTGTATGTCACTACTGTAATAAGGTAGGACACATTGCACCGGTGTGTTACACTAAACATAGACACTTTTCTGTAAATAACACACACAGTTTTACCACTAACTCGAAAGGACCCAAAAGTACTTGGGTACCTAAAAACCGTCATTAAATTGACTACAGGTGTGCTTGAAGGCATCAAGTGTACTGTGGTACCTTGATAGCGGATGCTCTAAGCACATGACCGGAGATGCATCCAAGTTTACAAACATCAAACCAACTAAAGGAGGAAATGTCATATTTGGTGACAACAACAAAGGGAAAATTATCGGCATTGGTTCGGTAGGTAAAAACCCTTCCTCCTCTATTGATGATGTTTTGTTAGTTAAAGGTCTCAAACATAATCTCTTGATCATAAGTCAATTATGTGACAAGGGAAATCGTGTGACTTTCAATTCAAAATATTGCACTGTAGAACGCCTTAATAATAATGAGGTAATTCTATAAGGAAATAGAATTGATAATATTTATATGGTAGACTTAGAAAATACTTCCTCAAATATTGCTAAATGTCTTATGAGTAAAGAGGAAGATACATGGTTGTGGCATCGTAGAATAGCTCACATCAACATGAATCATTTGAATAAATTGATTTCTAAAGACTTAGTAATTGGTATTCCAAAAATTAAGTTTGAAAAAGATTCTATTTGTGATGCATGTCAAAAAGGAAAACAAGTAAGGTCGTCATTCAAGTCTAAGAATGTAGTATCTACCACTAGACCCTTACAACTTTTACACATGGATCTCATCGGACCTTCTAGGACAAAAAGTTTTGGTGGTAACTACTATGTCTTTGTAATTGTTGATGACTATTCTAGATATACATGGACCTTATTTCTTAGTCATAAAAATGCAGCATTTGTTGTTTTTAAGAAATTTGCGAAAAAGGTCCAAAATGAAATGAACTGCAACATTGTTGCAATTAGAAGCGATCATGGGGGAGAGTTCGAAAAAGACGAATTTGATGTCTTTTGCAATGAACTCGGAATTGATCATAATTTCTCAGCCCCACGCACACCACAACAAAATGGAGTGGTGGAACGTAAAAATAGATCTCTTGAAGAGATGGTTAGAACTATGATCAATGAGGCAAACATTCCTAAGTATTTTTGGGCCGATGCAATAAGTACTGCAAGTTATGTTTTAAATCGTGCAATAATTAGGCCAATACTTATGAAAACGCCTTATGAGTTGTATAAAGGTAGAAAACCTAACTTTTCCCATCTTCGTGTATTTGGTTGCAAATGTTTTGTGCATAATAACGGGAAAGATCACTTAGGTAAATTCGATGCTAAATCGGATGAAGGCATTTTCCTTGGTTATTCGTTGCATAGTAAAGCATATAGGGTCTTTAATAAACGCACTTTAACCATAGAAGAATCACCACACGTGGTCTTTGCCGAAAATGACTCTCGGTTGCCGAGAAAGGATTTTTGTGATGATCTCGCAGATTCATTGGAAGGAATCCGTCTTGACGATGAAGGTCCAAGCCATACAAAAACAGACAATGGTGAAAGACCTCAAGAGGATCAAAACAATGAGCAAGAAGAACTTCCTAACGAGTGGAGAACATCCAGATATCATCCAATTGACAAGGTAATCGGAGATATCAACCAAGGGGTAAGTACTCGAAACACTCTTAGGAACACAATCACACACATGGCTTTTGTTTCTCAAATTGAACCAAAAACCATTTCTGACGCAATTAATGATGAACATTGGACTTTGGCAATGCAAGAGGAGCTTAACCAATTCAAATGAAATAACGTTTGGGAATTGGTGCCAAAACCTAATGACCATACAATAATTGGTACGAAATGGGTTTTTCGAAATAAGTTAGATGAAAATGGAATAATCACAAGAAACAAAGCTAGGTTAGTAGCCAAAGGCTACAATCAAGAAGAAGGAATTGATTATGAAGAAACGTATGCACCTGTCGCACGACTAGAAGCTATTCGTTTACTTCTTGCATTTGCTTCTTCAATGAATTTCAAACTATATCAAATGGATGTTAAGAGTGCATTCCTCAATGGTGTTATCCAAGAGGAAGTATATGTCGATCAACCACCAGGATTTGAAAACTTTGAGTTTCCAAATCACGTGTTTAAACTCAAGAAAGCTCTCTACGGTCTTAAACAAGCTCCCCGAGCTTGGTATGAGAGATTGAGTAATTTTCTTTTGGAAAATAGATTCCAAAGAGGAAAAGTCGACACCACTCTTTTTATTATGAATAAGAATAAAAACATCCTTCTAGTTCAAATTTATGTAGATGACATTATATTTGGTGCTACTAATGAGTCTTTGTGCAAGTAATTTTCTAAGCTCATGACAGAGGAGTTCGAAATGTCTTTGATGGGTGAGCTCAACTTCTTCTTGGGCTTGCAAGTGAAGCAAATGAAAGAGGGAAATTTCATTTGTCAATCAAAGTATTGCTAGGAATTGCTTAAATGTTTCGAAATGATCGATGCCAAAGCAATGCCAACTCCTATGAGTACTTCGGAAACCCTTGACAAAGATGAAAAAGGTAAAGAAGTAGAAGTCAATAAATACAGAGGTATGATCGGATCTCTACTTTACCTTACAGCTAGTCGTCCCGATATAATGTTTAGTGTTTGTCTGTGTGCACGGTATCAATCCTGTCCGAAAGAATCGCATTTGACTGCGGTTAAACGGATAATGAAATACCTCATCGGCACAATGAACGTGGGACTTTGGTATCCCAAGGGTTCATCCTGCCACCTTATTGGCTATTCCGATTCCGACTTTGCAGGCTGCAAATTGGATAGGAAAAGCACCAGTGGCACTTGCCACATGCTTGGTAGCTCACTAGTTTCTTGGTTTAGCAAGAAACAAGTCAGTGTTGCTTTGTCCACTACGGAAGCGGAATATGTAGCCGCTGGAAGTTGTTGCGCTCAAATCCTTTGGATGAAACAACAACTTATGGATTACGGCCTATGTCTTGATCACATTCCAATTAAATGTGACAATACTAGTGCCATTTGTCTCACGAAGAATCCCGTTCTTCATTCGAGAACAAAGCACATTGAAATCAGGCATCATTTCATAAGAGATCATGTTCTCAAAGGGGATGTCGAGATTGAGTTCATTGAAACTCGAAATCAATTAGCAGACATATTTACTAAACCCTTAGAGAAAGAGTCATTCTTTAGAATTCGAAGCGAGCTTGGAATTCTTGACTCAACATTGATCTAATTATTTGCATAATTATTTATATTTTTGAACATCACTAACTTGAGCGTCGGAGACGTTTTCATTTTGTTTGCAGGTTTCCCCATCATTTTGATGAGTCTTTAAGCAAGGGGGAACGAGTTAAATTGAGTTTTAAACTCAAACAAACAATTTTTTAAGTTATAATGATCAATAATCGATTGTCATATGTTAACAATCGATTATCACACCTTACTGGAATGTTTACAAATTCCAGAGACTTAAACAATCGATTATAATCACCAAATAATCGATTATTTAAGTCAACAATCGATTGTCTCAATTCAACAATCGATTGTCATACTTCACTGGAACGCGAGAAATTTCCAGAATATCCAAACAATCGATTGTCACTAATTTGGCATCACACAATCGATTGTCACAAAGACACAATCAATTTTCTGGCCAAACAATCGATTGTCAAAGTCCAACAATCGATTGTTTGACGGGCTGGTTTGAAAAACTAGCCGTTTATAGCCGTTTTCTATCCGTTGGAAGTAAGGGAAATGCCCAAAACACCCCCCAACGGCTCTTTTTCATTCCCTCTCTATAAATAGAGGTTCAACACACATTTTTCATCATCACAAGAATTCTTAAGCCGAGAAAATTTTCTCACACAACTCTCTCGGCGGAAGATGTCAAAATCATGCATGCCATCACTCATGAGGCCGAAATAAATTGGACTCGATTTGTCATGATTCATTTATTTGAGTCCATTCGTGACGGGGAACCACTTCCCTACGCCTTCATCATCATGAACATTCTTAAATATCATGATGTTGCTGTAACTGTAGGCCCTCTGACCAAAGCTACAAAACATTGGTCGGTGACGGACTCTTCTTACAAAAGGGGCACGGAACGTCGCCCACAAAGAGTCCAAGTTCCTCCACAAGCGCCTCCACCAACTGCTCCTCAAGGCTCTTCTTCTTCTTCTCCTGTGACTCTTGAGTCACTCGACATTAGGCTTGACCGCATTGAAAAGAAGGTCGATACCTTCGATGCCGACTTTCGAGCTTTTCTTAGACGTGCTAATGTGTCTATATCACATCAAAATATTGTTTATGAAAGCTCAGGTGAAGAAGGAAGTGATGAAGAAGACGATAATCCCGAGGATCATTCTTAAGTCTTCTTTTATGTTTTCTTATATTTCCTTAATATATGATGTTTTATAATAATATAAATTTCCTTAATGAAATTATTTTTCTCATCTTTAATTGTGATATCTTTTTGCTAATGCCAAAAGGGGGAAGATTAAACATTGCTATGAGAAAGATATGGGAAATTATAATATGCATATATTAAGGGGGAAGCATAAATTTAGGGGGAATTATTTCTTAAAAATCAATTTTCCTTAAGAAGAAGATTTTTTATTATTACTAAGTTTTTAACAATTGGTATCAAGTTTTTTTTCCTTTAATTAATTGGTATCAAGTACAAAATCTTTTTGCAAAATGAATGCATATCCCATCTTGGTTTGTCATTATCAAAAAGGGAGAAATTGTTGGAAACACATTCATATTGATGAAACCTTAACTAATGACTTTGCGTCTTGTTATAGGTTTTGATAATCAACAAACCATTATTGATGAGATGACGAGATTGATATGGTCCTTGTTATGACTACAAGTCAAGCTCTCAAGATGCTAGAAATGCAAATCAATAAATGGAACAAGTTGATGAAGCAAAAAGATTGAAGACCGAAGACCTCGTCTTTAGTCGTAATTTAGTTTTGAGTTTTAATGTTATCTTGAATCAACTCTCATTTTTAAGAACTTAGCTCTAAGTCTAAAAATGTTTTCAAAATAACCATTGAAACCTTTTTAAAACATGTATTTTTACAATTTATAATCAAATCGATGTTGGAATCAGCCTAACAATCGATTGTCTAATGTAGACAAACGATTGTTACCAAGCACTGGCCAACAATCGATTGTCAGTGCTTGACAATCGATTGTTGCAATTCCAGTGAGCTCCAACAATCGATTGTCAAAGTGTGACAATCGATTATCAGGGTTCCAGAGACTTAAACAATCGATTGTCAAGCTGAAACAATCGATTGTTGAAGTTACCGTTAGGGTACAACGGCTAGTTTTTTGTTAATAATCGATTGTATAAAGTTAACAATCGATTGTTGGCAACGGGCAGAAGACTTTTTGTCCCTAAACTCTTGTTTAATTAAATGGGAGCCTAGCCCACTATTCCCAACAGACATATGAGGTTTTGGGGTTATAAATAGACCCTCTTAAACCTCATTTGAACACAACACTTCTTGCAAATCATAAGATTACATTGCTTCAAACTTTCATAATCATTCAAAGCAATATTTGAGCCATTTCTCTTGAAATCGAAAGTTGTGTTCTTGTGCTAAAATTTTCTTCACTCTACTTACTCCTCTGAGAGATTCATTTTTGAGTGATCTTTGTGTTGTCCAACACCTAAGGGAGGTTGTCCCTTGTTGTAGTAAGGAAGAGAGTCTTCCTTGTTGTTCACGGAACTTGTGTGATTCAAGTGTTCGTGGTGTAACGGTTGGTTAGGCACCCGCAAGTCTAACATTTGCAAAGCTTGTGTGATCAAGTCTTTGTAGTTGTAACGGTTGGTTAGGCACCCACAAGTCTAACATTGGCGAATCTTGTGTGACTCAAGTGTTCGTGTTGTAACGGTTTGTTAAGCACCCGCAAGCTTAACGGAGATAGTGAAATACTCAAGAGTGCTTCTTGAGGAGTGGACTAGCTACAAGTTGTAGTGAACCACTATACATCGTGTGTACGTTCTCATTTATATTTCCGCACTTTATTTCTCGCAATCTTATTTCCGCACTTACATTTTCAATTACATATTCACATTGCGAAAAATTGGTAAAGTTCCTTAAAACGCTATTCACCCCCCTCTAGCGTTGTGCATATATTCTAACAGAGGCGACAACCATATTAGGGGTGCCATGAACATTGCCCCTGCTCCATAAAAGCTGAAAATTACGGAGCCAAAGTCATACAACGAAGCTCGGGATGCTAAAGAAGTGGAGAATTTCATATTCGACATCGAACAATACTTCGATGTCGTCGGTCCACTGGACAAAGCAAAACAGGTAGAACCTGCTGCCATGTATCTTCAGGGCGATGCTAAACTCTGGTGGCGAGTGAAATATGAAGCCATCAGGGCCGGTGAAGAAAACCTCCAGACATGGGCGGAACTAAAGGCAGTCATACGCCTACAGTTCTTCCCCGAGAATGTGGAATACATGCACGGAGAAAACTGCAGGAACACCGCCAAAGCAAATCAGTGCGGGAGTACGTGCAGGACTTCTCCGCGCTCATGCTAAACATACAAGACATGGGGGACAAAGACAAACTCTTCGCATTCATAGAAGGTTAGAAACCTCATGCCCGTCCAGAGCTGCAACGACAGAGGGTAGATACCCTGCCCAAGGCAATCCAAGCTGTCGAATGCCTTGGGGACTATCATTTGGAATCCTTGAAGGACAGGCCCCAGCTGCCTATCCGAGGAGGGTACAACGGGAGCCAACAAAACCATGGTGGCCCTAGCAGAAATGGGGGAGATCGAAGTGCGTCCAGGTCTAAGACTCCTTCATCAAGCAGCAACACCGCTGCATCAGTCAACAACAATCAAGGGAGAAAGCCTCCCTCAGAATGCCGTCATTGCGGTGGGCAACATTGGAACAATGAATGCCCACATGTACAGATCAATGCTCATCAGGCAGTCGAAGACGGGTCAGACAATGACTCTGACGACGCGGAGCAAGTAGGTGCTTTCAATGCACTTGTTAGCTCCATCACAGATACCTTAAAGGGACCCAGCACTGGTAACCCTAAGGAGAATGCATGCCCGCTCACCAAGAAAGGGAAAGAGAAGGCGAATGAGAGGCCTCCCACCATAAAAGGGAGGACCCTCATGTTCGTCGACATGAAAGTAAACGGCCGCCCCATCCGAGCCATGATAGACACGGGTGCTACCCACAACTACCTAGCCTCATCTCAGGTAGAGCGCCTCGGTCTGGTCGTGAAAAAGTGTAAGGGCAGTGTCAAGGCTATCAACTCACCATCCCAGACGCTGAGTGGAAAAGCCAAAGCTGTACCAATGAAGCTTGGTTCATATGAGGGAAGATTCAACCTAGGCATAGCTATCATCGATGACTTCAAGTTGATAGTGGGATTGGAATTCCTGAGGCAAACCAACACCATACCGGTGCCATTCGCCGACATGCTCCTGATGATGGGAGAAAATGGGCCACGTCATTCCATGCAAACCCATAAAGATGGCTGCGGAAAACATCTCGACCATGCAGTCGAGGAAGGGAGGAAAAAGACATGAACCCAAGGTTCAGGCTACCCCCATCCTCAAGAATCAGAAAACGGATGATCGGCTTCAAGCAATGGATGGCGCCCCTCATGGCGTGAAGACTTGCTAACCATGTCCTAAAGGCAAGTCGAATCGCCCAGCACAAGCGGAACTCTTGAAACCGCTACCTGCCCCGCAGAGATCGTGGGAAA
Organism: Nicotiana obtusifolia; assembly: GCA_002018475.1. Taxonomy (NCBI): domain Eukaryota; kingdom Viridiplantae; phylum Streptophyta; class Magnoliopsida; order Solanales; family Solanaceae; genus Nicotiana; species Nicotiana obtusifolia. Next base: position 205,656 of record MCJB01030244.1, on the reverse strand, counting down.
GCATTTCCCTCAATTTCATCATTGGATTACCCAAGGTCGGAGATCTTGCAACCATCCTGGTTGTAGTAGACCGGTTTTCCAAGTATGCCACATTCATAGCAGCTCCACAGAGCATATTGGCAGAGGATACAGCTCGACTCTTCTTTGCCCATATTGTCAAATATTGGGGTATGCCCAAGCACATCATTAGTGACTGCGACTCACGCTTCACTAGCAAATTTTGGACCCAACTCTTTGGGTGCCTTGGATCCACAGTCAGCCACAACTTAGACATGCATCGTCAGGCAGATGACCCCACAGAACGGTTCAATGCCATGCTGGAGGAATACCTCCGCCACCTTGCAATCGGGTCGCAACAACATTGGGTGAAGCTTTTGGATGCTGCTCAACTGTGTTACAATTCACAAAAGTGCGCCATTTCAAACAAAAGCACTTTTGAAATTGTTACCGGACAGCAACCGCTACTCCCACAAATGATGAATGCGTCAAACATGCCAACATTGCATAAAGCTGCCAGCTTCTCGAAGGAATGGGAGCAAACCATGCAGATAGTGTGGAGCTATCTCGTCAAAGCCCAAAACAGGGCCACAAGGCATGCTGAACAGAACCTGTGCTTTGCTCAATATCAAACAGGAGACAAAGTGATGGTAAGAGTCCTAAAGCGGTACTTATTTGCAAGGAAGGCCAAGGACCCTTGTCTATTGCGGCCATATATCGGACCCATGTACATTGAAAAATGCCCTGGGAAAGCTACATACCAGGTCAACATTCCATCCTGGTGGAAAATCCATCCAGTATTCCATGTCAGCCGCCTCAAATCATTGCGCAAATACATGGAGCGTCATGCAGACCCTCATCATCACTCCACAAAACAGAGGGGAACAGACCTCCCAGCCAACAGACGCTCACAACATCATCATCGTCCTAAGGCAAATAAGGCTCCAGAGACGGCTCCAACTCAGGTGGGGGAGAATGTCATGGGCGGCTTTCTAGCCTCGCCCCATGACCCCTTGGACGTGCCCCGTGGTGTCCCAACAAGCCTCTCAAAGCCTAGTGCCATGGTCGTCCCCGTGGTCTTGGCCGCGCCAAGTGACAAGCGCGCATGTGCCTCTGTCGCCCCACCAACACTCCTTGCCGGTGCCCAGCGGCTTGCGAGTGTCAACAATGCTGCGCGCACAGACAATGCCGCGCGCATCCATCATGATCCAAGCACAAACGCCAGCACCCAGCCACAGGCCATCATCAATAGTGCCGCGCGCGCCTACAGCAACGCGCGCACAGACCCTGATCCTCAAGACAAAGTTGCTGCCATTAGACTTAGTAGTTCTACATCATAGAAGACTAAGTCCTTCTCATTGAAAATATAGAATAGGTTTACTTATTTTATATTCATTGTGCTCCTAGAGCTTCCTTAGGTCTACTCCTGTAATTTTGGTTTATTTATTTTAAGCATTACTAGGAGGGTATCAGCATTCAAACATTCAAGCAAGAAATCATTTCTCTGTACTGGTGTCTCGCCCCCTCGACACCGCATTAGCTTTGTAATAGCTTTCAGCATTTTCAATACAATTAACATTCATCATCAACTACTGCTTTCAATTCTCTCGTTGCCTACGATATTGGTTTTCCCGCACGGCACTGACAATCTAGTCTAGCGTGCGGAGGGGACCTCAGTTGGCGGACGACAATCGTACTGACATCGATTGCCTAGCCTTACGTTGCCCTTCCAAAGAAGCTCAGGAAGGCGCTGCGTAACAATTATAACGTAGCAAAAATTAGTTCCAAAGAAAATTTGATAGTTATAGTGAGTTGTTGTTATAGCATTACTGTTATAGAGAAGTTTGACTATAGTACTGAATTTAATTAGGTATAGTACTAGTATAATATTTCAAAAAATTAAAATAGCAAAAATTACCCGAACAAAGTCATCCGACAATCACCCATAGCTGAGGCGGTGAAAATCAGATGAGGGTTGATTGGCTAGGGTATATATGGGGGTTGTGATGGTGAAACTCCTTGGGGAGGAAAATTCGAGGCGTTTGTGAGATTGTTGATTCTAGAGCTAAAGAATGTTTCCAGTACTTGGGATTGGAAGCAAGAGAAGTCTCTCAAGGAGAAGGAGTTAGCTTTCACTATGCACGAGGGGTGTTTTCAGACTATAATGAATTATTTAAAGCATTGAGTACTATAAGAAGCAAAGAGAAGCCAAGGAGACTACCCCTGCAACTTTCCATAGCATATAAGAGCTTAGACATAGTTATTAAGTATCAAAGAATTTGATGAAAAAATTTATGTTGAAAAACATAGTATGCATAATTTGAGATAGTCATTTATGCATTTAGAAAGAACCACTTCTTTTAATCACTTGAAACATTTATCACCTACTATTTATTACCGTGCGCTCCAATGTTCTGGCAAGGAGCTGTCCTCACGGTGAGCTCGCTATTTGCCTTAATCTATGTACTGTCTCCCTAAGCAGCCTGGTAGTGCTCTGTTGGACTTCAACTTGTGATGTTTTTTGTTGCTATTTTGTGATTCCAACACTCTTCCAAATCATACCAAACGCCCATTATGATGCCTCCATCATATCACCTACATCATGGGATCCAGTTAACATATTTGTGGTACTTTAATCATGTCATTAGATCGTAATTGACGTTTAAAATTATGGGATTTATATTTTCTCCCACTTAATTAGGAACATTCATCCTTGAAGGTTAGGCATGTCATTCTTAAGGCTACGATTGAACATAGACCTGCTTACTACTTCCCTTACCCTAATGGACCAAACTTTTCACCAACTCCATAATTTTCAAGGATTTCGGAGAGTCTCCTTTGAAACGAGGACCATACCAAATTTCAAACCTATTCAATCAACAACAGTACCAGCATATAGCCTAAACATGATTCCTAGCATGAATCAAAGCTCAAGTGCTCTAACATATAGAATACAACAAGAATGTTCAGATAAAATGGCTATGCAGTCCGAGGGTAATGACAAAATCACAATTTCTACGGTGCACGCCCACACGCCCGATGTACCTAAGTATAATGCTACATCCGATCCCAACGAGCACATTACCTCCTACACATGTGCTATTAAAGGGAATGATTTGGAGGACGATGAGATTGAGTCCGTCTTATTGAAAAAATTCGGAGAAACCCTATTAAAGGGCGCTATGGTATGGTATCATAATCTACCTGCTAATTCTATTGATTCGTTTGCTATGCTCGCTGATTTTTTTATGAAAGCACATGCAGGTGCCATTAGGGTCGAGACAAGGAAATCGGACCTTTTCAAGATAAAGCAAAAGGATAACGAGATGTTAAGAGAATTCGTATCCCGATTTCAAATGGAACGAATGGATTTTCCACCAATCACAGATGATTGGGCTATACAAGCTTTTACGCAAGGGCTCAATATAAGGAGCTCGATATTTTCACAACGATTAAAGCAAAATTTGATAGAATATCCAGCCGTTACATGGGCCAATATACACAATCGGTATCAATCGAAGATTAGATTTGAAGATAATCAACTCGGATCCTCGTCCGGATCCGTTTATCCAGTTAGATCATTCCATAGGAGAAGCATCGATCTTGAACCGAGGTCAAGCAATGGTCGACACCAGCCATATAAGGAAAATTCAATGAATAACAGGCTCGGGCAAAATTTTGCCTGGGATCACAGCAGAAATGATCCAATTTAAAAAGCTAAGGCCCTATTTCGAGCTAATAACGCTCAAGGACACACAACTTATTTGGCTAAGACCGATTTAAAAGGCTAAGGCCCTATTTCGAGCTAATAACGCTCCAGGACGCACAACCTATTTGGCTACGTCCAATTTAAAAGGCTAAGGCCCTATTTCGAGTTAATAACACTCGAGGACGAAAAACTTATTTGGCTATGTCCGATTTAAAAGGCTAAGGCCCAATTTTGAGTTAATAACGCTCGAGGACCCATAGCTTATTTGGCTAAGTCTGATTTAAAAGGCTAAGGCCCTATTTCGAGTTAATAACGTACGAGGACGCACAACTTATTTGGCTATGTCCGATTTCAAAGGCTAAAGCCCTATCTCGAGTTAATAACTCTCGAGGACACACAACTTATTTAGCTATGTACGATTTAGAAGGCTAAGGCCCTAGTTCGAGTTAATAACGCTCGAGGACGCACAACTTATTTGGCTAGTCCGTTTTAAAAGACTAAGGCCCTATTTCGAGTTCATAACACTCGAGAACACACAGCTTATTTGGCTACGTCCGATTTAAGAGCTAAGGCCTTACTTTGAGTTAATGACGCTCGAGGACACACAACTTATTTGGCTAGTCCGATTTAAAAGGCTAAGGCCCTATTTCGAGCTAATAACGCTCGAGGACGCACAACTTATTTGGCTATGTCAGATTTAAAAGGCTAAGGCCCTATTTCGAGTTAATAACACTTGAGGACACATAGCCTATTTGGCTAAATCCGATTTAAAAGGCAAAGGACCTACTTCTAGAGAATATTGCTCTAGGACACACAACTTATTTGGCTATGTCTGATTTAAAAGGCTAAGGCTCTATTTCGAGTTAGTAACACTCGAGGACACTCAACTTATTTGAGAAGGTTAAGACCATGTGTCAAGTTAGCTAGGATCGAGGGCATGATGCTCATTTGGTCAATGTCCAATTTCCAAAAATTGAAGTCATACTTATTTAAACCAGAGATTAAGGCATTTCCATCTTTGCGCAAAAAGCGGAAAGAACAATCCAAATAAAGAACATCATATATATATATATATATATATATATATATATATATATATATATATATATATAT
>MCJB01030244.1:164255-200757 GCA_002018475.1 Nicotiana obtusifolia | reverse complement strand
ATATATATATATATATTACAAAGGGTTTGTTACAAAGGGCTCTGGTGTGAAATAAATCTCGACCAAAATAGATCTATCCTCGATAGAGATCTAGCATCGGGATCAAGGTCCCCAAGGTTTTTCACTATTCGGATCCACCTGAATCCTTAGAATCTTCCTCCTCGGGGAAGGCTAATCTTCTGGCCTCGATTTCAGCTATCGTAGCAGCCTCGATCTCTTTTGATAAATCGAGACCTTGGCCATGGATTTCCTCGAGAGCAATGAGGCGCGATTTCCATTTCATATGTTCGACCAAACTCTTCGAATGGTCTTGTGTAGCTACAGCATCAGCTTTGTACTGAGCCACCATTTCGTCAGCTTTGGCTATGGTTACGGCCGCCTCCGATTTGGCCATTTCGAGCTTTGCAGCCAAATTATCTCTCTCAGAGAGAACCACGCCAATTCGAGATTGAAGCTCTTCAGTTTTTTCCCTGGCAGTCCTATATTGAGCTTCTGCTGAAGATAATTGCGCCCGAATTGATTCTTTTTCCGAAGATAGCTGATCCATTTCGCCTCTCCATTCCTTGACCATGTTCATTTGATTTTGAAGTTGATCGATTTGGTCGAGTTTTTGCCCCAGCTGCTCCGCCCAGTCGGTATATCTTTTCCTCGAAGACTCAAGCTCAGCATGAATATTATTACTTCAACTCTCAGCTCTCGAGCCTGAGCTTCATGACGCCCCGATTCTCCCCATAGTCGGAGGTAAGCTTCATGACCGAGTACGGCAGCCTGCAAACATAAAAGGAAACATTATGATCTACAACAGATGTCGAATAAAGCCATAACGGTACCCAATAAGTATCGAGCCTAACCTCGGTAGAGGAATGACGATTCCAGGTCAAGACACCTACTAGGACAAGATAAGCGGAAAAAAATAATAATAACGAGAAGTAATGGAAAGCGAAGAAATGTATGATAACAAAATCGTTTAATAACGTAAACTAATAATAGTATTATAAGCATAAAGACAACAGAAGGAAGTAAATAACGAGAACCACAATAATCAAATACGCGTAAAACTGGAAAGACAAGGAAGAATAAAAGCAACAAGAACTATTCAACGAATAGCTCTTTTCAATAGGAGGTGCACATCAAGAATCACAACCGAAGTACTGCCTCGCATTCACATTTCTCAATTTCAATCACAATCTTTCCTTATATCACCACGAGAGACTTGCATTTAATTTTGAAAATTATTTTTCCCGAAATAGCTACACGCATTTTAGTCCACCTTATCACACCGCGTGGCTTCAAATAGTTCCCATATTGGCAACACGTGTATCAAGCACACCTTATCTCACTGCATGCATATCAATCCCTAGCCTTATACCACCGCATACATATTAATATCACAACTCGCATCACAAGTGCCCATATGCCACAACTTGCCAAAAGAATCAACAATACCAATGTTTTTACAACAAATAGCTCATGGATCAACCGCAATGTGTATAAGAATCTCAACAATAACAAAATGAATGTAAATTTCTCAACAAGAAAGATATCTCAACAATTAACAACCTCACCTCAATGTTATAACGACTTTTACAACTTCAACACCAATTACTCAACAAAAAGATATTCCACGGTATAACAATTTTAAATAAAGGTAACTCAACAATTTAAGAGGTAATAAGACAATAACTTTAACTATAGCATGTAAAAGCAAAATAACAAGAGATAGAATTAGTGTTAACAATGTTAGATAAAGTATGTAAGGGTAGATTAAAGCATGTAAGAGTGGATTAACAATGATAAATATAACATGTCATGAAAATTCAATTAAGGCATGGAAAAAGTCTAAATAGCCTGAAGCGATTAAATACTACATATAACCCGTGTACCCACTCGTCACCTTGTATGTACAACTTTCACATAACACAAAATAGCACAATCAATCTAAAATCCTAAGGGGTAGTTCCCCCACACAAAGTTATGTAAGATACTTACCTCAAGTACGCCAATGCAACCCTCGAAAATAGCTTTTCTCCTTAAATTTGCCTCCACACGGCTCAAATCTAACCAAAAGTGACTTAATATCATCAACCAATGCAAGAAAAAACAATTACAACAGATAAAGCTTTGATAAGTACAAAATTCTCAAAAAGTTAACAAAAGTCAACCTCGGGTCCGCCCGGTCAAAACTCCGGTCCAAGGGCAGATAGCGACTACCCATAACTCCACGAGTCCATATACGTTATTAGTTTTTAAATCCGAGTCCAGATCAACTCTCAAAACTTAATACTTCATTTTTTCAAAAACTTGACAAGATTTCCCAATTTTCCCTCTTTGAATCACATAAATATGATGTTAAATCTAAGATATATTCATGAAATATAGTTGAAAATTGATTAGAATCACTTATCCAATGTTTGTAGATGAAAATTCCCTATCCAAATCATCTCCTACCGAGTCTAGGATTCTAACATTTGAAAATAAGTCTAAAATGCCGACTTTTAACCTTTTGTTCAGTTGCAGGTATCGCAATTACGAAGGATGCCTCGCAAAGGGGGCACTGACAACCTATGTGGGAAGTCACAAATATGACATGCTCTTCACAATTGCGAAGCCTACTTCCCTCGCAAAAGAGACAAAAATGTCGCAAATGCAAAACTACCCCATCTCAAGTCATCTTCACAATTGTGACCCAAACATCAATATTGCGCTACCTGAGACCCCCTGCTAAGGTTGCAATTGCGATATGGTGTTTACAATTGCGTCAACAGAGGCATTAGTACACCAACAATTCATATTCAGTCCAAAACATTTATGCGACGTGTCTGAAATTCATCCGAGCCCTGGGGGCTCCAAACCAAATATCTACACAAGTCTAAAAATATCATACGAACTCGTTCGTGCAATCAAACACAAAAATAACATCTATAACTACGATTCAGACATCATAATGCATGAATTTCCAAATAAAGTTCAAGAACCTTTAGAAATGCAACCAAGCGTCCGTGTACTATCAAATCAACTCCAAAAGACACCAAATTTTGCAGACAAGTTCTAAATATTATAACATACCTATTTCAAGTCCTAAAACCAAATTCCGAACCGGATAGTCAAATGTCAACCTACGGTTTAACTTCTGAACCTCAAATTGCCAATTCTTGCCAAAACAATACAAATCAACCTACGGACTTTCAAATTTGATTGGAGGCATACTCCCAATTCCAATATCACGTCACAGAGCTATCAGAGCCACCAAAACCCCGCTAGGGGGTTGTTTTCGCAAAAGCCAAATATTGGTCAACATAATCAACTTAAGCTTCTAAGTTAAGAGGCAAAGGGTCTAAATCAACTTGAAATCTCCTTGGAACGAAACCCACCCATCCACCCCGTAAGTAGTAAAACTGAAATTACACATGCGTGAAACATCAAATGGGGAAACGGGGCGCTAACACACAAAACGACAGTTCGGGTTGTTATACGTTGGGTTTGTCTCGAAGATACAATTATTCTGAATGGTCTGAAGTAGCCATTTCTTGATCTTAAAATTATTTGCTGCGATCGGAGGAGGTCGCACACTAGATACTCCTTGAGTATAGACTGGCCTGGCGTGGACACCTAATGATTTGCCTGCTTTGGGACCTACATATTTGAATGCATCTTCCGCAAGAGGTCAGTTAATAGTTTCCTCATTGCCAGAGTTGCGTCAGCAGCTGCCCGTGCATATGCTTCTAGTCATTCAGTTGCTTCTCTTGCTGCCAAATCGACTCCATCATCATCGGTTTTAACCATATTCTCTTGGTTTGAATATTTCCCCAAGAATTTCCTAGTGAGCTTTTTCTATTTCCTCAATTGTCGCCGATGCTTTTCTACCTTTGGATCATATGTAATCAATTCCTTTGAAGAAGACCGAGTAATACACTAGAGAAGTTAAACTTTTTGCCTGCACACAAGCGAGAAAATATGAATACTAGAAAATAAAATTGATTCCTGAATTAGCACCCAAAACTATTTTGAACTTTATTGATAGCCAATCTCCGTCAACTTGCCAAATTTTGATGAGTGCAAAACACAACACAAAATTATTGCTCGCTAGTCAAATATATTATAGTTTAATTAACGTCTCCATACGGACTGGATTTAAATAATGTTCAAGTAATTTTTGGGTTAAGCGCTATTCAGGATGATTAACGCCTTGATTGGAATGATTATGAACTAAGATTAACTATTAAAACTAAATAAATTAACAATTAATCACGGAAAGACGAGTTCAGCAACACAGAGATAATCATAAGAGAAATAAGGGTCACGACAGGATAGGTGCAAAATAGCTATTTGGGATCTAACTCTAGTTAAATTCACTTATAATGTTCTAATGATTCTCATGAATTCACTTGATGATTAGTTTAATCGTATAAATTCACTATACGAGGTAAACTAATATAAAACATATTGTGAAGGTATGGTAAAATACGTTAATGGCTAGTCTTTTAGGAAAACGTCTCTTGAATATTTTTCTAACTTGATTTAATTAATACTTCACCAAACTCTTTCAATTACTTAAAAAGAATTATTAAATTAAACAAAATAAAATAATGCAAAGATAATCACCCAAAATATTCCTTTTTCGATTAAATAATTCGGTGAACAAAATTGCAATCAATTAAAAGTTCCATAAACAAATTCATGCAAAATAACTAGAGTTAAAATCCACAAATATCAACCAAAATACCATATCTGTCAAACCCTAAAGTAAACTACTCTATAATCCTGGAGAAAGCCATCACAAATAGAGTTAAATAATAAGAAAACATGAATTCAATTCAAACTCGGGTTGATTTGAGAAAAGAATGATGAATCCTTGTGCCTTAGAGTCTCCAATGCACTCCAAATATTCCGTAGGTCAAAAATCCCTTCAGAATTATATTTTTGGTGTATTTATACCATGTAAAAGCAGGTCTGGGCGAACCTACCCTTTCCAAGCCGAAGTGGAAAAAGTTAGAAGAAAACTTACACTATCATGGTGCCTCGTGCGGCGCACTATGCGCCTCATTAATGGGAGAGTTCAGGTGCCTATTTTTTCTATTATGTAGGAAATTTACAATAGTACCCCATGCCCCGCAGGCGCACCCCGCGGCGTGGTAGTGCGTATTATCCAAAGTATGTTCTTTTCTCAATTTTTAACATCTAGATTTGGTCCTCGAACCCCGAACACGATTTCCACTTAATTCCTTGGGTTTCTACTCAAACTTCAAAACTCCAAATCATCCATTTTAGCTCCAAAATTGCTTCTTCACTTGAAGTCATATCCTACATAGCATAACACACGTAATAAGTATAAATTACTAACTTTTAGGCTCAAACATGACTAAAGTGCAGCAGTTAGATTGCTAAATATAGCCAAAATACGGGTTCCTAACATATCATTAAATTATTAAGATTCACACCTCCATTAAGTGCAAACAAATGAAGCCTTAGTCTCTTCATCAATTATGTGAGAATTAGGGGCCAAAAATAATCTTGTCCCTATTTATAGACATCTTGGAACCAGATTTTGTAGTCGTCCTTAATTTTCTGTCCCTAATAAGCATTTTTTTTGTAGTGAAAAAATGAATTATATCATAGTCTATCATATCTAAGTTCATTGGAGTTATATGAGTGAAACAAACAAATAATGAATAATGTATCACGTACAGGTTTATTTGGATTTCTCTAAATCAACCAGAATTAACTATGATGTTGTAGTATCTTTCTTTGGGTCCATTAATTAATTTTTTTAAAACGCCACTAATAGCTATTGATACAAATATAAGATTTGAGCAAAATCTAATAAATCTACGTGAACTTGGACGTTCGTACTTCCTACAAACAAAATAATTTGTGGGAATACAATCGGCTTAACCACGGCACCATTAACTAGTGTTGCCAAATTTAGTACGGAAGAGAACTTCTTACTTGAGAGTGCTTTGCTCTTTTTAGTGGACCTATTCAATGCAAACACAAATTAATCGATACGATAACTTTTAAATTTTAAATAACTAATAATTAAAGGGGGAAAAACTTGCATAGAAATATAATATGGTTTATGGATAACAGATCAATCTATTAACATCTATATCTATTAATGTTGATAGAAACTGATTAATCAGCAGAAATCCAGAAATATAGTAGACATTAAATTTTCCGAGGGTTACTAAACATAAGTACAATAACAAATAAAAATTAAATAATTAAACTTCTTCAATTAATAATATTAATAATATATTCACTTGCCATTCTGAAATAATATTTAAACCATATCTTGATTATCCATCGCGGTGCCTTGGGCAGCGCACAATGCGCTGCATTAATAGGAGAGGTCAGACGCCTATTTTTTCTACTATGCAGGAAATTTACACTAGCATCCTGCGTCCCGTGGCTGGTAGTGTATTTTTTCCCAATATATGATTTTTCTTAATTTTTAACATCCAGACTTGGTCCTCGAATCTCAAACACGATTGTGACTTAATTCTTGGGCTTCTACTCAAACTTCAAAGCTCCAAATCATCCATTTTAGATCCAAACTTGCTTCTTCACTCGTAATCACACTCTACATAGCATAAAATACGTAATAAGTATAAAATACTAACTTTTAGGCTCAAACATGACTAAAGTGCAGCAGTTAGAATGCTAAATGTAGCCAAAATGCGGGCTCCTAGCCTATCATGAAATAATTAAGATTCACACCTCCATTAAGTGCAAACAAATTAAACCTTAGTCTCTTCGCCAATTAAGCAAGAATTAGGGGCCAAAAATAATCTTCTCCGTGTTTATATTGGGACCAGATTTTGTAGTCGTCCTTAATTTTCTGTCCCTAATAAGCCTCTTTCTTGTAGTGAAAAAAGAAATTATATCATAGTCTGGCATATCTAAGTTCATTGGATGAGTGAAATAGACGAATAATGAATAATGTGTCACCTACAGGTTTATTTGGAGGTGTCCAAATCAACTAGAATTAACAATGATTTTGTAGTATCTTTCTTTGGGTCCATTAATGTAATTTTTTTTTAGAAAAATATCACTAGAAGTTATTGATACAAATACATGATCTGAGCAAAAATTAATAAATTCACTTGAACTTAGAAGTTCATACTTCTTGCAAACAAAGTAATTTGTAGGGATACAATCGTATAATTACGACACCATTAACTAGTGTTGCCAAATTTAGTATGAAAGAGAACTTTTTACTTGAGAGTGCTTTGCTCTTTTAGTGGACCTATTCAATACAAATCCAAATTAATCGATATGATAAATTTTAAAATTTAAATAACTAATAATTAAAGGGGAAAAAATTTGCAAATAAATGCAATATTGTGTATCGATAACAGATCAATCTGTTAGCATCTATATCTATTAACGTTGATAGAAACTGATCAATTAGCAGAAATTCAGAAGTATAGTAGACATTAAATTTTTCGAGGGTTACTAAACAAAAGTACAATAACAAATAAACATTGAAGAATGAAACCTCTTCAACTAATAATATTTATAATATATTTAATTACCATTCTGAAATAATATTTAAATCGTATCTTGATACGAAAGAAGATGAAACAAATTATGATAGACTGATACAATCTCAATTAAAAAAGAAAAGTGAAGAGTATTCTAAGAAGCAAGTATTAATCTGCTCCTGAACAAATACCAACAGAGAGAGAGACTAAGAGGAAAGAATTGACTTCATTTATTTATCTCCAAAAACGTAATTACAATTGACTTTTATCAAATCCTATATACTCGAATACAAACTGAGAAGAGTAGAAGTGAAATCGGTTACACAAAGATTCCCCCATGTGCCCTTCAGTGACTCCAACTAACTGTGTAATAGAATTTGGGACAACTCAGCTAACTAATATTTAACAGTTTACTTCATCTAAAAATAGCTACGACTCCTAAAATGGAAAATGACTCCTTCGCAAACCTGATAGTGAAGACCACATCCCTATCAGAAACTATGGTCTTTGGCATACCATGTGATGATTGGTAGAAAAGATATAAAATTCTATGTAACTCATCTCATATTTAGCTATTGTTTTATGAATTTGGGTTGTTAATTATGTTGATTCATGTTAATGTAATGTGTTTTTATGTGTAGGAATGAGTCGGGAGCAATCGGGGGCGAAAACGGGGAAGAAACGAGCCAAAACGAGAAGAAAACATACCAAGAGGGACTGGGCGCCACGGGCAGTGCCTAGCGCCACCTATGGCGCTGGAGGCAGAGAGGCTGGAAAACTTACTGGACGCAGCGCCCTGGGGGGGGCGCCTGGCGCCAGCCAGGGCGCCGACTGCGGGAGGTTGTCCTAATCCATCTAGGAGACCCCTAATTCGACCCCAAACCTTCCCAAGTCCTATATAAACACCCCCAAACCCATCTTGGAGGAAGAGAACGTGATTTTGAAGGCTAAGAACGCTAAGGAACATCAACAACGCAATCGATCTTCAGTTCATCAACTCTGTCTAGTATTTTTATTAGTTTTTCAATACTTCATCTTTTGATTTTGTTGAACATGAGTGGCTAATCACCCCTTGTTCTGGGGTTGTGGTTAGCCATGAAATTTGTGTTTCGAACTTGACGATTTCGTTTCTATAATTCATGTTCATATGATTGTTTCTTCAATTCTTTGCCTAATTGCTTAATTGTTTTGGCCATCAATTAAGTTTTATCAATTATCTATGCTATGTTTGGGAAAACTATGTTTAGATTAGAAAAAGAATTGAAGAAAGCATGTTCTTAACCTTTATAAGGGGGCGGATTCGTGGTTAGGATAGGAATATACTTAATCACCATGTTTAATTAAATATCGTGTTCTTATTGCATTCTTGCTAGATTAATTCGATAGGAATATATGTGTTAATCTTGTTAGGAATAGGCGAATAGTACTTCAGAAGAAGGCTATGAGTATATATATCGATCACTTAGCAATCATACATGAATTATATGAACGAGAAGTCAATTAGAACGCAATAGGATTGGAAAAATAGTCACAACCCTGGAATATTTGTTTTATTGATTACGAAACACATACCTTGTTCTTTGCAATTCTTAGATATAAATTAGAATTATAAATTAGAATAATCCAACTATTAAACTTGATTCTTGCTTGTTTAAATAACAGTGTTAGTTCGTTAGAAAGTAGTAAATTTAAGTCCCTGTGGATATGACAACCTGGACTCATAATCCTATATTACTTGTCGACCACGTATACTTGCGTGTGCGTAGGAAGCAACAAGTTTTTGGCGCCGTTGCTGGGGACTTAAAAATCTGCTACTTTACCAACTTCAGCTTATATTTGTTATTTATTCAAGTTTCATTAATCGGCTTACGTTGTTTGCTTTGACACATGCTTTTCTATTGAATGCAGAGAATGAGAAGTGCAAACAACCTTGTTCCCTTTGATCCAGAAATTGAACGAACATTACACAGAGTAAGGAGGGAAGTAGAAGCCAGGACAAGAATTAACCAAGAGTTGGACATTGTTGTTGAACCACAGCCAATTGAAATGGCAGGGAACACAGAGAAAGCAGTAATTGAAGCTGCAAGACCAAATCTTACCAATATGACTCAGGCGATTGTCAAGCCGGAAATCACAGGGCATTTTGAGTTGAAGCAATACATGGTGCAGCTAATCCAGTCCACGGGTCAGTACGTGGGACAGTTGCACGAAGACCCACAGAGACACATTCAGAATATTTTGGAAATCATAGACACTTACAATTATCCAAATGTGTCTAAAGACTATGTGAGGTTGACGTTGTTTCCCTTTTCTCTACTGGGGGAAGCAAAAGACTGGTTGCAAAAGGATCCTACCAACAATATTTACGCATGGGATGACCTGGCCAGAAAATTTCTGATCAAATACTTTCCAACCAAGAAAACCAAGTCACTGAGAAGCCAGATTTTGGGTTTTGAACAACGGGAAGGAGAACCCTTCGACAGGCATGGGAGACGTATAAGAAGCTGCTAAAGGACTTTCCACACGATTGCCAGAAAGATGAGGTACTAGGGCACACGTTCGTTGATGGTCTAGATGAAGCTTCAAAAATGAACCTTGATTCAGCGTGCAGGGGCAGTTGCATGACCAAGCCATACAGTGAAATCCAACTTCTATTGAACAATTTCACGGCCAACGATCATAATTGGGAAGGTGATGGTGACTTGCGCAGAGCCATTAAACAGAAGGGAGCTGGGTTGATAGAATTGGATGACCTGGTAGCGATGAGAGCATAAATGGCTAAATTGGCAAATCAGATGAACCGAATGACTATGCAGCAGGTTCAACAAGACAGCAGGTCCAACAAATGTCATTATGCTGTGAGATGTGTGGTGACAACCACAAAAGTGATATGTGTCCCACCAATCCAGAATTCATATATTATGTGGGACAACAGAATAGGGGGCCCGTAAATCAGAATGCACAGTATGGGAATTCCTACAACCCAAATTGGAAGAATCATCCCAACTTTTCATGGGGTGGTCATCAGCAGTAGCAGAATATAAGCAGACCGCAAAGAAAATATAACCAACCACAGAGGCAACCTCCTCAATCTGATGATAACACGAATGAGTTGCTGAAGCAGCTGGTGTAGGACAACAAGTAATTCAGAACTGAATATCAAACCCTCACTACTACAGTGAGGAATCTGGAGCGCCAGTTGGGACAGCTGGCCGGGGCTCAAAATACTCGACCTGTTGGAGCACTACCCAGCGACACTGAAGCTAATCCACAGGCAGCACTGAATGCAGTATCATTGAGGAACGGGAGATAGTTAGAAGAGGTCGAATCGAAAAAGAAGAAGCGGGTAACCTTCAATGAAAAACCAATCACCAAAGAGGTAACAGCAAAGAAGGCCAAAGAAGTTGAGAAATCAGTTGGAGAGGCAGGAGCTAAGCAACCCCCACAATTGGTTGTAAGGCCACCACCTCCCTTTCCACAAAGATTACAGAAGTTGAGAGACAATGAGGCCTACAAAAACTTCCTTGATATTCTAAAACAGGTACAGATCAACATCCCATTGCTTGATATTTTGCAAGAGGTGCCTAAATACGCAAAGTATATCAAGGATATTGTGGCCAATAAAAAAAGATTGACTGAGTTTGAAACGGTGGCACTTACTGAAGAGTGCAGTTCGAGAATTCAAGGGAAACTACCACAAAAATTAAAGGATCCGGGCAGCTTCACTATTCAGATCTCAATTGGAAAACATGCTGTGGGAAGAGCATTATGCGACCTCGGAGCAAGCATAAATTTGATGCCACTTTCAGTATTCAAACAGTTGGGGTTGGGTGAACCATGCCCAACAACAGTCACCTTACAGCTAGCAGATCGCTCCCTCGCTCATCCGGAGGGAGTAATTGAGGACGTTCTTGTCCAAGTTGGCTCATTCATATTTCCGGCTGACTTCATCATTCTAGATTACGAGCCAGATCAGGACGTCCCATTTATTTTGGGGCATCCATTCCTCGCCACTGGCCGCGCCATTATCGATTTCTGCGAAGGTAAAATGACGATGAGAGTGGGTAATCAAGAAGAAGTATTCAGGGTTTACAAAGCACTCCGGTCGCCTACCCATTATGAGGAAGTAGCAATGACTTCTGTGGTGGAGAATGCTTCCACATCCTTAGTGCCTTACATGAGTCCGGTTGATCCTATTGAAAGAGGATTGCTTGGAGAGGTGGAAAATAGTCTGATGAAAGAAATTAAGAAAGTACCGGATATTTCCGGCAATTATGTCCCCGGGCTTAGAAAAGCGGAAGAATGGAAAAGGCCTGTAACTCTGACCCGTCTCAGGCCATCTGTTGAAGAAGCTCGGAGGCTAGAAATCAAGCCAGATTGAGAGCACGAATATGATTCGTGCCGCGACGTTAAATCAGGCGCTTGTGGTAACCCAATTTTTTTCGCTTTTCTAGTTTAGCTTCTTAATTTACCCTTTTTAGAGTAGATAAAATATTACAATTGATGTATAAGTGTAAAAATTATTAGATGTAATGTTGTAGGACATATAGGTGGTATAACAGCCAAAAAAGAAGAAAAGAAATTCGGGAAACAACACCCAGGCCAGCGCCCGGCGCTGCCTGGGGCGCTGCGGGCATAATATGCCACGATTTTAAGTGTGGGGTTGGGATACTATGGCTCAACGCTTGTACTTATGCTTTGATTTTAAGTGTGGGGTCATGTGACGACGAGCATGCCAACCTATGGCATATGTTTTGAACATTGCTCACATTCCTGTTTGCTTGTGTTGCAGGATAATATGGCTCGTGACAACATTAGAAAAGGTACAAGCATTGGAACCTCCTCCACCGTCTCGCCGGCCTCCTAAGGAAAGCGCAAACAGGGAGTTTTCTTCTCATCATGCTTTATTTTACATGTTTGCATGCATCGAGAGCGATGCATTGTTTAAGTGTGGGGTGGGGAAATATATGTGTTGTGATTGTTGTGCATATATATCATGTATGATTTAGTTTTATTTTGGTCTTTTTAATTTTAGTGTATAAACTAATTTTGAGTGCATAAACTGACAATTTTTATGCACAACTTTAAGATTTTTTTCCCGACGATGGATCGTTTTCTTGAGGGATAAAGTTTTATTAAAAATAACAACAAAAAAAAAGAACTTTTTTATTTATTTTTATTTATAGGTTAGTTAGGTAATATTCCTTGGTTTTTCTTAGGGCTCTGGTTGTTTTCCAAGGATGTAGCTCGAACCAGGCAAATTTTAATTTTTCTTTTAGGACTAGTTTTAGGAAGAACTGGGGTATATTGCAATACTTCTTGACATGGTTTATGCTAGTACAATAGGTTATGACACATGATCCACTTCCCGTTAGTTCAGTTATAAGTCGAAAGAACAACAACCCAATTTGTGACGCCTCTTCTCAATTGTTGACTTGCTTACCATATAATGTATTTACTGTTTAATTGTTTCAATTGTATATGCTTGCTCAACTCGAAAGTTGAACAGAACCGTTGTGATTGAGTCATGTGCTTTGTGTGAGTAAGGTTTTGGATTCTCTATGCTGTCTTATATAGTCTAGAACTTGCCCCGTGTGTTAATTAAAGCGAAATTGTAAGTTGGGATAATCTAAGAAATGATATAGGCACTTTCTTGTTTAATTATGGATGTGTGTCACATCAAATATAAATTTATCCATTTCTAGCCTTTTTGAGACTATAAGCCTTTTTCTTTTGGTACCTACATTCCAAGCTATTCCCTTTATTTTGTTCTTAAATTGAGCCTTATTTGAACCTTTACCTCCGAAAGCACTTAGTCGCTAGAAGAAGTAAGGGGCAATGTTAGAGGGATTGTCTTGATTATGAATGAAACTATGAAAAGACTTGTTGGTTAGTTGAAGTTAAACTGAAAAATCACTAGCTGATGAAAAATGTGTATGGAGGGTGAAAAACAAGAAAGAAAAATGATGATGAAAAAGAGAAAATTGTTAGTGAAAAAGATATGAAAAAAAATTCACCTCCTATTGTTGTATGCTAAGTGAGTTGAAAAGAAAAAGCTATGTATGCGAGACAAGTTTAGGAATTGAAAGAAAAAGAAGTGTTTAAATGTTGAGTGTAGTGTATTAAGTGCTTAGGAGGACTAGCCACTAGCACCAAATATATCCTACCCGTCCCCTAGCCTACATTACAACCTTAAAAATTCCTAGTCGATCTTAGAGTTGACTGACTCAATTAGTGGAAATCTACACTACGGGCAAGCTTATGGTACTTTATGGGAAGCATATGAGTTCTTTGTGAGAGTGAGAGTATGTTGTGAAAATTTTGTGTGATTTCATTCATATATGTTCACTCTTTAGATATTGGTGAGGGCACATGATTTCATGAACGACTGGAATGTATAAATTGTCTTGTTAGGTAAGTATATGCATTGAAATAGCTTGATGTGGCAAGTCGGCTTTCGAGGTTAGGTAGTGACAATTGGGTTGTTGAATGTTATTGAATTATTATGCCTAAGTGAACTTTACGGGAATTACATGGATTAGTTATGTGTTCATACTTATTTGCTAGTATTGATTGTGCTCAAGAGTATGGGTTGTTTAAAAAGTTGAATGTTTCGCAATAATATTAAGAGTTGGTAGTGGGAAGGTTGTATATAATCCCATTGCTCGAGGACGAGCAAGAGTCTAAGTGTGGGGTGCTGATGATTGGTAGAAAAGATATAAAATTCTATGTAAATCATCTCATATTTAGCTCTTGTTTTATGAATTTGGGATGTTAATTGCGTCGATTCATGTTAATGTAATGTGTTTTTATGTGTAGGAATGAGTCGGGAGCAATCGGGGGCGAAAACGGGGAAGAAACGAGCCAAAACGAGAAGAAAACAGACCAAGAGGGACTGGGCGCCACAGGCAGTGCCTGGCGTCACCTGTGGCGCTGGAGGCAGAGAGGCTGGAAAACTCACTGGACGCAGCGCCCTGGGGGGGCGCCTGGCGCTGACTGCGGGAGGTTGTCCTAGTCCGTCTAGGAGACCCCTAATTCGACCCCAAACCTTCCCAACTCCTATATAAACACCCCCAAACCCATCTTGGAGGAAGAGAATGTGATTTTGAAGGCTAAGAACGCTAAGAAACATCAACAACGTAATCGATCTTCAGTTCATCAACTCTGTCTAGTATTTTTATTAGTTTTTCAATACTTCATCTTTTGATTATGTTGAACATGAGTTGCTAATCACCCTTTGTTCTGGGGTTGTGGTTAGCCATGAAATTTGTGTTTCGAACTTGACGATTTCGTTTCTATAATTCATGTTCATATGATTGTTTCTTCAATTCTTTGCCTAATTGCTTAATTGTTTTGGCCATCAATTAAGTTTTATCAATTATCTATGCTATGTTTGGGAAAACTATGTTTAGATTAGAAAAAGAATTGAAGAAAGCATGTTCTTAACCTTTTTAAGGGGGCGGATTCGTGGTTAGGATAGGAATATACTTAATCACCATGTTTAATTGAATATCGTATTCTTATTGCATTCTTGCTAGATTAATTCCATAGGAATATATGTGTTAATCTTGTTAGGAATAGGCGAATAGTACTTCGGAAGAAGGCTATGAGTATATATATCGATCACTTAGCAATCATACATGAATTATATGAACGAGAAGTCAATTAGAACGCAATAGGATTGGAAAAATAGTCACAACCCTGGAATATTTGTTTTATTGATTACGAAACACATACCTTATTCTTTGCAATTCTTAGATATAATTAGAATTATAAATTAGAATAATCCAACTATTAAACTTGATTCTTGCTTGTTTAAATAACAGTGTTAGCTCGTTAGAAAATAGTAAATTTAAGTCCCAGTGGGTACGACAACCTGGACTCATAATCCTATATTACTTGTCGACCACGTATACTTGCGTGTGCGTAGGAAGCAACACCATGCAATTTGAATACATTGTCCATGAAGGTCTGAGCAACTTCCCTTGCAGAATATTGGTGCTTCAATGCCATAAAATTGGCTGACTTACTCAATCTGTCTACTACCACTGATGCAATATAATTGCTCTGATACCAACTGATGCAATATTAAACGCAGAAACAAGAAAACAAAAGATATAAGCAAGACGCTCAATGAACTATCAAGAGCAACAAGTAGGAACTAGTCTACTTACCTTCTTGATGAAGTCACGGTGTACCTATACAATACGAACGACCCTCAAGATAACGATGATCTTGCAAATTGTTCAATCAAACAAAGGAACAAGTTCAATTTTGAATCATACCAAAATTGTACAAGTTAATTCACACGATTATGGGAGCAATGTGCTGTCGTTTTTTAGATTGAAAATAATGTCAAAAGGTATCAAAATAATGAAGTGTTTTAGGCTTATATAGGATGAGCGTTTACCTAACTCAAATAGGAAAAGAATAACTAGTAACCTAAATCAACTAGGAAACAACTAATTAACAAAAAGGCCACAATTTGGAGAATTTAAAGAATAGTCACGCAGGACTCCAAGTAAGAATTAATGTCTTCTTCAGCAACACAATAATACAATATAAACACAAATGTACATCTTCAACACAAGATTTGTCCATAGTAAGATTTATGGACGCTTGGCTCTTCTCCAAGGCTAACTAACGCCTTTTCTTGTCTTGTTCATAGATGACATTAATAACACTTGATCAAATTTATTTGCATCATTCTCCCCCCTCTTGAGAGAATTTCGTCCTCGAAATCAAAGCATCTTCATCTTTCAAAGCGGCACTACCTGCAACACAAGGAGTTAAGTGAGAAACGTTGAATGTCCTAGAAACACTATACTCACTAGGTAGGTCTATAACATAGGCGTTATTATTGATTTCTTGCAACACTTGGAATGGACCAACTCCTCGGGGGGAAAACATGTCCACATATTCCTGCAAAACATAATCAACAAGTAAACACCCTTATGAATTAGGCAACTTACGAGTTTAGAACTATCATTACCTCTCAAATGCTCACCTGGTTGCATCATGGCACAAATTTTATCTGACAGGTTCGATGTACTAGCATTGGTTATGGCTTCGGATTTGGGCTCCATTGGAGCCTTATCTCTAGCCGCCTCTTTCAGTTCCCTCATGAATTTGTAATCATCATTAACCTGTTGCGGTGTTAAGGGCTTAAGTACATAACTCTTATCCTCCAGCTTGACCGTATAAGTGTTGGCCCTTCCATCATGGTCAACACATCTATCAAACTGCCAAGCCCTGCCCAATAGTAAATGGCACCCCTGCATAGGCACCACATTGCAAAAGATTTCATCCTGATAAGCTCCCACCTTGAACTTAATGAGTGCCTTCTTTACTACCTTTAATTCACCACATTCACTCAACCACTGTAATCGATAAGGATGGGGTTGTTTCCTCGTAGGTATAATAAGTTGAGTCACTAACGTGTGACTTACTACATTAGTGCAACTTCCGGAATCTATTATCATCGAGCACAGCTTTCCTTTCACCCTACATCTAGCATGAAACAAGTTCTCACACTGCATATCTCCTTCCTCCTGTACGTTCATAGTGCTCAAGTCCCTAAGTACCACTAAGAACATATTCACACCCTCTTCTTCTAACTCTTCCTCGCCGCACTCAACCAATTCTTCCCCCTTATCATCCTCAATCTCTTCTTCACTTTCTTCTTCACACACAATTCCATCATTAAGAATTAACATGGTCCTCCGTGTTGGATAATCCTCAGCGAAATGCCCATAACCTTTGCATTTGTGACACTGAAAAAAAGATGCGCTAGGAGAATTGAGTTGAGTCTTAGAATTACCTCCAGACCCCTTAGGTTCAACCCCAGGTGCCGCGGCTTGGTCTAGCTTCTTAGGCTCTCGGTTTTGGCTTGCTGTAGGCTCTCGGGTTTGGCTTGCTCCCCCAGTTTTTGGCGTCTTCCACTTTTTGTTTGGACGTATGATAGTGGAATCGGAACCCCTTCTATATCGAGCTGCCCGGCTTTCTTTAATCATCTTTTCGACTTCAATGGCAGCTAAGAACACATCATGAAGAGCAATGAACACATGTAGCCACAACTGATTAGAGATATCATTATTCAACCCATTCTTGAATCGGATAATAGCCTCTTCTTCTTCTTCGTCTTGCATGTCAAGTGATAGACAAATCTTCTCAAAGTCATCATAGTATTCTTCCACGGACTTGAACCCTTTTTTCGAATCATACAACTTCCGTAACTTTTCTTGCTTGTGCCGTGGGTTCACATATTTACGACTCATTATTTGCTTCAATTCCATCCATGTTATCCGTGTCGGTTGGTTATGTCTAACTCTGGATCTTTTCTCAGCCTCCCACCAAGTCGAAGCATAGGACTCGAAAGCAGCAATGGCATATGTAGCCTTCTTCTCCTCAAACATATCATTAATTTCAAATATGCGCTCAACTTGACGCTTCCATTCTAAAAATCTGTCAGGATCACTAGTTCCTTTGAAAGCAGGGATAGTAACCTTGACGCTGTTCAACCCACTGTCTTGGACATGGTCTCGGCCCCCTCGGTTTGGTAAGATTGGTTTGAATTGGTTTGAAGTCCTCATAATGCTCAGCATGCTCATCAAATTCATACTCTAAGTTCCTTCCACCAAAACCTCTAAGCCTCTCTCTCGGACCATGATCATAACCACGTCTTCCCACGTAGTCTCGGCCTCCATTCCTCTGTCCTACTTTCGGATTCCGTGGCCCCAAATCATCATTTTCAAATTCATCGAACTCGGGTTGATCATCCTCTCGGGCTGTTCACATCCCCTACAGGTGCTATGTTTCTCGGGGCTGGAATTAATGGTGGTATGAAACCCTGGGGAATCCTCATGGACCTGACATTTTGAGCACCTCCGTCCCTCTGCTCATTTTGGCGAGCAAACTCCACGAACTGCTTGGGTCTAACGGTGGAACTGTCACTATTTCCTTCTCCGACATGTTTCTGATTGCTAGAGGATCTTTATATGTTCTCCATTCGGGCGCTAAGTGCCCTTACTTCATCCAAGAGGTCGGCCAAAGTAATGTCAGTCACAACCTTTTCTCCTTCCGTAGCCATGCACCTGCAAAAGAAACAAGACTAGAGAATGTGTTAAGGTTAGTTAAAATTCTCTCTCTCACTTTTTGAATGACTCTCGGGTTCACTCAAATTTTTTGGTAGGATTTCACACTTGTCTTCAAATTGGCTTCCTCTAATTGACCAAGTTCCTTAGCTACCTTTCAAGTTCACAATATCAATAGTGTTCTTCAAGATGAGTGAAGTTATGTGACTCGATAGGCGGACAACTTTTTAAGTGAGCACAAGAAGCCAAGAATTATCTATGAAAGTGGAAATTCTGAGTTTTAGCACGAGGTCCTACAAGCTCAAAGATTAGTAATTACTTAAGTAGGGAAATTACCTAAGAATTACTAATTAGAAGTAGTGAAATTAAGAAAGAATTTCAAAATTAGCGGATGGAGGAAGTTTTTGAAGCTTTCCTTAGTTTGGAGAAGACCAATCGCCTCTCCCTAACCCCTTAGGAATTCGGCGCCCCCTTCCTTTTCCAACACAAATTAGCCCCTCCTCTCCTTGTCCAAATAGAATTTCAACTCCTTGAAACTTCTCCCTTTTGGATTGGGAGTTGTTTCCTTCTTGGACTAGAATTAGGGTTTCCTGTTCTCCTCCCCAAATTAGGCCTTCCTAACACTTCTTAGACCCTCTCCCACGTTTTCACAATGCTCTTTCAAGAACAACAAATTAAAGTTCAAGAACTTCAAGAATTCAAGGCAATCTTGTTAAGAACGTCTGAGGATTCAAGAACCTCTTTAAGAAAACGTAAAACTCTTCAAGAACATCAATTTTAACTCCAAGAACTTCAAGATTTTCAAGATTCAATCATTCACCTTCAAGAATTTCAACTAGAGTTTCAAGATCTAAAGATTATCGATTTTTAACGATCAAGAACTTCAACAATCGGTTCAAGAACGTGTCTTTAGCAATCAATCTTCAACACTTCAATCCCTAGATGCAACTTCAACAACACAAATTTTTGGTTTTTCTTACTCTTTTTTCACGTTTTTTTTTTTTTGAAAAACGAAATTTAAGAATTAGAAACTAAAACTAAGGCACAAAGAACATGATTGGGATTGTAGAAACAAACTAGTTCCGAGCTCTGATACCAACTGATGCAATATTAAGCGCGTAAACAAGAAAACAAAAGATATAAGCAAGACGCTCAATGAACTATCAAGACAACAAGTAGGAACTAGTCTACTTACTTTCTTGATGAAGTCACAGAGTACCTATACTATACGAACGACCCTCAAGATAATGATGATCTTGCAAATTGTTCGATCAAACAAAGGAACAAGTTCAATTTTGAATCACACCAAAATTGGACAAGTTAATTCACACGATTATTGGAGCAATGTGCTGCCGTTTTTTAGATTGAAAATAATGTCAAAAGGTATCAAAATAATGAAGTGTTTTAGGCTTATATAGGATGAGAGTTTACCTAACTCAAATAGGAAAATAATAACTAGTAATCTAAATCAATTAGGAAACAACTAATTAACAAAAAGGTCACAATTTGGCTAATTTAAAGAATAGTCAGGCAAGACTCCAAAGTAAGAACTAATGTCATCTACAGCAACACAATAATACAATATAAACACAAATGTACATCTTCAACACAAGATTCGTCCATAGCAAGATTTATGGACGTTTGGCTCGTCTCCAAGGCTAACCAACGCCTTTTCTTGTCTTGTTCATAGATGGCATTGATAACACTTGATCAAATTTATTTGCATCAAATATGACTTTCATCCCTGCAGCCTTAGGAAGTCCTTCTATGAAGTCCATAGAGATGTCTTGCCATCCCTTATCAACAATAGGCAGGGGCTATAGTAAACCGGGAGTAGCAACATGCTCACCCTTACTCCTTCGGCAAGTATGACACTCCTTAACAAAGGCATAAATATCTTGTTTCATCCTCTTTCAATAAAAGTCTTGCTTGAGTCTCTTTAGTGTGGCAGTGATACCAGAATGGCCACCTATTGAACTTTCATGATTAAAGGTCAATAGCTTCTGTCTATCCGTTGCATCACTTACCATTATCTTACCTTTTTTTCTTAGAATCCCACACTGAAATTTGTAGTAAGGCTTGTGGCCTGCAGCTGACTGGATTCACTTTAGTAGTTTCTGCATAATATGATCTTGTGCCCAAGTCTACTTGACTTCATAAATCAAATTAGCTTGTACCATCAAGTTATAGAAAAATTGAGCCGACCCTTCCTTCTTGGATAAGGCATCAACTAATATGTGCTCATTGCCCTTCTTTTATGAGATATCATAGTCATAGCCCAGTACCTTAACTAACCATTTCTACTGACTAGGGGTTGTGATCCTCTGTTCAAGCAAGAATTTGAGGTTGTGATGGTCAACTTTGATCATAAAGTGTCTGCCTAGGATATATTGCCTCCATTGTTGATTTGCAGTTACTAGCGCCAATATCTCCCTTTCATATACTGACAAAGCTTTGTTCTTCCTAGATATCCCTTTACTAGGCTATGGGTCTACCTCCATGAGCAAAGACTGCACCAATACCTCCCCCAGATGCATCAGTCTCCACAACGAAATCTTCGAAGAAATATGGTAAAGCGAATACAAGAGCTAAAGTAATATCCAAGTTCAGATCCTCAAGGGCTTTGATAGCTTCGTTCGACAAGCAAAAATTCCTTTCTTAGCGGTCTAGCAATGGCCCATAGCCTTTAATAAACCTTCTATTATACCTTGTCAAACCTAAAAAATCCTTGAGTGCCTTAACAATAGTTGGTTGAGGCCAGTCAATAACTGATGAAACCTTCTGCCAATCTATAACAACCCCTTTTAGAAATCACGTGTCCGGATTTCCGAGATAATCTATTTGTTTCACTTCAAATGCATACTTGTTATTTTTTACAAGTAGAACATTTTCCCTTAGTACCTTAAAAGATTCTTCCAAATGTACCAGATGATCATTCCAATCAGGGCTACAGACGAGATTATCATTAAAGAAGACCAAGATGAAGTTTTTGAGATAAAGATGGAAAACTGTCACGATCCAAAATTACAATCACAGGGTCGTGATTGCGCCTAACATTCACTTTCTAGGCAAGCCAACACTATTTAATCACTTATTCAATTTTGGTATGCTAAAAGCAACTAATTAAGAATATAAGTATGAAATACCTGTAAGATAATAATCTAGAACCAACAACATCTATTCTACACCTAGAAACTGGTGTCACAAGTACATGAGTTGCTAAAACCACTAAAAGGGTTGAAATGAAAAATATGCACAAGATGTGCAAAAGTGTAGTATGAGTACAACCGACCCCATGTACTTCGTAAGTGCCGAGCCTAACCTCGACGAAGTACTGACGAGGCTATAATAAGACACCCACTATAGCTTATACGAGTATAAGTAAAAACAATAGCAGAATAAAAACATTGATTAACATGAAATACATAACAGGGTGTCCTAGAATATCAGCTACGCTCAATTTCACAACAAAAAGCAACAACCAAGAACAATCATAATATATCTTCTCCATTGTGGCGGGAAACCCGATCCCCTCCCCCCCCCCACACACACACACATGCGCGCGCGCGCGCGCACACACACACACACACACACATATATATATATATATATATATATATATATGCAAATACTCTTGAGGTGCGCAACCTGATCCCATGTAAAATATCAATATCCGTTGCGGCGCACACCCCGATCGCATATATCATATTAATATCTTTTGAGGCGTGCAACCTTATATATATATATATATATATATTTGTTGATACCCAATTTTGCAGTCATATTTTTTTCAAATAGTATATATACTTTTAAAATATCATTTTTCATCACTACTTAACTTACTATAGTTATACAAGTATTTTCTATAATTTTTCATAATTTTTAAAACTTTAAAATTGATTTTCTTGCATTTAAATTACTTGAATATGTATTAATTACCCCTTAAGCTATTCTTGTGATGAGTTAATCATCCAAATCTATTATTTGCATCCGTTCATATGTATCATAATTTTTATTTCATTTCATATTTAAGCTATTTACATATTTTTGCAATAATAGCCTATATGCTATGCATAATTACAATTATTACATTATTCATGCTAAAATAGCATTTTTTATTTTTATGAGGTTAAGTTATTATTTTTAATTATTTTATTGCATACATAATATTTTTATTATTTATTAATTATTTTTATTTAAACAATTCGTGTACTTAATTTGTAGCCCAAATTTGGAGCCAATTGCGGACCAATTTAATGGCCCAAACACCCACACCTTAGCCCAGTAACTCCTCAGCCCAAACCAAATGACTCTCTTTAAAATAACCCGGTCGCAACCCGTTGGATGACCCACCTCGCCTATTCCTTAATCCTGACCGTTGATCTCTCAAGATCAACGGTCTACAATCACCCAACCCTTTTAATTAGACAACCCCCGAAACCATAACCCATTTCCCCTAAAGTCGGGGCCCCTAAATGTTCTCAACCCTCCCCTTCTCTCTTCTGAAGAACCCTAGCCGCCTCCCCCTTAACTCCCTCTCCCAATCCCGTTGATAATGGGATTCTACCATTATTTCCTTATCATATTTGGGTTTCTTTGCTACTAGTCACACAGTTGCTACTTATCATATTTGGGTTTCTTTAGCTGGTCCGAAATCTGCCAAACCTTTCCTTTACTCTCAACGTTCACGACATCAACCAGCGAAACTCGACTACCCAGAAACAAAAACCAACAGAAAATGCACAAAATGAAAATCCACCACCCATAGTTCTGAATCCTCCCGCACAACACCAGTGTCATAATCTCGTACCTCCCATAACCTTAACCCGCCACCAGTGCCAACCCCTCAACAACATCACCATCATCCAACCCAATATCCACAAACCACTACTTATCATACTTCCCAAAACGCACCACAACCTAATCCCGATCCCCAAAACTCCACCAATAATCACCCATACACCCAAGTTCCAGGAACGCATCAAAGCAATCCGATATATGTGGAAACCTTACCCTATACCCCGAGAAAACCCTATACATACCTGAACCGACTGAGAAGACCTACTTATTAGAAACATAGTGGAGGAACTCAAGAAGCTCACATGAAGAGTCTAGAGGGTTACAAACCTCCCAAGTTCAGAATGTTCGATGGCACTGGTGATACAAAGGTGCATCTGAGAACCTATTGCAACAAGCTTGTAGGAGTGGGCAAGAATGAACAAATTCGCATGAAACTATTCATGCGAAGTCTTATAGGAGACGCCTTATCTTGGTATGTCAGTCAAAACCCAAAGAAGTGGGCAAATTGGGTGAGTATGGTATCATACTTCATGGATAGATTTAGGTTCAATACAGAGAATGCGCCAGATGTTTTCTACATCCAAAACCTAAAAAAGAAGCCGCCAGAAACCTTCTGCGAGTATGCTGCTCGTTGAAGATTAGAGGCTGCAAAGGTAAGGCACTTGAAGATGAATAAATGAAAAAGTTCTTTGTTATAGATCAAGATCTGCAATATTACAAAAGGTTGATGGTCATCAAGAATCACAAGTTCTCGGGCATCATCAAGCAAGGAGAGAGGATAGAAGAAGGAATCAATAGTGGGATGGTGACTAATTTTCGAGGCGCCGCAAGCCACAAATAAAGCCTTGCAATCGGGAGGTATTTCAAAGAAGAAAGAAGTGACTGCCGTGATGGTAGCTCAGGGCCCTAAGTCTCCCCACAAATACTAAACACCTCCACCCTCATATCAACCCTCACCCCCAAAATACCTATACCCTGCCACCACCTACCATACCTATAACACTCAACCTTCCTATTGCGATTCACCTCCACCCACCCGCCAAAACTACTCAAAGCCACGTCCACTGGCTATGTCACCCCTATTCTTATTGTTGTTGTGGAAAATCCTTCCCAATGGATAAACCGCAACAAAACATGTGCTTATCATTCAGGCATGAAGGTCATACCATTAAGGAATGCCCCACGTTGAAAGACAAGTTTCAAGCACTGATCGACACTAAGATTATACATACAAAGGAAGTTGTACCGAGTGTCTGCAACAACCATCTCCCGGATCACAGAGCCGAGGGAGTAAACGTGATAGAAACTGATAAGGAATGGGATTAGGAAGGGTCCATCGGACTCATTCGAGAGGGAGATGCTCCTAAAATATCTCCTGTCACATCACGCCAGTTGTGGTGCAAACCCAGGCACCATTTGAAGTTGAGGTAACTACACCTTTCACTGTAATGGTAGCTCCCACGCCATCTTATAAGCCCGATGCCGTCTCGTGGGATTATGTTGCGGAAGCAAGAAGAAAGGAAAAAGCTAAAATGGAAGAAACAGGTGCAGCACAAGGTATGACTAGAACTGGTCGAGTTTACACACTAGAGAATCTGGGAGGAACAAACAAAGAAGCGGCGCCGAAGCCGCTTGTTGTTGAGACTGGCACTGACGATCTTTGGAGGAAGATACAAGCAAGGGAATACTCTGTTGTTGACCACCTGAACAAGACCCCTGCTCAGATATCCATCTTATCACTGTTGCAAAGCGCAGACGTACATAAGAATACTTTGATGAAGGTGTTAAGTGAAGCTTATGTACCCACCAGCATCACTAGTGGAGAGATGGCTAACATGGTCGGACAGGTACTAGAGAGTCACAAAATCACTTTCCACGAAGATGAGTTACCACCAAAAGGATGCTGCACATCACACTGTAATTTGAGGACAAGTTCATTGCCATGGTCTTGATAGATAGTGGTTCGAGTCTGAACATATGTCCACTGACCACGAGATATGAATCGGAAGCTTGAATGTGAAGGCATTTGATGGATCTCAGAAAGCCACTATCGAGGAAATCAACTTCGATCTGCGGATGGGTCCGACTTGGTTTGATGTTGAGCTCTAATTGCTTGATAAATGTACTACTTCAATCTATTGTTGGGACGGCCATGGATAGATGCAGCCGGGGCAGTGGCTTCAACTCTGCACCAAGCTCTGAAGTTCGAGTGGAATCATCAGGAGGCGATCATTCATGGAGATGGAAGCAACCCCATCTCCACGAATTAGACTGTTTTAGTCTTCAGTCATCAAAAATCGGAGAAAGTTGGGTAGAGAAACATATCATCGCATTGAACAGGTTAACGTAATTGAAGATGACCGATGGTGGATCAACAAGATAGAAAACATATTGCTATGGACGTGATATGAACCATGAAAGGGTCTTGGTAAAGAGCTTCAAGGGATCACCAAACCCATACAACCATAGTATCATGGCACGACCTTTGGACTCGGGTATGAATATACCATGCAAGAACATCAGGATTGGACACCACCATGGTGCGCCCCTTATTATCCGCTGGAACAGCCGATACCACCTCTGCATCAGACATTTCATCAGGCTGACATGATATAGGGATCTGAGGAAGGAGAAGTTTTGGCTGGCATGAGAAAGCTGTTTCTAGATGAAGAAGACATGGACTGCAGTGCAATTGTTGAGGAGGAGGAGGAGGATCTTACCATTCAAACAATGGAGGAAGGAGTTATTCTCAAGAACTGGACCGCTGCTCCGGGCTCGCCGAGTTCTTGGGTAGCCTGGCAAATTAGCCTGATTTATTTTTCAAATTGAGCATTTAAGACATTTCTTGTGTTTTGTTTTGAAATAATTACTCGAGCTATCAAGTAGTACTTCTTGAGATTTTAAAGTTTTATTAATGCATTAGTGATTTTCATATTTATTATTATCTTTCTACATTCTTTTCAGCATAATTATTACATATCCCGATGAACCATGTAATGAGACATCGCAACATAAGGATAGAGATTCAAAAGATCTGGAAGATAATGTAATACCGGAGGAAATTGTCAAGGAAGTAGAGAATTTTGAAAATAAACCGAAGTCTAATTTGTAGGACACTGAGGCCGTTAACTTAGGGGATTCTGAAACAGTCAAGGAGACTGGAATAAGTATTCATCTATCACCGTCAAAGAAAGAAGAGTATATCAGGTTTTTAATGGAATACGAGGACATCTTCACATGGTCCTATGATGATATGACTGGGTTAAGCACATCCATTGTAGCTCATAAGTTACCCACCAATCCCATATGTCCACCGGTAAAGCAGAAGCTCAGAAATTTCAAGCTAGATATGAGTTTGAAGATAAAAGAGGAGGTCACCAAGCAAATCAAAGCCAAGGTTCTCCGAGTGGTCAATTACCTGACTTGGTTAGCCACATTGTGCCGGTTCCAAAGAAAGGTGGGAAAGTTAGTATGTGTTAATTACCGAGATCTAAACAGAACAAGTACTAAGGATGATTTCCTGCTGCCTAACATACACATACGGATTGGAAATTGTGCCAAGCATGAACCCAATCCTTTATGGACTGCTTTGCAGGACACCATCAAATTTGGATGGACGAAAAGGATGCCGAAAACATTGCCTTTATCACACTATGGAGAATATATTATTACAAAATGATGCCGTTTGGTTTGAAGAATGCTGGGGCCACCTACACGAGAGCCATTATGACTATCTTCCACGACATGATACACAAGGAAATAGAGGTGTACGTGGATGATATTATCATCAAATCTAAAAGGAGTTCGGATCACATAGTAGACTTGAAGAAATTTTTTGATCGGCTTCGAAAATACAACTTGAAGTTGAACCCTACAAAATGTGCCTTCAGAGTCCTTGCTAGAAAATTATTAGGTTTCATAGTCAGCTACTGAGGTATTGAGCTAGACCCGTCAAAAATCAATGCTATCCAGGACTTGCCACCACCAATGAATAAGAAATATATGATGAGTTTTCTAGGGCGCCTCAATTATATCAGCTGTTTTATTGCACAATCAATGGTAATATGTGAACCAATCTTTAGTATGCTGAGGAAAGATGCTGCAACAAGCAGGACTGAAGAATGCCAAAAGGCCTTCGACAAAATCAAGGAGTATTTGTCTAAACCGCCCATATTGGTCCCACCAGAACCAGGAAGATCTTTGCTGCTTTATCTTTCTTTGTTGGATGGGGACTTTGGTTGTGTTCTAGGACAACATGATGAAACTGGAAGGAGGAAACATGCGATATATTATCTGAGTAAGAAGTTCACGCCTTATGAAGCCCGATACTCTTTGTTGGAACGTACCTGCTGCGCTTTGACATCGATAGCCCAGAAATTGAGACAGTACTTCTGTGCGTACACTATATATCTCATATCAAGAATGGATCCGCTAAAATACATCTTTCAGAAATCCATGCATACAGGTAAGTTAGCAAAGTGGCAGATATTGCTAAGTGAGTTCGACATCTTCTATGTAACTCAGAAGCAGTCAAAGGGCAAGCATTGGCAGATCACTTGGCAGAAAATCCCGTAGATGGAGAATACGAACCATTAAAAACGTCTTTTCCCAATGAAGAGGTATCATTTGTAGGAGAAGATATTATCGAAGCGTACGACGATTGGAGGATGTTCTTCCACGGAGTAACAAACTTCAAAGGAGTGGGTATCAGAGCTGTCTTAGTATCAAAAACCAGTCAGCATTTCGCGGTATCCACAAAACTCAAGTTTCAGTGCACCAACAATATGGCAGAATATGAGGCCTGCATCTTGGGACTCAGGTTGGCCGTCGACATGAACGTTCAGAAGTTATTGGTAATCGGAGATTCTGATTTATTGGTACACCAGGTATTAAGAGAATGGGCTACTAATACCAAAATACTGCCATACTTGCATTGTGTACAGAAGCTGATCAAGAGGTTCACAAAGATAGAATTCGAACATGTTCCAAGGATTCAGAATGAGTTTGTAGATGCATTAGCCACCTTGTCTTCGATGATACAACATCCAGACAAGAATTTCAACGATCCGATCCTAATAAGAATTCATAAGCAGCCAACTTACTGTTCTCATGTTGAAGAAGAGTTCAACGGAAATCCATGGTTCCACGATGTCAATGAATAATTGGAAAAGGGAGAATATCCAGAGAATGATATCCACACTCAGAAGCGCAGACTCCAAAGATTGGCCAATCATTTCTTTCAAAGCGGAGGAATTCTCTATAGAAGAACTCCTGGCATGGGATTACTGCGATGCTTAGATGCCAAGGAGGCATCTAGATTGCTCGAGGAAATACAAGTTGGAACTCGCAGACCTTACATGAATGGTTTCGTTTTGGCTAGAAGATATTAAGGGCAGGGTATTTCTGGATGACTATGGAGATAGACTGCATCAAATATGTTCAAAAGTGTCACCAATGTCAGATACATGCTGATATGATACGAGTGACGCCCAACGAACTCAATGCGACGAGTTTTCCCTGGCCTTTCTCTACTTGAAGCATGGAAGTCATCGGACCAATAGAAACGGTTGTTTCAAATGGACATTGGTTCATTTTGGTATCCATATACTACTTCACAAAATAGGTTGAAACCGCGTCCTATAAGGCTGTGCCTAAGAAAGTCGTAGCGGGTTTTGTCCGGGATCGTATTGTCTGTCGATTTGGAGTACCTGAGTCAATCATTACTGACAATGCCACCAATCTCAATAGTGACTTGATGAAAGATATGTGTGAAACATTCATGATCTAGCATCGAAACTCTAAAACATACAAGCCGCAAATGAATGGAGCTGTAGAGGCATGAAAAGCTACCATTTGCTACTATTTGCTTTAATCGGGTATTTAACCACAGTTCGCACATCAACTGGGGAAACTCCCTATCGACTAGTTTACGGTACTGAGGCCGTTATTCCCGCCGAAGTGAAAATCCCTACCTTAAGAATCATATCAAAAGCCGAGCTCAGGATGAAGAATGGGTACGGAATCGGTATGAACAACTAGCTCTCATTGACGGTAAAAGAATGAATGTAGTGTGTGTCATGGTCAACTCTACCAAAATAGAATGGCAAGAGCTTTCAACAAAAAGGATAGGTCAAGGCAATTCATAGCATGGCAATTGGTACTGAAACCGATCTTCCCACATCAGGATGACGCAAAGGGGAAATTCTCAACAAACTGGCAAGGCCCTTACATTGTTCACCGAGTATTAACAGGAGGAGCGCTTATACTTGCAAAAATGGATGGAGAGATTTGGTCAAAACCCATCAATTCAGACGCAGTTAAGAGATACTATGTTTAAGATTATGTTTGCAATTTCTATTTAATGTAACTGAACTATGCTTGATCTGATTCCCATTTAAGAGGGGATACATAGGCAGCCCTGTGGGTTCGGTCACATCTTAATAAAATATTCATCCCCCCCTATGGTTAGAAACTAGGGCAAGATCTCGAGTTTGCCCGATCTCATCATGTTTGGAACCGCCAAGGAATGTATCGCCAGAAGTATGCATTTAAATTGGGGTGGAATTTTGAGGAGGATTCTCAAAATTCTGAGATAAGAAGGTTCAAATATCTCAAAAACGTGTCATAGTCGCCAATTCGGCAAAATTCTTCTCCCTCATGCACTACAACATATTTCAAATAACTATATTTTTCTTATAAACAATTTATCAAACGCATGTTTTTCAAATTTTTTTTATTTTATAGCAGCCATACGTTACCTAGGGTGACTCAAGAAGGACCTTCAGGCAAGAGCAATGGCAAAGCAAGAAACCGAGAGCACGAACCAACCTTTCCCCCGTAAAACTCACAATTTTTCTTTGGATGCAGGCACAATAGAGATAACAGGAACGTCCACAAATACATACACACAATAAGATCACTTTATTCACACCGACAAAAGTCACCAAACGCAAACACATCAAGCTATGAAATGCTTTATCCTCTCGCATTTAGTCATTGCTTTTCTTGCATAGCGCCAAGCACTGCCCTTATCATTGCATAAGGCTAAACACTGCCCTCATCATTGCATAAGGCTAAGCACTGCCTTCCTTTGCGTGAGACTAAACATTTTCTCTTTTCCTTGCATAGGGCTAAAACACCGCCCTTACCTTGCATGAGGCTAAGCACTACCTTTGCTATTGCATAAGGCTAAGCACTGCCTTTCTTTGCATGAGACTAAACATTGTCTCTATTCCTTGTATAGGGCTAAAACACTGCCCTCACCTTGCATGAGGCTAAGTGCTGCCTCCGCTATTGCATAAGGCTAAACACTCCCTTCCTTTGCATGAGACTAAACATTGTCTCTATTCCTTGCATAGGGCTAAAACACTGCCCTCACCTTGCATGAGGCTAAGCACTGCCTCCACTATTGCCTAAGGCTAAGCACTACTTTCCTGTGCATGAGACTAAACATTGTCTACTCTTTGCATAGGGCTAAAACACTGCCCTCACCTTGCATGAGGCTAAGCACTACCTCCGCTATTACGTAAGGCTAAGCACTGCCTTCCTTTGCATGAGACTAAACATTTTCTACTCCTCGCATAGGGCTGAACACTGCCCTCACTTTGCATGAGGCTAAGCACTGCCTCCACACTGCATAAGGCTAAGAACTGCCTTTCCTTGCATGAGACTAAGCACTTTCTCCCCTCTTCGCATCGGACTAAGCACTGCCGTCGTCTCATACAAAGCCTTGTCTTGTCCCGTTCTCCCATATGACTAAGCATCACCTGTTTCCTTTATCAAGCGATCGATGTTACCACATACTTGTATTTCATAGGCTGAAACATCGCAACATTGTGCGAAGGCGTCATAATCCATAGGTACCATCCTTATAGCCTGAAGACACCATACCATAGCCTGAGGATCCCTCGAAATTGCATATAATTATTCAAAGGCGTAATAGTCTGGAGGCACCATCCTCATGGCCAGAGGACACCATTCCCTGGCCGATGAATCCCATACACTTCATGGCCCAGGACATCATCCTCATTGTCCAAAGACAACTCTCATGGTCCGAAGGAAATTTGCATCATGGTTAAATTTTGGCAATAAACCATACATATTTGCATGCATCATGTTTTAAGTTTTGCAAGTAACTTGGGAGGTAACTGTTCTAAGAACATGAGCAATTCTCGCTCCGGTTTCTGTTCACAACGTCCTTCGATCACCTCAAATGTAACTGATGATCAGCAATTGATTACCTTTTCTTCTATAGCCATACAAATATCTACCTAGTACATCTGTAACGTTCAATTCGCATTCATAGCTCCACCTAAAATTATCCGTTACTTATGACACTATCCTACCTAAAAGATCTTTTATTTTTGAAACATACGACCACTCTTATAACAACTCCATCGGTTTCATTCGCCGTTGGATCCAAAACTATGTGCGACTTGATTCCCCTAACACCAGGGATATGTAGGCAACTCAAGAACCAGGGTTCGGCCCCCATTTTCTCAAAACACATCATTCATCACCCACTTTGGACAAAATTGGTGATCATCTTTTTACTGGATAACTCTTTCATCATTCTCGGATAAAAAGGGGCAGCTGTAGATATCCAATTTTGCCCTTTTATTTTTTTTCAAATAGTATATATACTTTCAAAATGTCATTTTGCATCATTGCTTAATTTACAAGAATTATAGAAGTATTTTCTATAATTTTTTCATAATTTTTAAAACTATAAAATTGATTTTCTTGCATTTAAATTACTTGAATATGTATTAATTACCCCTTAAATTATTCTTGTGATAAGTTAATCATCCAAATCTATTATTTGCATCCACATATACGTCTCATAATATTCTTACTTCATTTCATATAAGTATATTGGTATCTTGAAGCTATTTACATAATTTGCAATAATAGCCTATATGCTATGCATAATTATAATTATTATATTATTCATGCTAAAATAACATTTTTATATTTTTATAATGTTAAGTTATTATTTTCAATCATTTTATTGCATAAATAATATGTTTCTTACTTATTAATTATTTTTATTTAAATTATCCGTGTATTTAATTTATAGCCCAAATTTGGAGCCAATGCTGAACCAGTTTAATGGCCCAAACACCCACACCTATGCCCAATAATGCCCCAGCCTAAACCAAACAACTCTGTTTATAATAACCCAGTCGCAACCCGTTGGATGACCTGCCCCGCCCCGCCTATTCCTTAATCCTGACCGTTGATCTCTCAGGATCAACGGTCTATAATCACCCCACCCTTTTAATTAGCCAACACCCAAAACTCTAACCCATTTCCCCTAAGCTACGACCCCTAAATGCTCTCAACCGTCCCCTTCTCTCTTCTGAAGAACCCTATCCGCCTCCCCCTTAACTCCCTCTCCCAATCCCGTTGATAACGAGATTCTAACATTATTTGCTTACCATATCGGGGTTTCTTTGCTACTAGTCACATGGTTAGGGTATTACTTTGGTATTTGCCTAATTTTGGCAAATATTATATCTATATCAGATGGGAATCAACCCCCATCTTGTAGATTTGGACAATATCTCGTCCATATACATGAAGAAAGGCCTGCTTTTTCATACCAGTTGGTCGATTTTTGAGTATTAAACTCTAACTAGGTTTTGAAGTTGGATTTCTTTCCTTTTCGGTTACTTTACTGACTTTCATGCGAGATATTACTCTTTTTATTTTGTGGTTACTTGATTTCTTTCCTTATTTACCTGCTTGATTCTACCACTATATAACCTCTCTCCAATTTCCCCTTAGCAACAGACTTTTATCACCTTAAGAATTATACTCTCCTTTTCACTATCTATATTATCTTGAAGGCTGAGCTTTTGGCCGGTTAAAAGCCAAAGCCTCTGTATTTTGTTTACCTCCCTTTAGTGCAAGCATTGCACATGGACCGTTCGAGGCTCTTGTGAACTCTGAAGCACTGGAGATTTGGGGTTTTTTGTTACTCTCCTGCAATTGTTGCTATTCCTGAGCTTTTGAGTTCCTTTTTCTTTATTTATTTGTTTGCAACTGGTTAGTCCCATGTTCTCTCGTAATTTTATTTCCTTCTGTTTATGCTTATGTTATGTGTATTAGTGTTGTTTTCCTGAGTTAGTTTCGATATTATGCTATTTCATATACTGTTATGCCTATTTTAGTACTATTCTGTAGCTGCACTAGCCTGTACTCTGTGCTAGTCCTGATGTTAACTCGCATGTATATCTAAGTTGATGCACGATGCCTGCCTGATTCGTAATTGAGACCTAATTGATGGTTGTTGAACTTTGTTTGACTTCTTGTACTAAGATCCCTTGTGAGACTATGTTCTTGCTCAAAATTTCTCTCTTCATGTTGAATCCTTTCTGCCTAATTTGCTATTTCTCTGCAAGTCATGTCTAAATGCTTAGCCTGATATGCTACCCTTAATGTATGACCATTATGTGTGTCCGAACATGAATGATTTCTAATCATTATGTTTAGGAATAGTTTGTTACTTATACATGTTGCTTATTTTGAGTTTGGCTTCTTGCCTTGTTCTGTACTATCATGGTAACCAACTCATGCCCAGTATGTGTTCTAATTCCTATTGAGACATTCCAGCCCAACTTTTACCTTTCTGGAGTTATATTCTTAGCTGTGATCTTGTTCTTGTGCTATTTGTAACACTATTGTGTGATTTCTTGACTTGCTCAATTCCGTGTTCTTTAATATTAGCGAGATCTTTAGAGTATATCTCATAACCAGCCTTGTCGAGTTGACCTGTTTTGTTTACTCTAAGTTTTTGGTGTTATAACTGATGCTCAGCATGTTAAAGTTTTCTCACTCTCAGCTTAGTGATTACTCAAGCATGAACTTGCTCTATTATGTTGTTTTTCACTAGGCCTCCCTGTTAAAACTTACATGTGAAGGCTATGCTCTACATGTTCTTGTCTATGACCCTATTGGATTTTTATGTTTAAATCTTGTGTCTAAAGTTTCTTTAGGCTAATTCTGAATCATTTTACTTTTCTTAAAACTCTTTGGAGTAGTTCACTATACTATAATGGTTAGTCCTATTACTTTAGCTTTGTTTCTGAGAATGCAAGCATGAACCTGCCTTGTGATCTTGTTAGTGTTTCATGTGATCTTGTTCATGTGCTTTAGCTAGAACTGTTGTATATCACAGCTTTAGGAGTTAAGTGTGAAAGGTTATTTTATCAATTCTCTGAGTGGTTTGTCACCCGTGTGTTTAAGTTTGGTATCCGTTTGGCTAAGTAAGTTATCTTTTGGGCCTGGTGTTGGTCCATATGTGTCTTTGGATCTGAGCATTAGATTTAGGAAGATTCTACTGTCCTGGTGAGCCTGGGATTTAGGTCTATTGAGGCTGCTGAAAATCTAGGAATTTATTAGGTTATTTTATAGTGGGCCTATACTGTTTTATAGGGCCTGTATTTGTTTCATCCCGTGTTTTGTCATATTTGAGTTTGTGTTATTCCACTTGGCCCTATAACTTGTAATGATGAATAATTGGGGCATTAGTGAAATTAAGGAATGGGTGTGCTTTACTCTTGCATAAAGGATAGAGAACATGTCTATAGGGACTACTTGCTTCATTTGCTATCTTGTTTAACTTGCTCTACTTCCGCATGCTAATAGAAATCATGTCTATAAGAATTGCACACACCCCACCTAATTTATCTATAACTCGCACACTATCTCAAGCATGCTATTAATCGCGATACTTGATATCCATGTTATTGCTGTGCGTTTAAACAACATGCCTATAGGATGTGTATTATATGCTTTTGTTAACCTAGATATCATGTCCATAGGACTTTAAATAATTAACTGATAAAATTGCCTTATTACTTTGGCATGCTGCCTATCTAGATATCATGACCCTAGGACACCAATCTCTTAATCAACTACTTATACTGTTTTATTACACTCCCACCTAGATTGAATGCCTATAGGAATAAGTATGATAACAACAAGTTCAAATATCAATTATTAGGAAATCTTGCATATAGAACACTGTTATCCGCAGAGAAAGTATGTCTATAAGAATCAAACGCTGGTAATTCCTAGTCTCTAATAACTTTCAATGCCTATTGCGCAATAACTTATAAATCATGCTATAGGGCAGTGTCACTCGCCTAAGACGCCTATTTATAAAATTAGTGCTAATAAGCCTGAGTCTGCAAACAGTGTACTATCTCCTCGTCTAAGCTCTTTAGAACAGTAATGATGCATATACAATACTGGAATCCAGAATCACCTAGAAACCATGCCAATAGGACTTTAAATCTTGATTCTGAAATTATGTATTGCCTAAACCGCCTGCTTGCATTTGCTATTTATGTGTGGAGGCTAACTTGGGCCTTTAATTGTCTTTATGTAAGGCCTTATTTTTTTGAATGTCGTCAAGTTTTATCATTTTGAGCAACCTAGGAAAAGTCTAGAACCACTAAAATAGAGGTCCAAAGCATCCTGGACCATAAACATGGGATAGTTAGTGCAGGCATAGGATATGATTTAGAATTGAATTAGAGCGCCTTTAAGTAACAACTTCAACATAGTAATTGGGTATCAAGAGATGATAGTCTGTTCCCTCTAGATAATATGAGTAACCCTTGCCTTAAGGGAGTTACGAAGTATAATTTATGTTGCACGTGGTGATCCTTTAGGCTAAAAAACTTAGGACCCCCGCTTTTCTTTATGTATTTATTTTTTACACTTAGTCATTTAATATGGACCAATGCAGTTATATCCCTATAATCATTAAGGACTTATACCAATTCTCATGCGTGATGATAAGACTTTTCGACTTCTGTGTCTTCTTTTGTTCATTTGATCACTTGGCCTAATTACATAATCTGCATAGTTAAGATTCGGCCGGGACCCACAGTTGTGGACCTCGAAGAGTGCCTAATACCTTTCCTTCAAGGTAATTTGAGCCCTTACCCGATCTTTGGTGACACAGACTAGTTAAATCAGAGTTATTTGCAAATAGGTGCCCTAACGCACCTTAAATTCGTTATGTGACGATTCTTCTCTTTTAATACCCATTTAAAGAGTTGTCACACGTCGCAACCCCCCTTTCGCGAGAAAATGGGGCGTGACACACAC
>MCJB01030244.1:122984-164235 GCA_002018475.1 Nicotiana obtusifolia | reverse complement strand
ATATATATATATATATTAATAGTACAAACAACTACGACGCAACTCACAACGTATGAAAAATGGACCAAAACAAGTAAGTACGGTAAGGCAAACCAATATGACAAACCAAAGTGAAATAGAAGCAAGTGAAGGTAAATAGACAATTAATGACATAGAATAAGTAAAAACAGACAACATGTAAAAATATGGATGTATGAAACATGTAGCAAATGGAGGCATGTAGCAATGAAGACATGTATTTAACAATTAAAGAAAAGTAACAATGAAGGCATGATATGAATATTCACACAGAGTAAACGCATGTTTAACCCATGACAACGCATATACACCTGTTACCTTGCATATATTTCGTTCCCACACATAAATGACATAGCACATACACCAATCAAGTCCTAATCCCTCAAGTCAAATTTAACCACGACACTACCTTTTTCCGGATTCAAATCAACAATCAACCACGACTTTTCCCATAGAAAAAACCTCCAAACCAACCGAACCTAGTAAAATATCATTCAAAAAATCCAAAACAACCTTTAGAAACTTCCAAAAAATAAAAAAGATTTAATCTTAAAATAAATTAAAACAGTCAACTTCGAGCCCGTGTGGTTAAAATATGAGATTCTGACCAAATCCTGATTACCCATTCATTCCCGAGCCTGGTTATGTGATTTGTTTTAAAGTCTGACCTCAATTCGACGTCTAAGTCTCAATTTTAGAAAACTCCTATATTTTACCCAAAACCCCTAATTTCTACCTTGAAATTCAAAGATTTGATGAAGAAATTCATGGAAAAATAATGGGAATTGATGGAAAACAAATTAGAGTTGCTTACCAATGATCGGGGAAGAAAAAGCTCAAAAGAAATCGCCTCAATGGAGTCCAGGGTTGAGAAATAATGTAAAATGAGCAAAGTCCCGTTATTCTCAACATTTACCCAGTTGAAGACGCCGCAATTGCAAACTATTGTTTGCAATTTCAAACCACTGACCGCAAATCAGGGCCCACACCTCGGAACCTGACAAAACTCATAAAATCTGACAACTTATTGAATTACAAGTTCAACCATACTAGTTTCACCCAAATCCGACTCCGAATCGATGTTCCAAACTCAAAGATTCACTCTAGGAAACTTTGCTGTTGACTTATTTGTTAAATTGCATTTATCTACTCAACCTTATTCATCATTTCATATCACATCTCAGTCTCTGTTATTGTATTGTCACATCTCGTATCATTGATTAGGGCTGCTTAGTATGAGCATTGTGAGCCCGAGGGACTGGAGAGATTGATGACTGAGTGAGGTTGAGGGCTTGATTGTGAGTGATATTTATGAGACCGGGTTGCACGCCGCATCATGTTTTATTTATTTATGCCCGGATCTGGTTTATTATAGTGCTTGGGCTGAAGGAGCCACTTCAGAGTCTGCACCCCCACAGTGAGCACAATTAATTTATATTGAGGGATGAATCTTCCATGGGCATGGATCTTGCCCGAATCATTTATATTTGGGGATGGATTTTCCTTGGGCTGGATTGGCCTTATACAGTACTGAGTGACTGACTTTAGTTTATATATATATATATATATATATATATATATATATTCCC
This sequence comes from Nicotiana obtusifolia, assembly GCA_002018475.1. Taxonomy (NCBI): domain Eukaryota; kingdom Viridiplantae; phylum Streptophyta; class Magnoliopsida; order Solanales; family Solanaceae; genus Nicotiana; species Nicotiana obtusifolia. Next base: position 162,628 of record MCJB01030244.1, on the reverse strand, counting down.
TAGGCTGGATTGGCCATATACAATACTGAGCGTGAGGTTTTATTTATGTTTGGTTGGGCTAGATCTGCCTTAAATAGTGCTGAGTATTGAGCGTGATGAGTGAGAGAGTGAGACCATGAGATTGAGTACTCTGTGAGTGTGAATACATGAGTTCATCACTGAGATGCATTATGTTTGCATACGTATTTGAGATACATCATGAGATGCATTTCCTCACGCTACCCGATTTTGGTGACATTCATGATTTCACCTACATAGTGATATGTATGCGTAGAGATGTACTTTCCTCATGCTATCTAAAAAATGAAACATCTTATTTACTGTTAAGAGGATTTTGGAAAAATCACAATTATAGAACATACTCTTATGTTTTTTGTGTTTTCGGTGAAAGGTTTGGGACTTACTGTTATACTTGAAAAGCATGCCTACTTTTCGTAACTGTGAACAAATATTTTTTTTTTTTTTTCAAGAACATAACAGTAGTGCAACTAATCTACAGAATAGAATCAGTTACAACTTGTGTGTATGCCTAAATTGTATCGTGAAGTCGTATGTATTCGTATGCCAATTGCAAAATATAGTAGCACCTCCAAAGCTCTCACCAGGCGCCTGATTTTGCGATCAGAACATGACTCCATCTTCCTTCACCTTGAATTAAATCCACACACGGCTATAAACTTTTTAGTAATGGCTATCACGACTTGATGCAATAATTAGCATTTAATCTGGGGCTCTTCTCTTTGCAATCCTAATCCTAAGATTTGGTGTTTGCACTTTGTCTAAGTTGACTAGTTTCCGTCCTGTAGTCGGTAATTCATCAAAGGAGTTAAAGTGTAAAGTACCTGCCAAAGAAAGATCCATGTTAGCTAAAAAATCTGCCGATGCATTTCCTTCTCTGTATACATGTTGAAAAATCACATTAAAGTGATCCTTCATATCTTTAATCATCTTCACTTCTGTACTGATAGCCCAAGGAATATCCCATTCTCCCTCGATGACGTTCTTTAACACCAAGGAATCGGTCTCTAATACAAGAGGATGCAACTCATGTTCCATACAATATTGAAGCCCTTGCAATATCGCTTTTGCCTCGGAAACAATGTTGGTATTTACTCCAATGTCGAAAGCTTTTGCAAATACTAGATCTCCATTGTCATACCTTACACAAAATGCACTCGAACTAGGACCAGGATTTCCTTTCGAAGACCCATCCGTATTACACTTGTACCAACCTCTATTTGGATACTACCACACAATTCTTTTCATAACCAAAATCAGCTTATATGCTTCAAAAAATTGAATCATATCCGGCCATAACAAGGGTATATTGGCCAGCCATGGGTATCTGCTCCTTGCTAGGTAGTATAGGGTCATGTTTATGTCATGTATAACTCTATTAGTCGAAACATTTCCTCCATACTTACCCTTGTTTCTTCTCTTCCATAGCTCCCACGTAATTATGGCTGGAGCTGCCTGAAATAATGGTTTCAATTTCGGACAGCAAGCTGCACTCCACCAACATCTAATAACTTGTTTCAATTGAACACGAGGTTCAATAATTCCTGCTGCCTTCATAAATGTTTCCCAGATCTTCTTTGCTGTTGGACTCGACAAGAAAATATGATCGATCGATTCCTCCTGTGGATTTTGGCAGCACCAACACCTCGACACGACTATATTTCCTTGTCTTCTCCATAAATCATCAGTTGCGATCTTTCTCCTCCATAATCTCCATAGGAAAAAAGAGATCTTGAAAGGCAATCCCTTTGTCCACATAAGATTGAATTCATTATTTGTGTGTGATCGATGCCTAATAATCTGCCAAGCACTGCTTACCGTGAATCTCCCTGATGGATTGGGCATCCAGTGAGGTATGTCCCAGCCAATGTTCCTATCATCATAGTGTACATTGTCTTGCACATGTTCAGCTATGTCCGCCGGTAATATTTACCCCAATAACTGAGTATTCCATGATCCCCTTCGCCGCAACTCTGTTACATCTTGATACGTTTCATCGATGTAAAAATCATCTGATACAAAGCACCCAATCCTGTCCAATTTTCATGCCACATATTTGTTGTTCCAGACTTCATCTCCCACAAAATTTCATGTTTAATGTTCTGTCGAGCCACCAACATCTGCCTCCAAACATGCGATCCCTGTCGAAATTGCACCACTGTTGGTATTTGTTTTTTACAATATTTATTCCACATGAAATTAGACCACAACGATTTTGACGTTCTAAATCTCCACCACAGTTTAGCAAATAATGCTTTAGAAACGTCATGAAGTGATCTAAATCCCAATCCTCCTTCGTCTTTAGGTAGACATAGATTTTGCCAAGCAGCCCAATGTCTACTCCTCCCCTCTTCTTTATTACTCCAGAAAAATCTGGCAAATAATTTATGAAGATGCTCCAAAATATTCTTTGGCGGATCCACAACTGAAAGCATGTGTAGGGGCATACTTTGAAGCACAACAGTAATCAATGTAGCCTTACCCCCTAGAGATAACAATTTTCCTTTCCAGGCATGTAACTTATTCTTCACCTTTTTGATGAGATCGTCATAGTACTCCTTCCTTCTTCTAGTATAGAAGATAGGACATCCAAGATAAGTAAAAGGAAACTTACCTTTGTTGAAGCCTGTGATATCTTTGACTTTCTGAACTAACACATTAGAGACGTTGGCATGCATATAAAATGAACTCTTGGACTTATTAATCAATTGGCCCGACACTTTCTCATATCTTCCCAGGACTTCCATAATTTTGCTCAGAGATTGAGGATGAGCCGATGAAAAAATAATTGTATCATCCGCATATGCCAAATGATTCAAAGGGTCAGACCATTTTGGCATACCAAATCCCACAAATGATCTATCTTCAAATAGTTTATTCAATGATCTGGATAATACCTCTGCCGAAAGAATGAACAAAGCAGGAGATAAAGGATCTCCTTGTTTCACTCCTCTCGTTGATTTGAAAAAACCTGATGATTGTCCATTCACAAGCACCGAGTACCAATTATTTATCAGTAAATCCCAAACCATAGTAATGAAGTGCTCTGCAAAACCCATCCTTCGTAACACATGCATCAAGTATTTCCAGGAGACCCTATCATACGCCTTTGCCATATCAAGTTTAATAACCACATTAGCTGGCTTACCTCGCAACCTTATGTCGGTGATTATCTCTTGGGTGAGCAAAATGTTCTCATATATACTTCTCCCCTTTACAAATCCAGATTGATTCATCGATATGTAATTAGTTATGAACTTTTCCAATCTATCGTGAATAACCCTCGAAATCACTTTGTTGATAAAATTACTCAAGCTAATTGGCCTCAAATCTGAGAAATTTTGAATATTCAACTTCTTGGGCAGCAGTATTAAGTTAGTATGTGTGATGGATTTAGGCAATGGTGCTCCCCCATAAAAGTGTAACACCATACTATGAATATCAAATCCAATTACATCCCAACATACCTGATAAAATAAGCCAGTAAAACCATCCGGGCCACTCGAACTTTCCCTACTCAATTCGAAAACTGCTGCCTTGACTTCCTCCAAAGTTGGGTATCTACACAACTCCAAGTTATCATCCATGGTTACCATCGATGGTAGACTATCCAGCATGGAAAAATCTACTGCATCTCCTTCAGTATTGAATTGACTTCGATAGAAATCAATTGCTGCCTCAGATAATCGTTCCTGTCCTTCTAGCCACGATCCATCTTCCTTTTGTAATTTTTTCAGCTGTAATTTTTGTCTCTTCCTATTGACATGATTGTGGAAGAATTTTGTATTCCTATCTCCTTCTTCAAACCAAATCTGTCCAGCTTTTTGTTTCCAATATTGCTCCTCGATGCTGAGATATCTTTTCAATTTCGCCTGTGCTTTTTGAAGGACTATTCTGTTTTCTACTGTCGGCTCCTCCTCAAACAACATCTCTTTGACTTTGACAATATCTTCGAGAATCGCTAGCTGTTTAAAGATGTCGCCAAAAGTCAATCTACTCCAACTCGACAAAGCTGCCTTCACATTCTTGAGTTTTTTCTTAAAAATTAGATATGGATCCCCTAGAAAATCCGCCACCCAATTCTGTCTCACCACATCCATAAACGTGTCATGTTTCGTCCAGAAATTCAAAAACTTGTATGGCTTTACAAAATGTGAGAGCTGGTTCCCACACTTCATGAGCAACGGGGTATGATCTGATCCCGCTCTAATTAAGTGTTCCACATCTATTATTGGAAACAAAGTTTGGAATGACAAATTGACAAGTATTCTGTCCAATCTTTTGAAGATGCACTGAGCATTCGATCTCCCATTCCACCACGTCAACAGACTTCCCTTATACCCCTGATCAAATAATCCACAAGAATTGACGCAGAATGCAAAATCTTCATACTCTGGCAGGTGCACAGGCAATCCACCTATCTTCTCATCCTCATGTAGCACAACATTAAAATCACCTCCAACCATCCATGGAAGTTCCAAGTCATTCGCGATATAATATAAGTTATCCCACATTTCAAGTCGTTCAAGTGCGTCGCATTTAGCGTAAACAAAAGTCATCACAATTTGTTGACCTAAATCACGGTGCCGCACCTTAACGGTTACTTGCTGCTCAGTTTCCATCATCAATTCCCAATCTACTATTGCATCAAAAAACAACCAGATCTTCCCATTGATATTCGAGTATGCTGATTCCATGTGAAGTCTTCTCCTGTAATTTTGAATGTATCGAGCATTTTGAAATGGTTCCATCAATGCAATTACACAAAAATTATGTTCCCGATGCATGTTGATGACTCTCGGAAAGGCCTGCTCCGTATTAACAGACCTAATGTTCCATGTAATTGTGTTCATCATCATTTATTCTGTAACGTTGCCCTTCGAGGCAACAATCTTGTAGGTTGACTTTGTTCTCTGACTTGTTGCTTTTGTTGCTTCTTATTCTTCTTTATTGTTTTTGGGCTGGATAAAGATGATAAATCTGCTTCGCGAGCTACTTGTTTCAGATTTGCAGCAGTAGACTCATTATCACCTTCTTCCTCAATCAATTGATTGTCAAGGATAATATTTCCAATCGGCTCGACATTGTGAGTTACCAACTCATGCAATGTTTGCAAAGGGCTCTTCAATGGAACAGTCACCTGTAGCTGGTGGTTGGGAGCTAGCATCATTGTTGAATCACCATGATTTAGGACCTCTATAGAGTGAAGATTGTGAACAATTGTCCCCTTTGAAGGCATTGTTGCGTCTTGAGGCAGTGAGGACAAGACATCGATGTTTGAATAAGCAACAATTGGCAGATTACCTTGAACATCGATGTCTACATCGATGTTTGCAGCTTCTGGAATGACTCCCCCTTCAGGCAGTGGCCTCTGAACAGGGATTTTTGGCAGTAGACCTTGAACATCGATGTCTACATCGATGTTTGAAGCTACTGGAATGACATCCCCATCATGCGTAGTTCTCCGAACAGTGTTTTTTGGCAGTGTACCCAAAACATCGATGTCTACATCGATGTTTGAAGCTGCTGCAGTGTTCTAAGGTTCATTTCGATGCACTGATCCACTTCCTTCAGTTTCGAGATCATTGGAATCCTTACCATCTATCTCTTCATGTTGGCCATCATCTTCGATGTTAGTACCCTTCGATGGTTGAATATCAACTGGGCCACCAACTCCTATTTCAATATCCTTTGATACTCGGTGATCGACATTATCGACTCGACCACCAACTTCAACATGTATCAACTCCGGATGATGCACATTGTTTGCATAGCGATGGACCTATGCTCCATTTTCGATTTCGACATTTTTCAAGGTCGAAATCTGAACATTATCTCCTCTTCGATTTCCTTGTCCAATATGAGTTTTTTCTTTATTGGAATGTTTGTCTAGATCACTATTTGATGTCTCTCCCTTATGTATACTTTGTAAGGCATATTGATCAGCTTCATCTATGTCCAGAGCATCAAATTTGTTTGTGATCGTCACCTCTTGCACTTTGTTCTTCCCTTTGTCCTTGGCATTAGGCTTTTCAATAGTTTTTACAGCGTCGATAATATGGCCTCTATTATCACGTTGAAATTTATTGTTTCTAGCTTGCATCCATTCCTGTCTAGCTTGTTGTCCATTGGGTCTACCAACAACCTTGCCACTCGTAAGAAGCATAGTCGAATTGGCAGCAGTACCGACAATCTCCTTATCTTTATTTTTCCTATCCTCAATAGGTCTTAATTCCGGCTTGTTCACCCAACATTCATCTTCATTATGTCCTTGCTTCTTGCAAGTCTTACAATACTTAGGCATATAATCGTACCTAATTTTGATCCACTTACCCCAGGTCCAGTATCATCTGCCTCTTCGACAATTTTAATTCTTTGCGGCAAATTGGCTAATAAATTCACCTCGACTTTTACTTTTGTGCAACTTGGTCGAGTACCATTTTGTGTACCCAAGTCAACTTGTAATGGATTTCCTACTGCCCGGGCAAGGGAGAATACAAACTCCTTACCAAAAAAGTTAGGAGGAAGCTCTAGAAAACTAATCCATGTTACTGCTATCGGAGTCTCTTCTTCAGGTGTCCACCATGGATTCCACTTCGAACATCGCATCTGCCACATGTTGCCATCGACTTTCAAATAATAGGCAGGCTTTGATAGAAGATGAATATAATCTTCCATGAGTGACAACCTAATTAGAACATGATTGTCCTCGATCAGTCCAATTGAGCATGCTCCTTTTAGTTCACATTGGATGGGAATTACTTTACGTAATTCATTAAGCACCGGTTTGCCATATGAAAATTTTCCAAGAACTGCCAATTGCAGGCCTTGTTTCACGATAGATTGTTTTACCTCTGTCTTCTTCCAGCATACAATGGGCTCACCATGAAGATATTCGATTGGTTTAATGGGTACACTGACCAGGGGTTGTATGACATTGTTCAAGGTTGTAGGTTGTAGAAGATCTGAATATTTTTGTGTTGGATTTCTATGTGTGTTTGATGTAATTGATGTGGGAGTAGACGCCTGACCAGCACCATCAGGTGGCTGGCCAGTAGCCGGCGACACCATAAACAGTAGTGTCCAGATCTTGAATATTCAAAGCACTGATTTTCTTTAAAAATCTGCCAAGATCCAGATCAAAATCTGCCAAGTTACTGTTCACGTCGATCCAGGTAGAAGACAAAGGATTTTGTTTGTTCTAGCTTTATTGATACAAAGAAGAAATAGATCATTACAAAGAAAACTACTAAAAATTTTGCTTTGCAATTTCTGGAGAATTGCCCAATCTACTGTTCACAGCAGGTAGAGAGATGGGAGAGGATTTTCTAGAGAGAGAATCTATTCTAGAGAGTAACCTATAAATTCCTGTGAACAAATTGAGCATCTTATCCCAGAGTTATTTTTCTTGTATCATTCTTATTATATTGTTACGAACTGTTACTGGCTATTGGAGTTGGACTCGGACCCTTGTCACTACTTTTAACCTAAGATTAGGTTTGTTACTTTTTGAGTACATGGGGACAATTGTACTCATACTACACTTCCGCACCTTGCATGCAGATGTTGGATGCTGATGTTGCTGCGTATGGTGGGAGCTGGATCGAAAGATGTACCTGCATTCCAGTTACAACTGCCTCTTGTCCTTGGTAGCTTTAGAATTGTAATATGTTCATGTATATTTCGAACAGATGATGTATTTATTTCACTTCAGTTTTGTAAACGAATCATAATCTTAGAAGCTCATGATTTGTACTCCCAGTCCTTGAGAATTCTTTGTACAAAAGCAGTTAGTATCATTTCTTCTCTTGATAAATCTAATTAAATTGGATAGTTGTTAATTGGCTTACCTAGCAGGTAGAGTTAGGTGCCATCACGACTAGTTGAATTTTGGATCGTGACATATTCTCTCTCTCATGGCCTTGCATACCCTCCAATCTCCACGCGATCTCTACCACATGCTGGTACGAAGTATTTATCTCCAACTCTCAAGCCATGCTGAGTCTAAAACTATAGTTGAGCCCCTCAATGAGTCGACAGATTCGCTCTTTGACTGTAGAAACTAAGGTAGGTGCATGTTTGGACAACTCACCAAATCTGATAGAATACTCTGACACTATCACAGTGCCCTGGCGTAGCTGCTCAAACTCCATGCGCCATGCATCCCAGAGAGTTTTGGGAACAAACTATACATCTCTAAAAACTGAGTCCATGTGAGTGAAGCTGCATCGACTAGGTTCCTCCTCGTAAGCACACTGCCACTTATACGTTATTCCTGATAACTAGATTGTAAAAAAAGCAACTCCGCGAATCTGCACAATACCTACAGTGCAGATAAAACAATGACATTTCTTTAGAAAGCCCTTTACATCCTCTGTAGCTAGGCCGCTGTAAGTAGGTGGATGATACTTCTTGAACCTCTCAAGTGTAAGTTGATACTCCTCAGATGCCACTACCCTAAACTCGGGCAGAACTGGAACAACAGGTTGCACTGGCATAACCTCCGAGACCCGATCAACATGGACCCAGTGCTCTTGAGTACGGGCCACGGGAGTCTGAGCTCCTCCCCCAGCCTGAGATGTGGCTGGTGCAGGTGGAATCAACCCCCCTGAGCTAGAGTACCGAACATGCTCAAAACTACGTTAGGTTCTCCTGAAGTGCATGGGTGAACATGCGCCTCAGGTGCTTAACCTCCAATCAAAGCTACTGGTGACTCCTCAGTCCCTCCTCGGGAATGTGCTCTATTTCCACCATGTGCCCCTCTTCACCCTCTACCCCAGCCCCGGCCTCTTGCGGCTCTAGCAAGGGGGCAGGTGTCTGGTCGCCGAATCTAGCAGTGCCTGTCCTTACCATCTGTGAGAGAATAGAAAGTCAAAGATTTAGATTTCAAAGTCAACTAATTTGCACGATAAGGAATCAAAGAGGTGGAATGTTCCTAACAGCTCTGTAGCCTCTCGAAGATAAGTACAGACGTCTCCATACCGATCCGCATGACTCTACTAAACCTGCTTATGACTCGTAACACCTATGAACCTAGAGATATAATACCAACTTTTCACGACCCCAAATTCCCACCTTAGGATGTCGTGATGGATCCTATTCTATAAGACTAGGTAAACCTAACATGCATAGAGAAATAGTAAAAATAATACTAAAACCTCAAATTAAACCATTACACTATTATAATAAAACTAAACTGTACAATAGTCAATATTTTCCCAAAATCTGGTGGAACGGAGTCATAAGCTCTACAAGAAGTACTAATAGTCTCGTAATATAATAACGTTTTGAAACAAGAAATAAAGAGTAGAATGTCTAGAAATAGAAGGTGACTTTGAGGCCTGCGGACGTCGAGCAGGTATACCTTGAAGTCTCCACAAGTGGCTAGTCAATAAATCTATAACGTCCAGCACGGGCAGACATACCTGGATTAGCATAAAAATAAGCAGAAGCGTTGTATGAGTAACCATAACGGTACCCAGTAAGTATCAAGCCTAACCTTGGTAGAGTAGTGACTGCCAGGTCAAGACACCTACTAGGACAAGAAAAATAGAAAAAAATATAATAGCGAGAAGTAATGGAAAGCGGAGAAATGTATGTTAACAAAATAGTTTAATAATGTACACTAATAATAGTATTGTAAGCACAAAAACAATAGAAGGAAGCAAATAACGAGAACCACAAATAACAAATACTCATAAAACTGGAAAGACCAGGAAGAATAAAAGCAACAAGAACTATTCAACAAATAACTCTTTTCAATAGGAGGTGCACATGAAGAATCACAACCGAAGTACTGCCTCGCATTCACATTTCTCAATTTCAATCACAATCTTTCCTTATATCACCACGAGAGACTTGCATTTAGTTTTGAAAATTATTTTTCCCGAAATAGCTACCCGCATTTTAGCCCACATTATCACACCGCGTGGCTTCAAATAGTTCCCATACTGGCAACACGTGTATCAAGCACACCTTATCTCACCGCATGCATATCAATCCCTAGCCTTATACCACCCGATAGATATTAATATCACAACTCGCATCACAAGTTCCCATATGCCACAACTTGCCAAAAGAATAAACAAATACCAATGATTTTACAACAAATAGCTCATGGATCAACCACAATATGTACAAGAATCTCAACAATAACAAAATTAATGTAAATTTTTCAACAAGAAAGATATCTCAACAATTAACAACCTCACCTCAATGTGATAGAGACTTTTACAACTTCAACACCAATTACTCAACAAAAAGATATTTCACGGTATAACAATTTTAAAGAAAGGTAACTCAACAATTTAAGAGGTAACAAGACAATAAGGAAGGCAATAACTTCAACTATAGCATGTAAGAGCAAAACAACAAGTATGAGATAGAACAAGTGTTAACAATGTCAAATAAAGTATGTAAGGGTAGATTAAAGCATGTAAGAGTGGATTAACAATGATAAATATAACTTGTAGTGAAAATTCAATTAAAGGCATGGAAGGAGTCTAAATAGCCTGAACCGGTTAAATACCACATGTAGCTCGTGTACCCATTCGTCACCTTGTGTGCACAGCTTTCACATAACACAAATCGCACAATCAATCTAAAATCCCAAGGGGTAGCTCTCCCACACAAAGTTATGTAAGATACTTACCTCAAGTAGGCCAATGCAACCCTCGAATATAGCTTTTCTCCTTAAATTTGCCTCCATATGGCTCAAATATAACCAAAAGTGACTTAATATCATCAACCAATGCAAGGAAAAACAATTACAACAGATAAAGCTTTGATCTTTACAAAATTCTAAAAAAGTTAACAAAAGTCAACCTCGGGCCTGCCCATCAAAATCTCGGTCCAAGGGCAGATTGCGACTCACCCATGCGCCTTGGACTCCAATCCTAACATGCATACAAGTGTAATAACATCTTATAAACACTCTCGCACTGAAATCATCAAAACAAAATCGAATATCGATAATCAATCATCAAAACTCAAGGATTTCAAGCTTAACACCAAATATTGCAATCTTTCGCATACAAGTCCAAAAACATCATACGAAACCTACCGAAATCACCAAAATACGGATCTGAGATTGTTTGCCAAAAATATTGCTCGTGGTCAAATCAAACCTCATTTTAGATCAAAAATCATATTTTCTTTAAAAGTTCACATAATATCTTTTTGAGAAGCGAAACGAACCATTAACACAAGTCATAACTCATCAAATAAATCTACGAGAGATCTTGGAAAATACAAAGGAGCTAGTGCTCAAAATGACCTATTGGGTCATCACATTCTCCACCTCTAAAAGAAACATTCGTCCTTGAACTGATAAATAAATATACCTAGACTGGTAAAAAATTGTGTGGGTATCTGCTCCTCATATCAGTCTCGGACTCGGACTCCTGTATAGCCTTCTCAATCGGCTGACCTCTCGATTACACTTTCACCGAAGGAAAACTCTTAGATCTCAATTTACGAACTCGCCGGTCTAAAATAGCCACCAGCTCTTCCTCATAGGTCAAATTCTCATCAAGCTGCAACGTGATGAAGTCTAAAAATGTGATCGATCTTTAGGGTACATTCGAAGCATAGATACATAAAATACCAGATGTACCCCTGCTAGGCTAGGAGGCATTGCAAGCCTATCAACAACCTCCTCAACGCTTGATGTGCCGGGAAATTTCGGCACATATTGATACTATTTGTTTAGAAATTGCTTGTTCCACTTGTTAATTATTATGATATTTACTTAGTTTTAATGTAATTTCAGTACATGGATGAAAGAAACCCAAAAGCGTGAAAAGCAGTCCAAAAGTCGTTCAAAGGCAAGAAAAGAGATCAACAATACAGTAGAAGCTATTCTGCGACCGCAAAGTGGATATGCGAGTCGCAGAATTAGAAATTTGATCGCAAAGTCAGGCAGAACTTCAAGCCTAAGTTAAAGTAAGAAAGCAGTCAACAATGCGACAGCAGAATGGAAATGCTAATCGCATTGTCATCGCAGACACGGATAGAGGTTGAGGTCAAAAATAGAGGGAATCGCGATATCATTCTGCGATCGCAGAATCATTCTGCGGACCGCATTCTTAACTGAGACAGGAAGGCGAAGTGCTAGTGAAGTCTGCAACACAAGATGACAGTTCTGCGGACCGCATTCCTGTTATGCGACAGGAATGCGATCGCAGACGGAAAAATTAGGTCAGATGGTAGTTTAGTTCGCCTCGGTTTTTAGGCCTCTATAAATAGCCTCTCTAGGGTTGTGTGCAGGGAGGCTTGTCAGATTTTCAAAGTACAAAATAGTGCTTTTGGTTATTTTCAAATTGGGAGAGGTTTTTGGGTGATCAAAACTTGGAAATCAATATTGCGTAAGATGAATTCAACTTTTATTATTTGTTCTTCAGTTTTGAACATGTGTAGCTAAATTTTAATACTGAGGTTGTGAACCCTAGATGGGTGGAATGTTATTGAATAATTGATATTGCTTCCAATTTCGAAAGATTCTTGATATTTATTTATTTCTCGTTCTTAATTAAATCGTTTGCGGTTGCATACATTAAAGGGTGCCAATTTACGCTATTGAACCTTGGAAAAGGGAGGTAGAGTTTGGTAGAAATAAGTAACGACAATTCAAGGCTTTAACATTTGTTTAACAAAATCACTTAAAATAAGAGGATTTTAAGTCGGCGAATGATTGGGTATTCGTAACTTCGACTCAATGTATTCGGGAGAATCATAAGAGGATACGTTATCTATATATTGGAAAATATCGGATATCACACTACTAAGAACCAATTGCATATCAAGACGGATGTTAATATCAATATCAATACATTCTACTACATTAGGGGGAGTACAACCTTAGTATTTCGACTTCATAACTTTATTCAACTACTCTTTTCAAGCTGCAATTATTAGTTTAATCTTCTTGAAGTACTCAACATCAATTTATTTTATTTTGTTACTTGATCGAATTAAGACTAAGTGAAATATTACATTAATCAGATATTCGTTTCACGCCTATTCCCTGTGGGATTCGACACCAACCTAGTTGGGTTACTATATTTGACATCGATCGCTTACACTATTATTATGGTTTTGAAACCCTAGGTTTGTTTATTTCATGATAAAGTTCAAATCCTTTTGGGGAGATAACAAGCTTTTTAGGTTCAATTTATCAAGGGGTTGCTTATTATTGGGGATGTAAAGTATTTTGGGATCCACATATTCAAAATGTGGATCGCATCTAGGTCGCAGAAACTAAACCCTAGCTACTGAAGAAGAAGACTTATGCGACGTGTCTGCAATCAAAGACCCACCGCATACACCCCCAAAAAATTAGGCAAAATAAGTGAAGGTGAATTGGTAAGTCTGCGACCGCAGATCACACCATAGTTTTTTTTTTTTAAAAATCATTGCTTATCGTTCCTGTTTTGGTTGTTTCTCGAACATTGATACTGCCACTAACATCTACTATGTATACAGACATGGCTAAGAAGAACGCTAGAGCAAAAAGGCCTTCAGCCACTCAACAATCTGAACAAGCCAAGAGAGCGAAGAGAGATGCAGTTAGACATAGTACCTCCCAGTCTGAAGAGGAGGACTGTCTTCCGGAAGTGGATTTAGTAGCCGAAGCGCGAAGGAAAAAGGGAGATGACCTTCAGCTTTGGTTTGAAGTTGAAGTTTCCAAAACTTTATTCCGGGAGGCGCTTTCAAAAAGAAAAATTCTACCGGAGAAGAAGTTGAGCTTGAATGGACTCCCAGAACACTATCCGCACATCCTGGAGATCATTAAAAGGAGGAACTGGGAGTACTTCACCACGAACCAGAAGGAGTACAATGAGACGATGGTCCGGGAGTTTTATGCGTCATATGGGCATCAAGAACACCATATCATAGACGCAACAGATTATTCACCGGCATTGTCCATGTGCGGGGGAAGGCTATGTTCTGCGACAGCAACCATATCAACAAATTAGTCTTCCCGAACTGGGAAGCAGACACAGCAGAATATGATGCACGGTTCTCCAACAAAGAACATGAGAGGGGATGGATAGCATCCACAATTGCAAAGGGGGTCCCAGCTTGGATAAATCCTGGGAGAAAAATTTATAAAGAGGATCTCACACGAGAAGCCAAATATTGGCTCAGTTTCATCGCTTCCCATCTCGTACCCTCAAGAAACGAAATAGAAATTAGCATTGAGAAGGCACTTCTCATTGCTTGCATTATGAAGGGGGTTACGATTAATGTGGGAAGCCTCATATTCCAGGAAATCAGCATCAGAGCGATTCAACAGGCTACATCACTCCCTTTCCCAAGTATGATCACCACACTTTGCCAAGAGGTGGATGTCCCATTCCTCCCTCACCAAGACAAACTTGGGAAATCTACGAGGGATATTGATATCACTCGTATTAGTGATGCATCGGCCCCTAAACCTACCACAATAGAAGAAATTGATGCACAGAATCTCTTACCTCCTCAGGACCCTGTATTTTCTACTGTAGCGGAAGCACCAACAACTTCAGCTCCCACAGGCCCACCAGTATCCCATATGCCGGCACTTTCAAGAATGGGTCTAATTGTGCAACATACCAACTCCAAATTAGATCAGCTCTTGAAATCATTGCCTACCCTGATAAAACAAGCTTTGACTCCATTGTTGCAACAACAACTGGAATTCGGAGAAAGGTTATCAAAGCTTGAATCAAGGGTTGACGGTATACCCAGTTACAGGAGGATGTCAAGCAACTAAAGACAGACCTTCGAAAAATGCAAAATCTGGAGTTCGACATCTCTTCACTCCTCCCCAACAAGGGTAAACCGAGTGCTGGCCAGACTGATTTGGGCCTTGATTTTTTGACACTGATGACGGACATACCTCAACTGCAAAAGTGTCTCAGCCTTCTGCTGCTCCAGTTCACATTACCTCCTCTGATGACGAAACATCGGAAGTGGCGTCATCAGAATTTGAAGTGGACGACTCCGAGGAGGACAGTGCAGAACTTGAGGTGGGTGAAATTCCTGTTTCAAAAGATAAAGGTAAAGCAATTGCACTCCCAACAGCAGAAGAAGAACAGGAGCAGGCAGACATTGGAGCTGCCCTTGAGTGCTCATTGATAGACAAGACCGGAAGGAGACTTCCGTCGGCCGGTGATGGAAGTAGTAGCTCAGCAGCTCCCCCGCCAGCTTCAGACCGCACTCCCTCTTCTCCACGAGCACCAGCATCTAGCTAGGCTATCCTCCTCGCGCAACTGCGCCACCAGGGAGCCCCTTTGTCCTTTACTTTCTCTTTTTATTGCATTGGGGACAATGCATGTTATTAAGTTGGGGGTGGCAGCCTTATATTTCATTTGGTCTGTATATTTTAACTGAATTGTGAACTTGTGGCATTCGATATATTGATAGTGATGATTTATGAGTAATGTATATATGTTGTTGTAATTGTTATAATTAAATAGTTAGCAATATAGTTAGCAATAAAATCTCCTTGTTTTTTCTTTTGTCGGGTTATTTTTCAAGGGTGTAATAGTAGAACCAGACTTTTGAATATAAAGTACATTGACCAGGATGGTATGTAGGTGAAAAAACAAGTATGAAACCATAAGTGAAGTATAGAACCCTGGAAACAATTCAATCTAGTGAAGTTGAGGCTCGCTCAGTAACTCTTGGGCTACTTAGAATTGTGATTGTAGACACAAGGAAAGCCCCGAGTCACTAAGTGCGCACTCCAAAGCTGTGAACTATGTTAACCAAACAGTTGATGTGCCGGTGTGTGTGAGCGTTGTTCGATAATTCTCGTGTTCATTGCTGCTATCTAGAACTTGCCCGGTTGGTTCTTCTTTGCCTACAATACGTATGCTAAGTTAGAGAAGTGATCTTAGGCTTTCTTTGAGTAGTGATAAAACCTTTCTAGCCTCTTTCAGCCGACTTGTGCATTATAACTATCACTACTACCCCATTTTGAGCCTTGTAGCCTTTTTGCTGGCCTCCGAATTATAACCCGAATCC
The DNA here is from genome assembly GCA_002018475.1 of Nicotiana obtusifolia. Taxonomy (NCBI): domain Eukaryota; kingdom Viridiplantae; phylum Streptophyta; class Magnoliopsida; order Solanales; family Solanaceae; genus Nicotiana; species Nicotiana obtusifolia. The sequence goes on along the minus strand of MCJB01030244.1, from coordinate 146,599 downwards.
ATTCATCAAAATGACTCCTTTTTAACCCATTCCTCCTTGAGCATTGAGAGTATTGATAAAAGGTTAAGTTGGGGGTGGGAGATCAATAATGAAAAGGGGTAAAATCATGAGTCTCCATACCTCAAAAGCTCATGTCAATCTATGAAGCTTCGGAAAAAAAAAGGGGTTCATAAATAAATAGATACCATAAATGTGAAAGCAAAAGAAGGAAAGAAATAGTCAATGTAAGTAGTTTACAGAAGCTTGAGAATAAAATAAAGAGGTACGTGAGTAGGGTTTAATGTGGAAGTGTAAATCCATTGAAGGCAAAGGAACAAAAGGCTGGGAGGAGAAAGAGAATAATGAGTGTTCAAGGAGGAAGTAGCCACTATTATCTAAATTCACATCCTACCCTTCTTTAAACCAACATTACAAGCCTATAAAGTCCTTATGTGATCTTTAACTAAAGTGTTCTTATGAATAGGTGATGAATTAAAATAAGGACAAGCCTATGGCATGGCAGGTGGTGACACTTGAAATTCTATTCGGAGAGAGAGTGTTTTAGTCTTTTTGTCCCTTGATTTATTCTATGACAAATATTGTGCGAATGGGACTTTCTTTCTGGTGAGGGCACATACACTGCTAGGTTGATAGTTAGTTAAGCTTGGAGTCAAGGCACAAGTTGATTCAGCTGAAAGTAGCATTTAGTTACTTTGTTGAGGCTCAAAAAGTCACTAATTGATTGGTTGTTCTTTGAAGCATTTTTATGATTCGAAGGGGGTACAGTAAAAGATGGTTATACTTACGATGTTATCAACAAACACTGTCCTTGGTCAATGTTGCTTTATATTTGATATGTAGAGCATTAAGTAGGGTAGCGTTGTGTTAAGTGCTTGAGGACAAGCAAGAGCTTAAGTTGGGGGTGTTGATGTGCCGGGAAATTTCGGCACAAATTAATACTATTTGTTCAGAAATTGCTTGTTCCACTTGTTAATTATCATGATATTTACTTAGTTTTAGTGTAATTTCAGTACATATATGAAAGAAACCCAAAAGCGTGAAAAGCAGTCCAAAAGCCGTTCAAAGGCAAGAAAAGAGATCAACAATACAGCAGAAGCAATTCTACGACCGCAAAGTGGATATGTGAGTCGCGATTAGAAATTTGATCACAAAGTCGGGCAGAACTTCAAGCCTAAGTTAAAGTAAGAAAGCAGTCAACAATGCGACCGCAGAATGGAAATGCTAATCGCATTGTCATTGCAGACACGGATAGAGATTGAGGTGAAAAATAGAGGGAATCGCGATCTCATTCTGCGATCGCAGAATCATTCTGGGGACCGCATTCTTAACTGCGACAGGAAGGAGAAGTGCTGGTGAAGTCTGCAACACAAGATGATGATTCTGCGGACCGCATTCCTGTTATGCCATAGGAATGCGATCGCAGACGGAGAATTAGGTCGGCCGTTATTTCAGTTCGCCTCGGTTCTTGGGCCTATATAAATAGCATCTCTAGGGTTGTGTAAAGGGAGACGGATCAGAATTCAAAGTGCAAAATAGTGCTTTTGGTTATTTTCAAATTGGGAGAGATTTTTTGGGTGATCAAAACTGAGAAATCAATATTGTTGTAAGATGAATTCTACTATTCTTATTTGTTCTTTAGTTTTCAATATGTGTAGCTAAATTCTAATACTGAGGTTGTGAACCCTAGATGGGTGGAATGTTATTGAACAATTGATATTGCTTTAAATTTCGAAAGAATCTTGATACTTATTTATTTCTCGTTCTTAATTAAATCGTTAGTGGTTGCAAACATTAGCGAGTGCCAATTTACGCTATTGTACCTTGGAAAAGGGAGATAGAGTTTGGTAGAAATAAATAACGACAATTCAAGGCTTTAACCCTTGTTTAACAAAATCACTTAGGAACAAGAGGATTTTAAGTCGGCTTATGATTGGGTATTCTTAATTTTGACTCTAATGTATTCGGGAGAATCATAAGAGGATACGTTATCTAAATATTGGAAAATATCGGATAACACTATAATAAGATTCGATTGCATATCAAGAACGGATGTCAATATCAATATCAATACATTCTACTACATTAGGGGGAGCACAATCTTAGTATCTCAACTTCATATCTTTATTCAACTATTCTTTTCAAGCTGCAATTATTAGTTTGACTTTCTTTAAGTACTCAACATCAATTTACTATATTTGGTTACTTGATCGAATTACGACTAAGTATAGTATTGCTTTAATCAGATATTTGTTTCACGCCTATTCCATGTGGGATTCGACCCCAACCTAGTTGGGTTACTATATTTGACATTGATCGCTTACACTATTATTAAGGTGTAATTTGAGCGGATCAACCTTGACATCTGGAAAAGGAGAAATATGCACGAGATGAATGAAGACCATAAAAAGAGAAGATTCATGAATCTGTTATAAATAAGGAAGGGAAATCGGCATTACAAAAAAATTTCAGTTATTATTATAACCATTACAATTAAATATGATAATGGGCAATCAAGTCAATTAATACCATGAACGCGCCAGAATTAAGTAGGAAAACCGTTATTGTGTATCCTTATATAAGGACTCGTTCCTCATTTGTAAAGGCATCTGAATATTTTTCAAGATATGCAATTAGTCTTTTACTTTATTCTAAGTGTTCAAACTGCAATTCTGGGAAAGATTAGTGATCAACATTAAGCTTTCTTTCTTTACCTATTATTTTCATTATTTTTTTCTATTCTTTGAATTACCAAGAAAGTGAAGTAATTTCGATTATCAGTAACCCGATCTTTTTCTAATATTGACTTTGACCGTGAAATCTATTTTTGGATTAAACAAATTGGTTCCATTATCGGAAAACTGATGATCTGTTCACTTTCCAAATCTCATTTTTTTAGCAATAAAACATGTCTACTACTAACGAAAATAATCAGCTGAATCAACAAGGTGGAACTCCATCACATCACACACCTACAGCTACTCCTCAGCAATTACAAAAAAGTTCACCTGAAAGGTCTGCTTCATGTACTGATGGGCAACAGGGAAATGAACAAATCGTCGAGCAGGATGCATTGAAGCAGTTGATTGCACAACATGTGAACGAAGCACTGCGAGCTTTTGCGAGTGGGTTGCCTAACGCTGCACAAACCCCATCACTAGTGAATAGTACCTTGGAGAATCCGTGTTCATGACTTGAAAATTCTGAAAGTGGAAAAATGCCAAATGAATCCTGTGATGAGGATCAGCTACACCAAATAACTCTAATTTACAAAGTTTAGTACTAACTTTGCAGCAACAGTTGAAGGAGAAAAACAAGCGTATAGTGCAAATACCTGGCGTGCCTCCCGTAATCAAGGGTGTGGATATTGGCAAATATTTACAGCAACCCTGAAAGCCAAGTGCAACACCTTTGCCAATTCTCAAAAAGTTTAAAATGCCTCATGTTCCTAAATATGATAAGACTTCTGACCCACAGGATCACGTTACTGCGTTCACCACAGGTGTAAAAGGCAATAATTTAACCAAGTAGGAGATTGAATCAGTCTTGGTCAAGAAATTTGGTGAAACTCTCACGAAAAGAGCGTTAACATGATACTCACTCGTACTTCAAAAGCTCTATTGATTCTTTTGCTTAGCTTGCAGATTCGTTTATAAAAGTACATTTGGGGCTCAAAAATTTTAAAAAAAGATGGAGGATATATTCAAAGTTAAACACGGAAGTACGGAATTGCTCAAAGAGTTCGTATATAGATTCCAACATGAGAGAATGATGCTGTTGCGAGTACCTGATAATTGAGCAACTATGGCATTTGCAAGCAATTTGAATGAAAAAAGTTCAGAAGCCACGAGGAGGTTAAAAGAAAGTTTGCGGGAGTTTCCGCAACTACTTGGAACGATGTTTACAATCGATACAGCACGAAGCTGCGGATAGAAGAAGATACAGTTACTCAACCAAGGGCAGCTGAAAGGCCAGGATCTAGACGCTTGGAATGAGAGAGAAGGTCTGGTAAGAACAGGTAAGAGCCTTACATGGGACCTGCGGGGCGAGATTCCCGGCCTAAACTTGTGAATGCACGGTTTGATTCAAGATCAAGGCAAAACGAGACAAGTTCTTTTTCTCGATTAAAAAAGAGACGGGATACCCGAGGCAACAATTCTAGCACTCAAGCAAGAATAGAAGATTTTAGTTTTAATATCAGCACTTCTGAATTGGTGGTTGTTCTAAGAGGAATTGAAGACAAGGTACGACGGCCAAAGGAGATGAGATTGGACCAAACAAAAGGAATCCTGAGTTTGGGTGCGAGTTTCACAATGATCATGGCCATAGAATAGCAAATTGTTGGCTCTTGCAAGGAGAAGTTGGATATCAACTAAAGCAAGGCTATTTTCAGTATTTTGTTCAGTGAGAAAGGAAAATAATCATACATGAAAAATAGTCAAGAACCACCAAAGCCTCCATCTCCAAATAGAACGGTAAACGTCATAACCGGGAGGAGAAGAAGTTAATGGGGTAACGTACACGGTTGCGAAAAAGATCAAAGGTCATCGTCACTCACGGGAAACGAGTTTGCCAAGTCTTGGAAGGAGACAACATAGTGTTTGATGACGAAGACGCGGATGGCTTGATGATTTCTCACAACAATGCACTGGTAATATCTTTACTTGTACATGATACTAATGTTAAACGAGTTTTGATTGACCCAGGTAGCTCAGTGAATATCATTTTACTGAGAGTGGTAAACGAATTGCAAGTGAATGATAAAATCATACTAAAAGCACGATCATTATCTAGGTTCGATAATTCAAGTGTCATTACGAAAAAGGAAGTTTTATTGGCTACATTTACAGAAGGTGTCATCAAAGACACAAAATTCCAGGTAATAGATGCGGACATGGCCTATAATATAATCTTGGGTAGGCCATGAATTCATGATATGTATGTTGTCCCATCAACATTGTATCAGGTCATCAAATTCCCATACAGTGGGGGATCCGACAAATCAGGGGAGATCAATAGGCATCACGGAATATTAATTTAGTGGTGATTGAAAATGCAACATCCAACGATGCAGATGCAAAATAGCAATTAAGGATTTCAGTTGGGGATAATTTTATTCACACCTCAACTGAAAGTCTACAAAGTCAAACGGACATGGATTCAAGACCTGATATCATTCAAGAACCAGAGGAAAACGAGAATATCAAACCATCACGGACGAGCTCGAAGATGTAATATTATTTGTCCATTGGCCAGACAGAAAAATTTACATCGGAGCAAACTTAAGCCCGGAAATGAAAGGTTAGTTAATTAAATATTTACGTGCTAACGCAGACTGCTGTTACAACCCATATTTGTATACGTTAGATTACGCCGTAAGATAGTCTACATAGGTCCAAGAAGAGATTACCTTTGAGATAATAATAATTTATTCCTATTGGTCTTAAATGATGCAAGGGTGTATAAGGGTGGTTAACAAGTATTAGAAGATAAACGAATTAAGGATATTGTAACTCATATTTTCGGGTAAATCGAGAGGTGATTAACATTACCAAGAGGTCATGTTTTAAGGTATTTGAATCATATAATATCCTTTTCATAAGTCTTGAAGTCAAACGAGTTATGAAACAAAAGTCGACAAAGGTTGTCGCAACTTGGGTTCATAATTGTACTTAAACATTAGGTCAAATGTTTCTAAGCTTTTCTTCCAAGTTACAAGGAATTACGGGGTGATCTACCTACCAAATTAAATATCTATGAGTCTAGTTTCCAACTCATCAAACCGTTTGTCGATACGATCTCATAATTGGGAGATATTCGTATTTTCGCGAGACTGCGCCAAGCACCTCTCTGTGGGGCCCACATAGGCGGTTTAAGACATATGGATATATATATCACGCCTCAACCCTGTTTTAAGTCATTTTTTTTCAGTATATTCAGAGCTTAGAACCCTAAGAACACCCTCTCAAGGTTCTCTCATGATCCAAGACCAAAACAAAGGGCAAACAACACAAATCAAGTGTCGGAAATCCCGTGGCGCTAGTAAGTTCCTATTTCCTCTTATTGTTGCTGATTGTTGTGTTGTTCCAGCTCGTGTGGAAGGTTGTTTTAAGTTGGTAGTGTTATGTAAAATACCCCCTCAAGTTTAAATATCTACCCTAGGTAATTTCAAGTCTTCTAAAGTGATTCTAGTACCAAAAAATCCTAATTGATTGCTAGCTTCGCTTCCTTGTTCTTGTGGCAGCATTGAAGGGATATTTCATAGCCAATTAAGGGACAATTGGAGTTTTTCTTTATTTTTAAAGGTAAGTAACCTCTTACCCTACATGTATTTAAGATTATCCAAGTTACGGCTCAGTCGTTGAAGCTAGAACTTGTGAGGTATACGTCGAAAGGCTTGCTAGTAATGTTGTTGGTTGTTGGACTGTTTTGGGAGGCTTAATATGATTATTATTGATGTTGTTTGGGATGTTTGGTGATTGTTTTAACTTGTGGGAAGTCATATATATAGGGGAAGTGCTGTCCATTTCATCGTAAAATAGGTTACAGTTGATACATAATAGTTACGACACTTAAACGATAACGGTAGTGTCATTTCTCTTATTGTAGACTAAGGAGTCGTGGAAGTTTCATAGCTTGAGATTGGGAATGTATATACAAGGTATGTGAGACTATCCCTTTCCTTCTTTTGCACGACTCTGATTGTACACAATGCAATGAACGAGCCTCCAAAGATACTCTACTCTTAGAAGGTAGTAGTACTTATATTGTTTCCCCTCTTATGGGAGGATTGATGTTGATGTTACTTCTTTGACCTTACGCCAGTCCAAAAGGTTGAAACTGTGATTCCAATGAGTCCAGCATGCATTATCTATTTTACTCTACCAAGCCGCACTATAGTCGGCCGGGTATGGCACCTATTGTGCAACTATATATATANATATATATATATATATATATATATATATATATATATATATATATATTTTACTCTACTGAGCCGCGCTATAGTCGGCATCTATTTTACTCTATCGAGTCCGCACTATAGTCGGCCTGGTATGGCACCTACTGTGCAACCATTGATCAGTTGGGTATGATGTTACCGAGCCTTATGATGGCCGGGGTATGATACGATGATGATGAGGCCTACAAAGGCGTACGTATATGATGATTTTAAACGGATATATATGTATATGCACATCAGGCATTGCATGATTAGTCGCCCTCAGAGGCACTCAGAGTTACAGGGTGTATATTTTCTATCCCTATGCACATTATTGTTCTTATATTATGCTTTCCTGCCTTACATACTCAGTACCTTATTCGTACTGACGTCCTTTTATTTGTGGACGCTGCATGTCATGCTGCAGGTCCTGATAGACTGGTAGGCGAAGCTCCCCCACCACAGTAGGCTGCCAGTTCAGCGGTTATTGGCGAGATCCCTCCTCCGGACTTGCCGTGGTCTTGGTATGCATTTTTGTTATAGGCATTATGGGTATGTCGTAGCCCTGTTCCGGCAATGCTGCATCACTTATGTTCCTTTAGAGGCTCATAGACAGGTGTCGACTCATGTATAGTTGGGATTGCCTTGTCGGCAAATTTATTTTGTTGTATAGTTTTTCATGACAGCCTTGTCGGTCATATTATATATATGTTTAGGTCATCATCTGGAAGGACATGGTTATGTCATTATCATGGGTTAATGTCTGCCAATTATACTGATCTCATTGGCCCTTATAGGAAACAAGAAAGGTTAGATAAAATGTACGTTGGCACTTGGCAAGTAAGGCCCGGGTGCCCGTCATGGCCCTCCAGTTTGGGTCGTGACAACTGCTTTGCATGGTCGCATTCAGATATGATAGGTATACCACCGGAGGTGATGACCCATAAGTTGAATGAGGATCAATTACATCCACTTGTCAAACAGAAGAAAAGGAAGCAAGGAGCATTTAAAAATCAAGTGATCCAGGAAGAGGTACAAAAACTTCTGAACAATACGAGAGGTAAAGTACCATGACTGGCTATCTAATACTATTGTGGTTCCAATAAAAGAATGGAAAGTGGCGAGTCTGTGTAGATTATACCGATTTAAATAAGGCTTATTCTAAAGATTTATTTCCTTTACCGCATATAGACTAGTTAATCAATTATACCGCAGGTCATGAGTTTTTAAGTTTTTTAGATGTTTATTTTGGTTATAATCAGATAAAAATGGACCCTCTAGATGAGGAAAAGACTTCATTTATCAGATACATGGGGACTTATTGCTCTAAAGTCATGCCATTTGGCTTGAAAAATGCTGGAGCAACGTATCAAAGATTGGTGACCAAAATGTTTCAAGAACACTTGGGAAAAACTATGGAGGTCCACATAGATGATATGTTGGTCAAGTCAACACAAACAGGGGACCATTTCCAACATTTGGCTGAAACTTTCAAAATTCTCCAAATACAACATGAAGTTGACCTAGAAAAATGTGTTTTTTAACGTGGCTTCAGGTAAATTTTTGGGCTTCCTTGTTTCTAACAGAGGTATTGAAGTAAATCTCATGCATATCAAAGCTATTGAAGAAATACCTTATGTACTTACGAGCAAAAAAGAGGTACAGAGATTAACAGCTAGGGTAGCGCTCTAGGAAGACTTATATCCAAGTCATCGGAAAAATGCTTTATGTTCTTTTTAGTATTGAAAAAGCAAAATTAGTTTGAATGGACTGACAAATATCAACAAGCTCTGAAGGACTTAAAGATGTATCTGTCAAATCCGCCCTTGTTAGCAAAACCAAAAGACGGGGAGAGATTGCTCATCTACCTTGCTGTGTCAGAAGCAGCGGTAAGCACGGTACTGGCACGTGAAAATAGAGGTAAACAATATTTGATCTATTATGTTAGTAAATATTTATTAGATGCTGATACATGATATCCTCACATTGAAAAATTTGCTTTAGCTTTAATTATGGCATCAAGGAAGTTACAACCTTACTTTCAATGTCATCATATTTTTGTTGTAATTGCTTTTCTGCTAAGGAATATTGCATAAGTAATAACTATCAGGAAGTTTAGCTAAATGCACTATAGAGCTTGGTGAATATGATATAATATATCAACCTAGAACCGCTATAAAGTCTCAGATTGTTAGCAGATTTTAGTTCAAGCCTGCTTCTTGAAGCAGAAAAGCTACGAATATTTAGCGGAGCTAATTCGGGGACTTGGACCTTGTTTACTGATGGTTCCTCAAATGTTAAAGAAGCAGGTTTGGGGATTGTTTTAATATCTCCCTCAGGTGAAATCATAAGACCGGCAATAAAATATTACCCGATTACTAATAATGAGGTAGAGCATGAAGCTGTGGTTGCAGGTTTGGAGCTCGCAAGAGAGCTTGGTATTGAACAAATCGTAATCAAAAGCGACTCGCAGCTAATAGTCAATCAAATACAATGAACTTACGTGGCAAGAGAAACATGAATGCAGCAATACCTTGAAAAAGTATGAGAATTATTGAGGCAGTTTCAGACATGAAAAGCTGTATAAATACCCAAAGAGAAAAACACATAAGCAGGCGCATTAGCAAATTTCGCATCCGTCGATGATGCAACAAATGCAAAAAAAATATTATTGTGGTACACTTATTTCATTCGGCCCTCGACCAAACCAATAATGAGGTAAATTTTAATAATTTAACTTGGGATTGGAGAAACGAGTTTGTGAAATTTTTGTTGTATGGAATTTTTCCTGAGGATAAAAAGAAATCCTGATTGCTACACTTGAATGTTGCTCAGTATTGCCTGATACGAGAGAATTTATATTGCAAAATGTTTGGTGGACTTTTAGCACGATGTCTTGGACCTTCACAAACAGAATACGTGATGAGAGAAGTACATGAGGGGCATTGTGGCAATCATTCTGGGGGAAGATCGTTGGTATAAACACTAATAAGAGCGGAATACTATTGGAGAAAAATGGAAGATGAAGCAGAAAATTTCGTAGCAAGATGCGGTATGTGCCAATGATATGCTAATAATATGCATTGACTGGCAGAATTGCTACATTCAGTTATATCACCATGGTCATTCATGAAATGAGGCATGGATATTGTAGGACCACTGCCTCAAGCTAAGGGAAAGGTACGGTTTTTGGTAATTCTAACTGATTATTTCTCAAAATAGGTAGAAGCAGGTGCTTTTAAACAGGTGCGAGAAAAGGAAGTTATGGATTTCATTTAGAGGAACATAATATGTTGATTTGGAGTCCCAAAGAAAATCATTTGTGATAACGGGCCGCAATTCATAGGTGCGAAAGTTACTGACTTTTTCGAAAGTTAGAAGATTAAACGGATTACTTCTGCACCTTACCATCTTGTGGCTAACAAACAAGATGAGTCAACAAATAAGGTCATCATCAGCAACCTAAAGAAGAGATTGGAAGAATCAAAAGGCAAGTGGCCAGAAGTATTACCAGGTGTGTTATGGGCTTACCGAACAACGGGCAAAAACTAGCACGGGAGAAACCCAATTTTCACTTGTATATGGAACAAAAGCTTTAATCCCAGTGGAGATAGAGGAACCAAGCACGAGGTACACACATACAAGTGAGGCAACAAATGAAGAAGAGCTTCAAATAATTTGGATTTGACGAAAGAGAGAAGATAAGCAGTATTAATTCGGATGGCAACTCAAAAGCAGTTGATTGAATGATACTATAACGGGAAGGCGAACTTGAGGTATTTCAAAATTGGGGACTTCATCCTCAAAAAGGTGTTCTGGTCAACACAAGCAACAAACGCGGGAAAGTTGAGTCCAAATTGAGAAGGCCCATATAGAATTAAAGACATTGCTGGAAAAGAAGCGTACGAGTTGGAAACTATGGACGACATGGTATTACCATCCCATTGGAATGCAGTCCATTTGAAGAAGTATTATTTCTAAAAGAAGTTAATGTCCATGGTCAGGTATCATGAAAGTTTAATTTTTACTTTGTTCATTTAAGTTTTACTAATCATTTTAGATGATAGGCAAAAAGCTAGCCCGTACCAATGATGTAATTAGACCCGAAAGACACGCTAAATACTTAATTATTTTCGGTCTAGGTTACAACATTTCTGATGGCAAAGGGTTAAGCAATCATCATCTAAAAAATTACCTCCGAGTCCCGTACGTATTTCCTTTTTTCAGGAAAGGAACTAAAAGTAAAGAGTTGATCCAGTGTTCGAGATCTCATGCTTCAATGCTCAAACACCACGGGGAACTATGCATATGGAAGAGTACACAAGGTCAAAAGGAGAGAATATGTACACCACAAAATCATAGCTTAGCCAAAGTTAAAACCTTGAAGAAACCTTGAAGAACATCAAAATTTCAAAGGCGTTCAAGCTCGCGGAAAGAATGGGCAGTAGAAAGTTAGAAGACCTACAGAATACTCCCACGAGCTTCTAGGTTAAGGCCATAGATTTAATCACGGGAACATGCACCCGTATTTGTAAACTTGCTATAAAGAAAGCAGTTATGAAAATATTGTACAAGACTACTTATTTGAAACTTCAAAAAATAAAACTTTTTCAAATTACTTTATGTTTCATATATTTGCACCAATATGAAGATGAGACGCCATCTTCATCAGTGTTGTTAATATAAAATTGCCCTCTTTTATAAAAGACCCGTGCATATTGAAGGCGCGGTATACTAAAGCATTTTTAATGCAAGTATAAGCTCAAAACTTAAAGAGCAAAAGGCATAATATGCAACAGAAAGATATTTATATCATTTCCCCATAAATAGGGGCGGGAAAATCTCCCAAAAACAAAAAAGAGTTTCAACAAAAACCAGCACAAAGTCAAGTCACTTTCAAAAAAGCCAAGGGTAAAAACTAAGGAGCATCATCCACGGGGTAGAAGGATCAACTTAAGAAGACGAAGGTTGAATATCAGCTTTCACCAGGAGTAAGTCCATCTCCATCACCTTTGGAACCTTCATCCTCGGGTGTTGAGAAGCTTTGATGTTGTTAAGTTTGTTCAATTGCTTCTTTAGCCTTTGCGATTTCAGTATTAAGGTCAAAACCCTCCTGGCTAGCTTCAGTTAGAGTCTCAAAACGGGTGTTCAAGAAAGTTCAGCTAACATCAAGAGTCAACTTGTCTTCAAGAGCTTCATAATCCTTCTCTCACTACTCAATTTCAACCCTCAACTCTTCGTTCTCTGCTTCTGAAGCTTTATAAGATGCCTTCAAAGGAGTAAGAGAACTCTCAAGGAACTGAATCTTGTCAGACGAGGCACGGAGATCTTCTTAAGATTGGGTGATCATGTGCACCAAATCACCCGCGTACACCTCTTTTTGGTTAAAGAGCTCTTTCAAGATTCTTATTTCTTCAGTTGCCTGGAATGCTGCTCATCAAAGGAGGATTTCAATCTATCCTTTTATTTTTCAACTTGATTGGAGGAAGCTATCAAAATCAATAGTTCAGCGGTAGTTATTTTTAATTGTTGTTCCAGAGCTCCCTTTGCTTCAGCAAGAACATCTTTCTCTAGTTGAAGGCTTTCGAATTGCTCCTTCCAATTATCAGTCTCGCCGCGCAACTCAATAACTTGTTAATCAGTCCTCAATAACTTGTTAGTCAGTCCAAGAAATCTTTCTCATAAGGTCCGTACCTATCAAATTGATCTATAAAAAGACAAGGAAAGGAAGGAAACTAAAATGAGTAAATACATACCTTGATGGAGGAATGTATAATATCATTCATCAAAGTCAAAGAACTGTAAGACTCACGTTTTCTTCTTTCCACAGGACTAAGTAATGGTTTTAACCATATAACAGCCTGACCAGATTTCTTTAATAAATTTTCACTATCGGGGACTTCAATTAAAACCTTCTTAATGCCCGTTTACCGCTAGAAGGCTCAGCTTCTTAATGGCAAGCAGCAACATGGACAGCAACTGGGGCGGCTATAGGTAAGGAAGCATAAGAAACAAGAGGATTGGCAACGGGGGTAACTGAAGTCATCGGGAGAGAGAAAGATGTGGCTCCTCTGAAACAGGACCAAATTATTCATCCTCAAATCCTTGGGCAAAGAGTCTGCCAACGGGACTTGAGAGGAGGGGGGGTTATCGAAATGACCAACATTTTCATCAGAGATGTCCAAGTGGACACTCTCTGTCTCATCAACAAGGCTAAAAAGAATAGAACTCGGAGAGGGGTCTTGAGAAACATGGGCTTCATCATTTGAAACCACGCACCTTCTGACTCGTGATTTTCTCACTAAGGAACCTTCTTCATTATTCTCTTCATCTTCAGAGCCAGGGGCTTCAGCATTTTTCCTCTTGGAGGAAGACGCACTTAAAAAATTTTCTTGTGCAGAGCTAATCAAAAGCCTAGCAGAAGGAACAGAAGCGGAGCTGATGCCACGAATGGCAAACCCTAAAAACGGCAAAAGCAAAAAATATCAAAAGAAAAGAAAAGGATGAACGAAGAGAAAGAGAACCTTGAGAAGAAAAATTTGCCGTGGGTCTTCACTTTCCACCCAAATTCCTGTGAAAGAAAGTTCTACGATCTCTTGTCCATGGGAGCAGCAGTCAATATTTTTTCTACCCAATCACAAAAGTCAGAAATTTCTGCGAAGACTTCCATGGTTGCTAAAAAATGAGCATACACTTATGAGAAGAAAATTAAAACCTCAAGGAAAGCAAAGAAATAAGAGGAACAAATACTTACATGCAAAGTTCTACTTCTCAGGGAAGGGCATATTCTCATCACTCACTCAAACGTACCAGCCACAATCACGGTCATCCTCGGGGCTGACTAAAACTCTTTTACTTATAGCCACGAGGGAAAAAACATCTTCACGAAAAAGTTTCGGAGAATACAGGAGTAAGTGACGGAAGGTAAAAGGAGCGGAAACTAAACCTGACAAGTAATGAAGGCAAGCAACTGCCCTCTACACAATTAGACCTATTTGACCAAGGCAAACATTGAAATAGCGGCAGAATTCAATTATCACGGGATCAATAGGAGGGTAAATCCTAAGGTAAAATGGTAGGTATAAACAAAGGAATAACATTCATAATAAGAGGTGATTCTATCGTCGGCACTAGGGGTCATTACTAGAAAATCAGGTTTCCAATGATATTCACATCGAACCAAGAAAAGGAGTCCTGGAGTAATCAAGCTAGGGTAATGATCAGTAGGGTTACGGGACATTATGGAAGAAACCCGTTTCCTCATAGCTTCATGATCTGATACAAAAAAAAATTCTTGAGGGACAATCTCAGAAACAGTGGGTTCTCGCATGGGTCATTATAATCTCTTTATCTAGCGGAAGATCTGGGAGTTAAGAAAGTTCTAGCCCTGTGTTTGACTTTGTGAAACCATGGGGAGATTGATTCGACGACTAGCTAGGATCAATAGATAATTCAATTATTTCAATTTTCTTGAGCCCGCAGACAAATGATTAGTTGGATAAATAGGGTAATATGATATTTACAATATTCACATGACCTTAACAGTTGCAGATTAAAGTGAAAATAAATATTATACTTAATTATGAATAAGTGATAATTAACACTCTTTAAAGGACAATGGTAGATAGGACACCGGCAAGTTGAGGAAAAAAAACCTATATCCTAACGTTATTTGAGCTGAGACTTCTTGATCTCATCTTGACCTGTTAACCACCAAACTATTTTCATTAGCTAATAATTTGGAAATGGTGAAAGAGGCCAAAAAATATTATAATAATAATAATGATGATGATGAATTACCTATAATCTACCGTAGATTATGCCATTAAAAAGAACCAATTTTTTGCTATATATAATGAGAAGAAGAAAATGTAGTCAAGCATTGCACGATATACTGAGTTTGGGCCTGTGTAAGTGTAACATTGATATATTTTAGTCAGGTGCCTAATTTAGCCGGCGAGAGATGGGAAGTACTTGGGACTATTCCCGGTAACATTCCCTAAGCTAACGAAGATTTAGAGCCCAAATTCTTTTAATGGGCTACCCCAGCTTTAGAGACTTGTAAACTCTTGAAAATGTATTAACCAAAGAGAAAACTTGTATGGCCCAAGTCATCCACCAATCAATATTATACTTATTGCTTTCACATCGCGGCACGCTACTAATGCTGCATTTCAGTACTTTTATAAGCAGTGTTTTAAACTTGTAATCTAACATAATCCCCCATATAATAAAAATCGCTATTGAATCGCTTTATAGCTGCACCCTATCAGTTAATTTAAGCAACCACTTCATTGACTTGCAATTTTTATTGGAAAGCGAGAAGAGCAAGGTTTAGTTATTAAATAAAATAAAATCAAAGTGTAGTTAGGACTTAGGACATGGACTAATTGTTAGCATCACATGGATAAACCGTTAAACTTTGAAGAACAATCAATATTCTTAAACAAATGTACAACCATGGAAAAAAGTTCATGCATTCCATTGTTTTTATGGATTTCTTAAAAGTTTTTTTCTTCTGCATATATACTATACACCTTACAAACAAATCAACCTAAGCTGATATATCCCTGATCACAAGTACGCAGGTCGATCTTAGGTTTATTCCGTGAAACTGTCTTGTCACATCCGAAGCGCTGAAATCAAGGATGTCTAATTTATGAAATCAAGGAAGAAACAAACCAAAAAAGTCAGTACTTAAATTAATGGGATTATATATAGGTGTGTACATTGGTCCGGTTCGAATTTTTTAATTATCAAATCAAACCAATTATATCGGTTTATTAAATCTAATGACCAAATCAAACTAACAAAAATTGAGTTTTTAAATTTCGGTTTTTCTCAGGTTTTCGGTTTGTTTCGGGTTTTTTTTTCATAAAGTCTTCATAGCACAAAACATAGAATTTGTGCTCCAAATATTTCTTTTATCCTAGTAAGACAAAACTATATAAGGTGTTTTTTAATAAAATAATATAAATATGAGATGATTCATGGCATTGTACTAAAATATTCAACTATAAAAATGAGAAAATCGCATAAAATAAATATTAATAAGCCATAATGAAAACAAACATAATTAAAATTACTAATACGTTCCTACAATAAGTATGACTAATAAGTACTATTATTACATGACTAAACACTAAAAGAAAAATAAGTTATACATTTTATCTAAACCATGAAAAAACTAAAAAATAAATATCAAATGCTATTTTCATTCATAGTATAATTGAATTGAATGTCTTCTATTATCATTAGTATTAATTGATTTTGGTTCATGCTTTATTTGAGTTACTAACATTTATGGACTATAAATCTTATTGGAGCATCCAAAAATTATAAGTCAAATTTTGAAATAATACGTTAAAAGATAAAATTATGAAAAAACTTAAGAAATATGTATAAACTATACTACAATAAATATTTTCATGTATTAAATATATTTAAAACTTCTATACATATAATGTCGGGTTGGTTTAGTTTCGGTTTGACTTTTTTTAGTTAAAACTAAACCAAATCAAATATCGTTGGGTTTTTTTTTCCAGCACCAAATCACTCGAACCAAACCACAGTCAAATTTTTTCCTCGAATTGACTCAAATTATCGAGTTGATGCGGTTTGTCGGTTTGATTTGTACACACCTAATTATATATATGGGACCTTAGAGTGTCCCAGTGAAAGTTGAAGCTAGTAATTAAGGTTCTTACAAAAGACATGAGTACAAGAATCTCTGTGTTTTATTTTATGCAAGATAGAATGTACAATAAACTATTAAGTTATTATTAATATATGAATATATCAGAGTAACTAAAGACCATAAAACTCTTAAAGTAAGTTATTTTCCCATCACGTGAATCCTTTATTACGTTGCATAAACAATCTCTGTGTTATAATTATCCATGTATTTAAAACTAGTTCATGAACCACACCACCCATAATTGTTATCCAGTTTTCATACAACTCCTCGAGAGTCTGACAAGTACATAAGCCGCGGGTTTAAACTAAACTTTTTATTTTATAAGATTATTACGACCTCACGCATGTTCCACTTTAACAAGTACTATAGCTAAAGTTCTTGTTTCATTCCACGTTTACTTGTTCGTTTCTAAAACAAGCTAAGGGTTAAAGCTTTTCCTGAATCCCTATTTTATTCAAGACAATAATGCCTCGTTTGGCATCCCAAGTAAGAAAAGTTATTGCCGGCAGAAAATTACGAATTACTAGTACAACTTCTGGTTATCATTTTTGATCTCATCACTTTAAGACGTAAGAGACGGTTCATGTATTATTTAATGCATAATAATGTCTTGATTCGAGTTGGCTCGGGTTTTTCAATTAATAAATCAAATTAATTATATCGGATTATTAAATTTAAAAATCAAATCAAACTAAACACAATCGGTTTCTTAATCTCGATTTTTTAGGATTTTGAGGTTTTTCGGATATTTATTTTTTATAAACTCTTCACAGCACAAAACATAAAATTTGTGCTCTAAATATTTCTTTAATCCTATTAAGACATAACTATATAAGGTATTTTTTAAGAAAATAACATAAAATATGAGATGAGTCATGGCATTATACTAAAATATTCAACAATAAAGATAATAAAATCACATAAAATAAATATTATAATAAGCCATAATGAAATAAACATAATTTAAATTTACTGAGTTGCTAAAATAAGTACGACTAATAAGTGCTATATTATTTACATGACTAAACACTAAAAAAAATAAGTTATGCATTTTATCTAAACCATAGAAAAACTAAAAAAAAATAGATATCCAACACTATTGTTGTTCCTGGTACAATTGAATTGAATATTTTTTGTTAGCATTAATATTGATTTGATTTTGGTTTGGGATTTATTTGAATTATGGATTATAAAATTTATTGGAGTATTCAAAAATTATAAGTACAAGCTTAAAATAATACGTGTAAAAATAAAATTATAAAAAAAAGTTTAAGAAATATTTATAAACTACACAACAATAAATATTTTTATGTATGAAATACATTTTAAACTTCTATACATGTAATGTCAGATTGGTTTAGTTTCGATTTGACTTTTTTAGTCAAAACCAAATCAAACCAAACCAATTATGGTCGGATTTTTTTTTCAAGACCAAACCAAACCATTGTCGGGTTTTTTTTCGGTTTGACTCGGATTAATACTTTGATGCGGTTTGTGGTTTTCTTTGTACACCCCTACTAACAATCAGGGGCGAATTTAAGGGTGGGAAGTTCACTCCCTTCGCTGAAAAATCACACTGTACGTATAAGATAAAATTTGTTTTGTGTCTCTATATATTATATTTTAAATCCCCTTAACACAGTCCAAAATCATTACTTAGTGGCCTAGGGACTTCAAAACCTTTGTGAATAGCTGGTTTAATTCCCACTAGTCACAATCTCTTTTAATTTTTTAACTTTTTTTTTTTAACCCTTTAGTGAAAATTATGTCTATGCCCACTGCTAGCAATAATATACTGATAAGCGCACTTAAATGACAAAAATAAGTTGGCTTGCTTTTTAGAAAAGTTAAATATCAATTGTATTATTATGTAGCAAGAATTAATTATTTTAAATTTAAATTACTTTATGCTAAAACTTGTGAGTTTACAAGATTTGGTGTCACCCAATTTTAGTTTTAAGAATTTGCTGTCTGCTCGGACATGGACAACTGCATGTTATTGTACGTAGTTTCACGTGGTTGGATGTAAGAAAAACATTCTTATTCACAAAGACAACAAGGAATAACGACTTCGTGCATTCGCTATCTTTATGTTTTTTCCCTTGATTCTATCTTCTACATAATGCTTTTGCTTCTTTCTTATCATACACCTAACAAACAAATCAACTTAACCAGAATAAAAGATATCAATGATATTTTTGCCTTTTCTTTTCCCCCCTTTTTGTACCACCTAACAGATGAATGATAAATATAAGTATGGTTAATACTTGAACAACTTATAGGATCTTCGTTAAGCTTGTGAGAGAGGTTTATTACTGAAACAAGTAACAGCGTTGTAAAATAACCGATTCCATAAAAAAAAAAAAGAAAAATGATTATTAGCTCTATATATTAATTGTTCATAGGATAGCGAGACCAGATCCTCCTTGTTAATTAGTAAAACTAGTCGCAGCATGTTCTGAATCATTTTTATTACAATTCTGTCTTTATGTGATTTCTTCTTTGAAGGCTTCTAAAGACTCACGCTTTAAGCAAATTAGATCGCAGCATGCTCCAATAATTGTAATTAGTTGATGTGTGTAATGTCCTTATAACACAAACCACACACATGGTTGTAAACTTGTAATTACGTACTTCGAAACGCAAATGAATGTATTAGTGAGCCAATTGTCAGTTAAAAGTAGTTTTTCAACATTAAATTTGAAAATAACTGACGAAACCTTAGCTAAGATTGGATATCTCAAGAATATATACTAATCAGATTGTGCTATACTGTCAAAAAAATAAATAGTAGAAAAAACTTATTAAACAACTCTGCCTCTCAAAAAATTAATATAATGTGCAAGTGCCAGCAGGTTGGGTACGTGTTAGTGTATGGAATGGAAGCCAATTTGTGGCCTAGATCTATTAGCTGACTCAATTCCACATGTAAAGGTAATGGATTTCGCTATTTATGTCTATGTCTTCTAGTGAATGGCTCTTTAATTAATTAGCTTATTGAACCTTTCAAGGGGAACAATGATTTTGATTTGTATATGACACAAACTAGGTGCACAAGAGAGGTGGGGTGGAGTGGGGGTTCTAAAATATTGAACTACTTTGTTGCTTTTTCATTAATTTAATCTTAAAACTTTTTGGTTATGAGAGCGATTGAAAGGTAATGGGGAAAGATTGGAAACAAAAGTGCAATGGTGAAAGAGAAAGATAGACCGTATATTGTACTAATTGTTTTCATTTATAGATAGTTAACCGGCCAGCATAAGAATGATTCTATTGATTTGGATAAGAAGTCGATATCCTACCAAAGGTTGAATTTAGCTGGACTTAACCTTGATTGATCATTTTGCCTTCTTTTCACTCTCAATAGCCATATTAATTAAGGTTTGCTCAGGGATAAACAATAGAGAAAGGATTGTACGCATTTCATGGATAAAAATCAGTGTTTTAAAAGTTAATTTGGGGGCGACGCGCACAAAAAATGTTCGAGGTGATGGTATGGGGCAAAAGTCTCAAAAGGTATAAGCCTAGCAATTCAAGGCGTACGCCCGGACGTTTGAGGCGTGTTCTTTTGGTGAGGCGTAATTAACACAAAATTTGTTGAATAAGTCCTTCATATAATACCCAAATTCTCAAAAGTCAGCTTGGTAATTACTCAAAAATTTTAAAAAGGAACCTAAATGTATTAAATTTAAAAGTCAAGACCTTTTTTATTGATTGAAGCCCTAATTCATAGTCTTTCCCAATTCTTTATCTTGTCCGTCCAAAAGCAACGAATACTCAATTTTTTTTTACAAATATAAAGAGAACTCCATTCTCCTTTATAGCAGCAAGTTCAAATTTCAAATTGCAGGTTAGTCATCATTTTTTTCCTCCATGTAGAAAATTTTATTCTTTTACACTCAAGTTACTTGTGCTTGTAAATGGCGTATAATAGATTGTTTTGACGAGTTTTTTGTGGTGATGGAGCACATCTATATATATATCTCACATATTTATAGTTTTATTCAATTTTTATGCAAGTTTACCTGTTTTGTAAATATTTATTGTAATTATATTATTTATAAAATATTAAAAATAAAATACCTATGGGTCTTACGCCCCATGCCTCGGGGCTTACGCCTTGCTGAGGCATATGTAAAACGACTAGCCTTACACTCACGCCCTTTTAAAACACTGATAAAAATATGCAAGGTAGTAAGGTACAATCAAGAATTTAAGTGCTCATGTATAATATTTAGTTAGCCATTTTTAGGGGAGTAATAAAGTTCAAAATTTATGAAGAAAAGGAAAACTAAAATGTGTCATAATTTGGAAGTGATGATAAAGAAAAAACCAAAGACTAGTTAATCATTGATTCAAAACATTTAAATTGATTATCTAAAACATTCTAACTAATAGACCACAAAAAGTGGAGTGCTTTCAAAAATTTCTGCTCTATAAGACAATTAAAGAATATGATAACTAGTCCATGAATATCCATTGTCGGTTTTCCTTTTTCATTGTTGGATTCAACATGAACTTCTTGTAGTTTGGAAGGCTCATACTGTTATAAAGCTCACCTCATACACTATGTGAATACATATTTAAATTTTGAATTCGTCACAATATCCATTGTTACTATAGGACCTGTATTTGGTGAGGTACATGACGCATGGCAGGAAGTTAGTAGGTCACAAATTTAGTCACATATTTTTACATAAATTATAAGGGGGAAAAATTGAACGAAAGTGATCGAATTGACCACTGATGGCACTTTTTGAATAAAAATTTATGCATTATCCAGACCATCATTTTCTTTAGATTAATTTATTTGGCCAAGTGGCAACTCTATGGAATTCAAGCCAACTTGGCAAAAAGGTATTTGACAAACTTCAGTGCCCTCGATAAGACCGTGTGCAACACAGCTTTAAATCTTATTTACAAGTACAACAGCACACCTGATAAGTGCAGTAGCGTCTCGAAATCTAAGCAGCCTAGCTCGTCGTTAACTACGTGTACGTGTAAATGACGCTCGAAGTGAGCGCGTAAAGTAATCATAGTATAGTGGATAAGAATCCCCTCTCTCTCTCAAAAAAAAAAAAAAAAAAACATACAAAATCCACAATTTCCCTCCTTGTTCCACCAGACAGAGACATATACATAAACACACCTTAACCCCTTTAAAAAACACCTCGACCATTTTCATCTCTCGGTTTCTGTTTATTGTTTTTCTCAAATGGGTGCTAATGCATCTTCCATTGACTCGAAATCTGGTGATGGGTTGAATTTTGTTCCATTAGAGTCCAAGCTTGATGATATACCAGAGGCTTGTAGTGCTCTTGTACTCTCATGCCTTGATCCACCTCAGATCTGCAAATTGGCACGTCTTAACAGGGCCTTTCGTGCTGCTTCATCTGCTGATTTTATATGGGAACCCAAATTGCCCTCCAATTACAAGTTTATTCTTCAAGAATTGCTCGGCCTGAAAGTTGCTGGCATGGGTAAAAGGGACATTTTTGCTAAGCTTTCTCGTCCCAGCTCCTTTGATGCTGGCACAAAGGTCTGTTCTTTAACATTTTATATTCAAAATGCTAACTTTGTTATTCTTCTTCTTTTTCTGTGCTCTTTTTTGTTTTTGTTTTTGTTTTTTGATATAGTGTTATGTGAGTATGAGTTTTGAATTTTGGAGTTGATGTTTTTTTGGGTGACAGGAAGTATGGATTGATAAGAATAATGGAGGGGTTTGTTTGGCAATTTCATCTAAAGGAATGGCAATTACCGGTATTGATGATCGCCGATATTGGAATCACATTCCGACGGATGAATCAAGGTGGGTAGTATTTTTTATGTGTTCTTTCTTTTTGACTATTAAGGGCCTGTTTATGCTGAAACTTAGTCATGAATGAATCTTCAGTTTAGGTCGAAAAATTTATATATCTTTACTTTAGCACGATTTTTTTTTTGTTTTCCTTTTCAATAGGTAGATAGAGAGGGGGAGGGGGGAGAAGCAGGGATGATAGATATGCCTTGCATTTTGCACTGATCCCCTGACTCCACCTCTGAATTTCAAGGGATTCTCACATAACATGAATGAAAATTCCTAATAAGGCCACCAAGTCTTTTACTAGATTTTATTGTGGTGTTATTTTTTATTTGGAGCAAGTCTTTAGACATTGTCAGTGTAAAGAACCGTTTATAGTGTATTATTTACCCTCTTTTGATGTTACCAATCCACGCATACTCCAACCTTTAAGTAACCTAATACTGTAAAAGGTTTATGTTGTCTTTGGTAAAGCTTTACGCACAAAGTTGAGCTAGCTAGCGCGTTGGCTTTGTAGATGTGTTAGGTTAGAGATTAATTCGGAATGAGTCATTCCATTCATTTCATACATTTCATGATCTGGTTGCATTTTCCCCTTGTCCAGCAATGTAGACCTTTAAGTTAATTTATACTTCCTTATATGTAACGAATTGGCTGATTGATACTGATATTCTCATTCTTCATGTAGATTCCAAACTGTAGCTTATCTTCAACAAATCTGGTGGCTTGAAGTTGATGGGGACCTCGAGTTCCAATTTCCATTAGGGACATATAGCTTATTCTTCAGACTTAAGCTCGGCAAGGTTACAAAGAGGCACAATCGTCGAGTCTGTAACTACGAGCACGTTCACGGCTGGGACTTGAAACCTGTACAGTTTCAGTTAACAACACCAGATGGTGAACGTGCCATATCCCGGTGTTACCTGAACAATGTAGGAAGTTGGGTACACCACCATGCGGGAGATTTTGTTGTCAAGGATGAGACTGTTCCAACAAAGATCAAATATTCATTGACACAGATAGATTGCACACATACAAAAGGTGGTCTGTGTGTTGATTCTGTGTTAATATGCCCTAGTAGCTTAGCAAAATTATTGAGTTCTTGTTGATAACTTTACAGCCCAAAATCTTCTTAGGTGGCCATAATGTTTTCTTTTTTCCCTTCCTACCTGGGGGGG
>MCJB01030244.1:42216-122964 GCA_002018475.1 Nicotiana obtusifolia | reverse complement strand
GGGGGGGGGGGGGGGTTGTACTTATAGTTTGTTTTCTCCCCAAAAGTGCCTCCTGTTTTGCTAGTAATTTCAATTGGGTCCTCAAAGTTCAGGTTTTTGTACATTAGTCCAAGAAATGAATATGGTAGTTGATTTTGAGTATGTACTGATGTTTTTCTTTTTCTTTTTTTGCTTCAGTATTCACTCTTTGAATTTTCTCTTTTTGATGTTTTTGTAAAGCTCTTATTCTTTGGGGTCATAGACTGGTTGGAAAATTTTAGAAAATTGAGCAAGACTTTTACAATACTTTTTGGTTGTTCGGATTAGTCAAAGACTCAAAAGCCCTATTTGGATAAGGTCATTAACTTGATGTAAAGAAAGTTATCAGAAGGTTTGAAGAAAGATTATTGTATTTCTTATTTCGAGATTGTGACTTATAGTATTTATGAAATAATTTGCTTACTAACAGAAACAATTAAAAGTTTGGAATAGTCAATTATACATTAAATAAATAACCAGATGGAAAAGAGCATTATTATTGTTGTCAAAATATCTGATAATATCTTAACCGCAAAATATCTGAACTCTTAATACCAAGATCCAAATAGTGGGTTGGAGGGTCAATGGTCCATCTCTATCAACCTACGTCTTTGAGTTTTATTATCCGAATTATGTTGTTGTCAAAGGAAAATTCCTAATTCCTATTTCAGTTTTGTCCTTTTGAGGTGGGGAGGCTTGAGTAAGCGAAAAAGAAGGACAACATAGTCGATTACCAAACAAAATTAACATTTTAGGAAAACAAGATTACCTTCTCAAATTTATTCTTCTATTTTCAATTTGTGTAGTGATAATTAAATAGGGCGTTAAAGGAAAGAAAACAAAATGGTCTGGACAAATATTTGTTATGATTAAAACTATTAAGGACTAGTTTGGATATAGATTCCCAAATATTCTCTTGAAAAAGCTGATTTGGGTGAAGTTTGATGTGAAATTGGAAATGTGTTTGGACATAAATTTTGGGACAAGTTTTGACATGTTAAAAAAAAAAAAATTCCAGCTAAAATATCTCAAATGATCATGATTTGGCCCAAAAAGAGGTTTTAAGCTATATTTGAGATTTGAAGTTTTAATTTTCAAAATCTCTCCAAAACTAGATTAGTTCTATAAACAAATACATATTTGATTTTATTTTATTTTTTGAAAAAAAATTACCAAAACTTATGGCCAAACGCATACTAAATATCTTTCTTAAGATGCATATAAATTTTTAAAAGATTGATAATATGGACCGATGTATATATTTTATCATATGTACTATACGTTACTATAAATTCAAATCAAGCATCTTCGTTTAGTTTTTATTAAATATCTACAGCTACGTGATGGTCTAGTTAGAAAATAGAGTGGACACTTTAATTTTTTCTCCAGAGCTGAATGAAGAACACCAAGGTGGACAGGAAATGTGATTTTACGTATACCTATGGGCTCACCTAATTCATGATGATAGACTTGTAGTTTTGACTCTTAGTATAAAGTATAAACATTAATATACATAAAATTCTGGTAGAACGCCACGTTTAATTAACTATCACTATTATAAAATGAAGACTTGACATTTCTTCTAAATGAAAAGAAAGACGACTCTAATTCATAGACGGTGAGATAAAGCATCAAACTCACCTCAATAAACATAAGATAGAGCAAAGAAACATCTTCTTTGCTAATAAGATATAAAATAGTTTAAAGAAAAAGTTCATCATATTTCTTTTGTTTTTGTTTCGTCTGAGTCGAGTTCTAAAAGGCAATATGACACATACTAAAAAATTAATTAGGCAACAATTTCAAGGTTTTGGTGGAAGGGAAATGCAAGTGATGATTTTTTTTTCTCAATTTCTGTCTAATTTCAATGGGACTAAAAAAAGTGACACAGATGTTTAAAACTGTTAGAAATGGACCAACCATCAAAATATCATGACTTTCCATATATAGCTCAATATCCAAAAAATATGGAGGGTCCGTGATTCATCTTTACCAACCAAAATTCCTACCATTCCTAAATTCTCTGTTTATGCAATTCTTTTGGATTCCCAGACTTGAAAAAAAAAACAAGAATCTGGAAACAGTCAAACCTTATATACTGCGGATGCAAGATAACAGGATGGACAGCATCAATTACATTTGATCATTCATCATTTTGTGGCACTATAAATCAGAAAATGTTTATTAATTAATTATATCTTAATTTTTGCCTGCACTGTTTAATAGTATAAGTATTTTGTAGCTAAAGATTTTCAGAGCTACTGAAGAACACCAAGGCAGGCTTCTATTGGTTAGGGACTTAGGGCCTTCTGGAAACAAGCATGCTCATAGTTTTGGGGCCTATTAAATATACAATATTTCCCAATAAAGGAGGTGCGCAAACAGATTCTTTTACCATAATTGCCGTTGGATTTTTTCTTACTATATTTTGCCAACGTTGCAGGTTATTCAATTGAAGAATATATATTCTAAAGATTTAAGGATGTTTATAGCGAAGCCCCAAATTAGAAGGAATAAGGAGAATATAGTTTGAAGAATATATATTCTAAATATTTACAGATGTGCAATGATTTTTATAGTGTAAAAGGCCACTTTAATGTCACTTTAAGTTTAGGTTCTTTCATTAAAATCACCTAGCAATTAATGTCATTTATGGTTTAGTGTTCTTTTACCAAAATTGTCTTAAGATACAAAGCAATTTTTGAATTTTCTAGAATTTTAAAACCAAAATTATTTAAAATAAGAAGGAGTTAAACACTTCTATAAAAGAAGCTACCATTTCACATTCTTTATCATAAACTCTTGATAGTATTATAAATTTTTTAAATTTTTAGGCCGTTCTTGAAGTTATGTAAAAGTAATAGACAATTGCTAGAAGGTTGTTAGTTGTAATTTTTGTATACAATCTCTCATATACGATTGTAAAAAGATTGGTTAAATGTTCTAACTCATATGTTGCTCATATTTTGTAAGAAAAGAAGATGAATTCAATTGGCTCTATTAGTTGATTATATTATAATTATTAAATGATTTAAATTTTTGTTATTTAACAATAAACATTGGTTGTTGGCGTCCTTGCACCTAGCCAGAATTTTATCTGTTATATCCGTTCAGGTAAATAATGTCCTTATCTCGTAAAAAGTATTATTATAGAATGCCTGATGTTTTTTTATTGCACGTCATTTTTTCCTTTGAATTTTAAAAATAGAACAATAAGATGTTAAATTTTTTTATATGATTGTTTAATTTTTCTTCGTATGGCATAATTTTCTGTTAAAAAAGTTTTATGTTAACTATTTCTAATTAAACGTCATGACTTTTATCTTCCTCTCATATAAAGTGGTACTTTGTTTTAAATTTCACTCCAGAATTTGAATTTGAAGTTAAAAGTCGATTTTTAGTACTTGATCAATTCACCTCACCGGAAAGCTATTTTAAGCAAATTCAAGCAAGGAGCTTTTGGCGTCATGGATTTCATATCATACCTGAAAAGATTTTTCGACCAATTTCAACTGACTTTTGCCTCTACTTTGTTGCATGGACAGTAAGCAAGAGCCTTCCTCTCTCTTATCTCTATTTGCAATCAAAATTTTATCCGGAAGAGAACTGTTACAAACTTAGTTGCTACAAAATTTGAAGGGGAATAGTTGTACGTTGAGAACAGAAAATCCACCAATCACTATAGTTCTTGCTATTTTTGTTTTTTTCTTTTTTTCTTCTTTTGTTTTCGGCACCCATTTTTGTGTCCAAATTTATCTTGTTCTCATTTGAATTTTATGTTATCATGGAGTTGTGACATGCATAAATATTGTTTAACATGTATCTTTTTGGTTTGTGAAACTTTTTTTGTTCAATCCTTATTATGGGTTTAAGTCCGTCTTTTGAATCTTCTATTAAATAAATTTTCAAATAGACTTCTATGACCTTTCTGCTTTGTTAGTATATGACAGAACAAACCAAAGCTATAGAGAGATCAAGAACATTATCTTTTAAGAGATATTATATAAGATATAACATAATATGTTATTATCTCATGTTATTTATAACTACAAATGATATATAACTAAACTAATTAAATTTTCACGTTTAGAGGTTTAGAACATAACCTATTATTTTGAATTCACCCGTTACATCAATGCAATAACACTCATTTTTCCATCTAAATAAATGTTGCATCTATTTAGACATTAATTGTTGTTATATATAATTCGTGTTTAACATAAATAATTTTATTATTAATAACCCCAGCTAATTAACACGTGCTAACACACATACATTAAAACTAATATAAATTAAAAAGAAAAAGAAAATAACTGTACGTGAAAAAAGATGGATCTGCGTAATAGGTCCGGCCTAGGAACCAGATGTCCAGATCGAAGAAATTAAAAGGGTAAATAAATAAATAAATAAACAAATAAATTAAAAGCAGAGCAAAATTCTAGTGATTCTTCTTCAGTGCTTCAAAGAAAACTTGAGAAATAATTTTATCCAACCAATAAAATTTGGAAGCTTCAGAAAAATGTATGGGTGAATATGATGACCAAATCCATATCCAAAATAGCTTATCTGTGGAAACAGTTTCATTTTCTAGATTTTTCTATTTATGCAGTTGTGCTATTTCTCTCTAGGGGTTTCTTCTCTTTCTTCAATCCAAAAGGTACAAAATCTCTTCCTTTTATACTATTTCTTATTGGTTGTTATGTTTGTTCAATTAGCCTTCTTGAGTTTGTTGGGTTAATCCCGTATTTTAGATTGTTATATTTAAATCTTTTATATGCTTATCTTTCTTGCCTCTCGGGTAGGTGGGTTTTTTCATTTTTTAGTTCTTTTTGGTAATTGCGGTAGGAAAAAAAATAGTTAATTTTGTGAAAGATGAGATTTTTATCTGAATATTGACTTAGCGGAATGGATATAGAAGATTCATGTAGCCAACTTAATGATATTGAGGCGGGGTTGAACGATGGACTTAATTTGAAAGTTTCATTCTTTGGAAGCCTCTTAAGAGATTACATTTTCATGACCCATTTTTAACCCATTGCACAAATATAAGCTGTTAGTTAAGTTCATGCATTTGATCTAGTTTGGGTATGTTTGCTGATTTAACCCTGAATTTCCTTGATTAGTGGATAACCTTGTCGTTTACTTCTCTCTCTTTTTGAAGATTTTTTCTCATCGCATCATTTTTTGTGTTTGCTGGAGACTCAGGTTTTGGAACATTGAATAGATCTAGGGGATTACGCTGTGGTCGTTCCATGGAGACACATATTGATTTTGTGCAATGGCTTGACACTGACGTGTCTCTGAACATCCTGATGTGTTTGAATGATCCAGCTGATGTGGTCCGTGCCGGCTCTGTTTCGCGCCTTTGGCACGAATTTGGTAAGCTATTCAAGCTTTCGTTCTTCCTTAAAAGCAGCCCGTTAGCATTGTGTTTAGGATGTGAGACCGAACTGGCATTCTTACTTTTTTCATCATTATATTACATCATTTCTAGTGTTGTTAAGTTTCAAAAACCACAGATTCAGTTTTCCTGTTTCCATTATGATGCTTTTCTACTCTTGTTTTATATACTTGGTGTACTTCATCCCGTTACATTATATGATTACTGTGCCTAAAGACTCATTACTACTTTATTTGCATCTAGAGCTATTTTAAGCAATGAGGATCTATCTTCAATTTATGCCCTGAGAAATGATTCTGAATGTGTAAAAAATAAGTGAAGCCTTGTAAAGAAGAATGGAGAGACGGATCGTCCAAAGAGTACAAGAATCCGAATCATAATCAAATTTCTTTTATTTAAAGAAAATGTTACGAATGACCAATGATGCAAAATGAATTGATGTCTGAGAGGAGAAACACTCTGTATGATCTCTTGAGGTCCAAAAATTAAGGTTAAGCTATGACCAAGTCAATTAGTGCTTTTTGTTTCTACCCAATATTTACGATTATGATATTGATGTCACCCCTAAAATGTTATACAAGTGGTGTGATAATATGATATATTTCCAAACTTGGCTGTGAAGTTCCTTAATATGCCTCTTTTCTCACTCGTGTCCCTACTCTTTTAGATTTTAGAATCTTTATCTTGATCTTTAAAAGAAATTTTCATAAGTTCAGATTTCTAACAACCTGATGTCTAAGTGGGTAAGTCAGGAAAGAGTTGAGACAAATATCACATAAGACCAAATTAATCACTCTTTATTCTGATTGTTGTTCCTTCTCGTGGTTATGGTGTCAAAGGCACACCTTGAAACAGAGAATAAGCTGATTATGATACGTTTTAACCCTGGCTGCGTGGAGCTAGTTGTATGTCTCTTTCTCACATATGTACAGTCTACAGTGTACCTTGTTGTCTTCTGTACTGTACGTTCGAGAGACTTGTCTCTGCATTTCAGAAAAAGATTGGAACAGTAAAGATCTTCCTTCTATAAGTAATTATACAAAAAAGAAAATAAAATTTACATCTCAACTCCATGGACTTGATGGAAGTCTTAGGAAGTAATTGTTCTAGGAAATAACTTTGACTACATAATGTAGTTGCCTGTTGCCCTTGTCTTTTCCATATTTCTTGGTTGGTCCAAGTTTGACTAGTTCAAGTACATTGTGCTGGTACGAGAAGGTCTAGGTGAATTTGCGTCAAGACTTAGGTTAGAAGATGAAAGTATGAAATGATGACTTCTTTGGATTTGGTTTTAGGAGAATTTGCTTTCTGTGGTTGTATCGTGATGGAAGAACTTTCACCAAAGCTCTAAACATTTTTGAGGCTTTCATATGGTGAACTAAGCTTTAACCCGATTGTACATACATCTTTAGGTGCTATGAAAAATATACCAATTTTTTTTTTGGCAGAAGGAAAATAGATATTTCACAATTTAAAATTGTAAAATAAAACCTTTTGGGGATAGTGCATTTTTTCAAAAGCTGAAAGAGGGTAGGTTCAACTTTTGGGCATGCCTGGGGCCAATTGTTTGTTCCCCAACACTAAAAAGAAACATTAGCTATCTCTTTATCCCCCCAAAATAAAGCAAGTGATTTGCCTTTGGACACAAGAACCACCTGGCTTTTTGCCCTTTAGGAGTACCATACTTGACCTTTGCGCTTATCCTTGAATATTGTACCTGAACTATCTTGTTAGTGTAGCTTGCCAAGTTGCATTCAGTAAAGCAGTTAATTAATTGTTGGTTTCTTGAACTCTTTTGTAATTTACTAATGGAAAAATCATACTCTTTTCTTGTGCAAGTGGCGTGCAATGCAATTAGTTTATTTTGAAGCTCGAAGCTTATTTTCTGTACTTTGCTGCCGCAATCCGACTTTACTGCCTTTTGGGCTTGACAATGTGCATCATTTCTAAGGATTTTCCAATCTCTTTCTTAAGAAAAAATTGGCTATATTAAGCTTTTCTTCGAGAAATCTTGACATGCCAGTTTCTGTCATTGAAGGTTTCTTACCATTTGGAAGAAGAAAACAGGTTGATGATTTACTTGTTTATTTGCAGTGGTTACCAATGGACTCTCCAAGCAACTGTGTGTTGGAAGGTTTCCGCAGCTTTCTAGGATTGCCCGTATAACAGAATTAGATGCGAGTGCAGCAGCACCAAAAGATGTTGGGCCTAGCAATTCCAACTGGGAGACTCTAAAAAGAGACCATGAAGTTTACGCTTCTCTACTTCAAGCTATTGAAACATCAAAGTCATGTCGAAGTGATTGCATAGGTTATGCAGTCAGTGCTTCAAGCACGGATAATTATCCAGATGAAAGTATTGTCAATACTTTAATTCCGAGGGACAGATATCTGAATAGACCTTCATACTGGTCGAGTAAAGGACACAGTGACCCCAACGCCCCTGAGATGCTAATTTACAAGTTGAAAGCTGATATATGTGTGATCAACGAAGTTGATATTCAACCTTTTGAAGGTGTTTGTTAATCTTTCTTTGGGGCATTAGATGCCCCCTCAAATTTATAATCTGAGTTTCACAGACTTTACTCGTGTCTAACATGTAATTTTCCAATTCAGCTTATTTCCAGCCCGGCAAGCCCATATACTCTGCAAAATCTGTTCGATTTCGGTTAGGGTATCCCAAATCCGCGAGAGATGAGAGTGATCTCCTGCAATTGCCCCAGCAACAGCCTGCTGATGACAAGTTTATATGGACATATACTTCTGAAGAATTCCCTATGACGCAGGTCTTGTTCTATAACTTCCTTTAGTTTTCTCCTTAAGAAGATACTCTTATTTACTCAGTTGTCTATGTTTTTGGTAGAGTAGTTTCTCGATGGTGGGAGCAGTCGTAATATTTGTTCTGTTTAAGTCTTGTTATAAGTAAAAACTAGCCAGAGTTTTTTTCCAAGCCTTTGAAAGGAGTGTCATAGACTAATTTGCATGAGAAGGAGAATTAACAGATCAAACTTCAATGGCCAGGAAAATTGCTTTCAGAGGTTCAATCTACCCGAGCCTGTGCTTTGCCTTGGTGGATATCTGCAGATTCAGCTTTTGGGCAGAGTTCAGAGACAAGAAATGGACGACTTGTTTTACATATGGTTCGTGTTCATCTTTTCTCTCTTTGATTGAAAGGTCTGCTTCATATTTGCTGCTCTATTTATCAGCGAGTTGTTGTAGTGGACTTGCATGTGCACTAGTAATAATGCTCTTGATGCCTACACTTACTAATGCATCAGGGGAAGAAGATGAAACTGATATTTTGCTATTCAATTACACATTTGTAATAAAATAATGTTGTGAGAAAGGAAAGGTTTAATTTTATTCATACTATAGAACCAAGACCGTGCAAGGTTTAATTTTATTCATACTGTAGATCTGAGATCGTGCTAGGTTTAATTTTGTTCATACTGTAGAACTGAGATCGTGCTTCTTTACAAAGTACATGACTTCACTAAAGTATTGTTAATAGCTTTTAAGGAATTGATAAACTCCGTAAATGCATCTTACTATTCACAGATCAGTTCTACACCCAAAAAAAAAATGTGAACAAGAAGAGTATAAAGGGTGCATTGATATTCTTTCATCTTCTAACCACTGGTTCCTCTCCTCCCTAGCCCACATGATGCACAAAGGAATTGTGTGTCAACTTTGTTGATGAATTGGTATTATAAATGGCATCAAGTAGATGCATGATAGCAGAAGTTCAAAAGTGAGAGTTTGATAGCTCTATTACAGTAATGACCTATGCTAAGGATAAAGAGCTACCAAACTCCAAAAGTTTGACATGAGAATCTACAGAGGACAAATTATACCAGCTACATAAATTTAAAAGACAACTAGCCTTAAGGGCGTGGTTTGGAGTTGGTATTTCCATCAAAACATCTTTTGTTCCTCTCCTTCCAAACACATTAAAAAATACAAGAAAGAACCATTTTCCGGACTTGTCCGATGGATTAATCAACTTCCAAGAGAACCAACTGTGTAGGTATCCTTGATACTGTTAGGCATGACCCATCTTAAACCAAAAACTGCGATGAACAAATATCAGTAGCTACTGTGCAATGTAGAAGGAGGTGTCTGTTAGTCTCTATATTCTGTTGCGCACGTATAACATCGGTTAACAGCGGGGGTGTTCCTTCTATTGAGATTGTCTTGAGTCAAACATGCCTCATGTTATGTTATCCAGCTGAAGCTTATCACCTTCTTAGTTCTCCAAATATGTTCCAAGGTCAAGTATCCAGCATTTGATTCAGCGCACATAATGATGAATATCCGGCCTTCACTGTGTACTGTCCATCTGTCTTTCCTTCCCATCTGATTCTGTCAGCAGCCTGCTCATTGATTGTGTAACTCCCCAATCTAGTAAGCATGCTAGTCAACTCTTCCAATTCCCAGTCTTGGGAGTTTCGTCTGAAGATAGGTGCCCAAGTGTTGTTGCCTTTGTTCTGGGAATGGTAGAAACGGGACTTCTTGAGATTGAAAAGAGATTGGGAACTATTTCTGTACTGTAGTGTTAGCCTGGCTTTGCAGCTTTTCATAGTTTTTGGGGAGGATCATCCTTAACATATTTTTCAGTAAATTATATTATAATTTCTTAATCGCGACCCTTTTGGAAGTCAATATGGGAATTGAAGGCTCCCAGGAACTTGGTGTTCTTCAGATAGTGCAAAGTTGAAAGAGTTGATAATTCCATAGCAATCATGAATGTTCTCTTATTTCATTTGTTTCTGTGGTATAAACAGGAACTGCTGTTTCTGATAGATGGTTTATTGTTGGTATGCAAAGTAATTGTACTGTATTTACTTTTTCTGCTTGGTGTATCAATGCAATTATTTGACCCAAATAGTTATTAATAAACTGACAGGGAAAAAGCATAATGTAGATGCTCTATAAGAAGGCTGGTTAGTTATCATTAATGCTCTATAAGAAGGCTGGTTAGTTATCATTAATGTGATCTTGACAATATTTCATTCCTATGTGCAGTCTTTGTCATGTGAAAGTTGTAGGGCGACCACTCAGCCCTGCATTCGACATAGAGGTCCTAGAACCGTCTCGAGAATTTGTGCTGAAGTACAATCGAGATGTTTTCGATTGCATGTTGCAGAGCATGAGTAATGGAGGTCATCAAGAATCAAATATGCCTCCAACACCATCAGACGGATTTGTGCTTGATGCAGGCCTTCTGGAGTATTTATTACAGGGCTACCAGCCTGGTGTCGAACCCATGGAATGGGACGAGGACGACGATGATGAAATGGATGAAGTGGGAATTTTGTAATTTAGCATCGCAATTTTCTTTTTAGTTCTTACATTTCTTTCCAAATAATTTATGTCCACTCTCTTTGAGTGTCCTTTATTACGTAGTTTTGCAGTTCTTTGTGTACTAAAATCTTTAGAGGTGCATAAACCCTTGTAGATGAAACTGTATTACTGATGATCCGTTGTAGATGCTTGTATTAGGCTTTTGCATTTTTTCTATCACAAACATATATCAAAGAAGAGTTGCACTATTGTGCATGAATGACATTTTCGTTAGCGGGCTTGAACTTTTTGTTAAAAGATATCACTGTATGTCGTTTGTTTCCTGTTTTCATTGGATTGAGTATCCAGAATCGAATGCGGTACTCAATTTCTTAAATCATCTGATTGTTTACTGCTAATCATAGTGATTTTAAATCATGATGAACCATTAATGATAGATAATAAATTGGAAAACTCAAATATTCTCAGCGCTTCATGGTGCTATCTTGAACTTGTAAGAATACGAATTAATCTATATTCTAACTCATATAAATATTGTAGTATATAAATTTGCTAGATAACTAACGCAGGGGTGGAAGGATTTAATTGTCTCTTAGCGTTTAATTAATTTTACATCTAAATTTATGGGTTTATTCTGTCATTTTTGAATATTTGTTGGTTTTATAGAAATGGAAACGTTACCATGGTGTAACATCCAATCCTATGCACTATTTTTTGCACCATTTTGGTGCAAACACCAAAATTTAACTCCAACCCATTGCACCATTTTTTGCACCAAAAAAAATATTCCTTTTATATTCTTCTCTCTCTTATATTATATTATTTTCTTTTACTTAAATTTTATTTTATAATTTCAGAAAAAAATCCTTTCTTTTTTTTTGTTTTACATATCCATCCCATGTAATTCATAATCCTTTGTTATAAATTATTTAACATAAAATTATTTTATACCATAAAATTTTAAGTAATATAGATTGTAAGCAAATATTGTTATACATATTAATGGATAATTCAAATAAAAGTAAAATTATTGATAAAATATAATTAAATAAATACTATTACATTACGATAGAATTTATTTTAATTTCTACATAAATATTCAACTTCCATGATTAGTACGTTGCTCCCATAAATGCTCTACTAATCAGCTACAGCTTCAAGAATTATTGTTGGGGATCCACTACAACCTGCATAATAAAATTAACTTACAATATATAAAATAATATATACGAAAATTAATTTATAAAACTTCCACTCCAAAATTAAGATGTAAAATTAATATTATAAGATATTACATAAAAAAATAAGTAGGTATATTAGGAATCTAAAATTATAAATTAAAATTTATAATATGTTAAATTAAAAGTGTTATATAATAAAAAAATAATAATAAAATATTAATGAATAGTAATAGTGTAGATGAATAGGTATATTAGGAATCTAAATATAATAATTAAAATTTATAATATGTTAAATTAAAAGTGTTATATAATAATAAAATAATAATAATATATTGATGAATAGTAAAATGGTGCAATGAATAGTGTAAGATTGGAGCTCCAATACACCATTTTTTGCACCAAAATAGCATTTGGTGCAAAAAATGGTGCAAGGTTGGAGATGGTCTTAGGGCATCTCCAACCCTATGCACCATTTTTTGCACCATTTTGGTGCAAACACCAAAATGGTGCAAATTAACTCCGACCCATTTCGCCATTTTTTGCACCAAAAAAGAATATTCTTTTTATATTCCTCTCTTTCTCTTATATTATATATATTTTTTTTACTTAATTTTATTTCATAATTTCAGAAAAAATTCTTTTTTTTTTCTTTTTTACATATCCATCCCATGTAATTCATAATCCTTTGTTATAAATCATTTAACATAAATTATTTTATACCATAAAATTTTAAATAATATAGATTTTAAGCAAATATTATACGTTATACATATTAATGGATAATTCAAATAAAAGTGAAATCATTGATAAAATATAATTAAATAAATACTATTACATTAAGGTAGAATTTATTTTAATTTCTACATAAATATTCAACTTCCATGATTAGTACGTTGCTCCCATAAATGCTCTACTAATCAGCTACAGCTTCAAGAATTATTGTTGGGGATCCACTACAACCTGCATAATAAAATTAACTTACAATATATAAAATAATATATACGAAAATTAATTTATAAAACTTCCACTCCAAAATTAAGATGTAAAATTAATATTATAAGATATTACATAAAAAAATAAGTAGGTATATTAGGAATCTAAAATTATAAATTAAAATTTATAATATGTTAAATTAAAAGTGTTATATAATAAAAAAATAATAATAAAATATTAATGAATAGTAATAGTGTAGATGAATAGGTATATTAGGAATCTAAATATAATAATTAAAATTTATAATATGTTAAATTAAAAGTGTTATATAATAATAAAATAATAATAATATATTGATGAATAGTAAAATGGTGCAATGAATAGTGTAAGATTGGAGCTCCAATACACCATTTTTTGCACCAAAATAGCATTTGGTGCAAAAAATGGTGCAAGGTTGGAGATGGTCTTAGGGCATCTCCAACCCTATGCACCATTTTTTGCACCATTTTGGTGCAAACACCAAAATGGTGCAAATTAACTCCGACCCATTTCGCCATTTTTTGCACCAAAAAAGAATATTCTTTTTATATTCCTCTCTTTCTCTTATATTATATATATTTTTTTTACTTAATTTTATTTCATAATTTCAGAAAAAATTCTTTTTTTTTTCTTTTTTACATATCCATCCCATGTAATTCATAATCCTTTGTTATAAATCATTTAACATAAATTATTTTATACCATAAAATTTTAAATAATATAGATTTTAAGCAAATATTATACGTTATACATATTAATGGATAATTCAAATAAAAGTGAAATCATTGATAAAATATAATTAAATAAATACTATTACATTAAGGTAGAATTTATTTTAATTTCTACATAAATATTCAACTTCCATGATTAGTACGTTGCTCCCATAAATGCTCTACTAATGCATTACGAAGTGCAAAATGAGCATCTTTGTTCTTAATTTTTTTGTGTCGAGCTAAAAAATAAGTAGGTATATTAGGAATCTAAAATTATAAATTAAAATTTATAATATGTTAAATTAAAAGTGTCATATAATAAAAAATAATAATAAAATATTAATAAATAGTAATGGTGTAGATGAATAGGTATATTAGGAATCTAAATGTAACAATTAAAATTTATAATATGTTAAATTAAAAGTGTTATATAATAATAAAATAATAATAATATATTGATGAATAGTAAAATGGTGCAATGAATAGTGTTGCACCAAATTTGATGCAACACTATTTATGCACCAAAATGGTGCAAAATATAGTGTAAGATTGGAGCTCTAATACACTATTTTTTATACCAAAATAGTATTTGGTGTAAAAAATGATGCAAGGTTGGAGATGGTTCGGGGAGGATATAACGATCCATAGTGCATTATAATGTTTAACGAAAAGAATACATAAGCGTAGTGGCATTTGACATGTCCAAATCGCAGATAGTACAACAACAACAACATCACACTAGAGTGTCAAAGTCAACCTTTGCAAATACTTATACTACTATACTTGTCCAAACGGCAAAGCTACATGTGTCTAAGTCACATTCTTTCTTTTTGAGTAGTAGACCTACGCAAGTCCGGGAGTAGTAGTCGGTAGTTTGGAATCAAGAGCGCCTGACGAGGAGGAACGCCTTCGGCCCTTCTCCTACGAGAAGATACTCACTTGTTGAATAAAACCTTACCATAATCAAAAGGAAGAGAGCGGCCCCCAACCCCCAAAGGTTCCTTTGGAAAAGCTCTTTCTCCCTCCTAATTATGGTAGTAGTTGTGGATGATTACGCGGTGGAGTAAACTCTTCTATCGTGTTGCATTTTCTCTGGCGGACTCCCTGTTCCATCTTACTGGAGCGATTTGAGAAGAACATTAGTCTCGTATTCTATCCTTCCTACATTGCCCGTAGATGGAGTGCTTCGTTTCCGCGTCCAGTATGCTCCCTGTTCCGCTCATCCCCTTCGACTCCTCTCACTCTCCGGGACGGATTGAACAGCAGAAGGTGTTGGATTAAGTTCCGCAACGAGCGCAACGCGCTACACACAAGAATGAATTATTATGCGGTAGGTAAACTCTTTCCTTTCTGTGGGCAGCCTACGTTTCTTCTCTTTCTCCATCTGGGTTTTGCCTGTTAAAGTCAGAAATAAGATACTCTACGTAAAGCTATTTCATTCTTATATTTCTGTAATTCCCCTGCTTCATTCTTGGTCAGCTTATAGTTTCTTGTACAACGTTTTTTTTTTTTTTTTTTAAGTTTTTTTTAAATTTTACTACCTCTTCTCAGTTCATGAGCATGATCGCAATGTAGAGTATGTATATTCGAGTTGCATAATTGTGGTAACTGTTTGGTGTGTGCGAACAAAGTCCCACCGGGAAAGTACAAAGAAAAAAAACTACTAGTAAGTAGTTGGATGAGGCCTTTTGAAAAATCGTGTGTGCTTGTATCATACCATCTTAAGAGTATCTTTGGGCTGTTTTAGCCCAAAAA
The DNA here is from genome assembly GCA_002018475.1 of Nicotiana obtusifolia. Lineage (NCBI taxonomy): Eukaryota > Viridiplantae > Streptophyta > Magnoliopsida > Solanales > Solanaceae > Nicotiana > Nicotiana obtusifolia. The sequence continues at coordinate 107,621 of MCJB01030244.1, read as the reverse complement.
ACTGTTATCAAAGCCAATGATTTGGCAGGACGAGCATGGAGATGGTGGAGTGTGGCGTGGGGCCCCGCTTAGTGTCTTTGCCCGTCTACAAGCTGATTTATGACCTTTACCTGTAGCTTTAAGCCTCTTCCTTAGGCTTCGGTGACAATACACAACCTCTTTTTTGGGCTTTGATGACCATAAATACTCGGATGATGTCGGTGGCACACAGTTAATCTCTAAATTAGCCAATAAATGTTGATGGGTCTTATAGAACTTAGTTTAAGAGGGAGATCGTTGAGTGTGTAGACACAAAGTCCCACATGAGAAGTGAAAAAATAAAGATGCTACTCGTAAAGAGTTAGAATACTCTTAATGGTGCCGGGTCTTTTAGGAAAAATCATACGGGCCAAGCCCTGAGCCGACAATATTATATCATGTTAAGAGTAGTGGCTACAACTTTGCATATTCATGGAATGAGTTATTATAATGCTAAATGGTTTAACATTTTGATTTAAAAGAAACAAGAAATGAAACTAATGGTTCTTCCGGAGCAGGTTCTAAAAGATTTCTGGTAACTTACGGAGTAGTCTGCTAATATGTGTCTTGTTTATTGCCTATTTGAGCAAATTTCTGGGTTCTAGCCACAAATGTGCTGCTGGTTTGGTATGTCGTTATAGCCAATAAGTGGTTCATAGAGGTTGAATTTTACTGAGTTCTAGGGTGTGACCATCCAAATTTGTCCGAGCACTAGACAGTTGCTTATGTATATTTAGTGAAACACTAGCATATCCAAACATTAATGTCTTAAAAAGGAGAAATTTTTTCTATTCCAAATTCAGAAGAACTTAAGCGTATTCAATTTTATTGCTTATATTGTACCAATATATTGTTCTTTTATTTCTTGCTAACAAAGAGGCCAGAACTTTGAGCATGCTTGTTTTTAGACAGACCTAATTGATATGATCGATCTACGAGTTATTGGTTCGGCCCAGGAACCATCTTGAATTTGATCTTATCTGTCAATCCACTACGTTTCAATCCCAAATTTGTTAAAATCAGTTATAGGAATCTTCTTAATCCATTCTGCTCTATTTGAGTTTATTTTATTTCCATACTAGTTGTCTTTTAAGTCAACTAGGGGTTTTCCCAAATCAGATTTTTTTATATAACACTTGTCCGAACTGCTAACACTGGTGTACGAAGCTCTAGCCAGACTACAAAGATTTTCGGCAGATTGCTGGACCTAAGGTTAACAAGAATAGCTAAAATTTAGTTCTAATTAGGTGTCATTTCTTATATGGTTCCTTTGTTTCTAGTTTATTCTATTCTTAGCTAAATCTTTATTGATTACAGAGAATTAAAGTCTTTTGGAACAATTTTTCTATGTGATTTTAGGTTTATTTCATCTTCTTTTAGCACATTCAATCATTACAGTGTTGCACTTACTGATTACTGCATTTGGATGTCTACGTAGAACATGGTAAAAACAATCTCAGAGAATTATTTATTTCTTATGTGTGCTACTGCACCCTTTGTTCGATGTGATCAATTCTAAACTTGTTTAACACTATATGATTGCATTCTATCTGAATATCTCTAATTTTTCGATACTCATCTTGTTTATATGATGGGTCTTAGATATCCCAATACTCGCTCTCATACAACATTGTCAGTCTCGCAACCCTTCGATATGCTTACATTTCATTTGTTAGGTATCTTCTGTTTAGAGGCGTATACAAGATTTGAGGTCTATGGGTTCAATTTTAAGATTCTTAATGTTGAACCTATAGAATTTCTTTTTTCAAGTTATGAGTTCATATCTACTATTTGCTGCAATTATAATAATTTTTTACTGCGGAAAGTGCTGGTTCAGATGAACCAGGTACCTTCATGCTGCATCTGCCCCTGCTTCTCTTAACCATTTCTCACAATATACTTGTAATATCCATTTCAATCATCATATTTGATTTTATGTGTTATGTCTCCATCAATCATGTCTTTCTCTTAGAGGACTAAGACTAAATACTTAAATTGTTACATTCAGACACAACACCATAATCGTGTCAAAAAAAAAAAAAAACACCATAATCGTGTCTAGTTTCACTCCATTTTCTTGAGGAGTCTAAACTTATAACACATTTGTCCTAACTTATTTCTATCAATCCTAAACCTGTACCCTCGTTAATGCTACCCTATAGTTTAACTTTTGATTGAGTCTCTTGTTAGTTTTTTCAGGTAACACAAAATTTATCTACAAATAGCATGCACCATAAAACCCCATCCTCTGTACTCTAACTATATGTTGTTATCCCACAGTTGCAGTGACCCCTCCTGTGATTCCTTTTTATATTTTTTTTTGTGTATCATCATCTGCTGTTATTCCTCATTTTTTGCTTTTTCATTTCTTTGGTTGGATGGTATTCCAGTTTTTCTTCTTGGTGCTTGTGAATTGAAAAATTGGTTAAAGTTATGAAGGAAGAGATTTTTATGTGAGTATTGACTTGATGAGAAAGTTTCATTTTTTGAAAGCAGCTTAAGAGAAACCATTCTCATGAGCCTTTCCGTTACCTCGAGCGCAAACATAAACTGGCATTTAAATTCATTTTTGTATATTTTACTTCACTCTCTGTCTTTTTCAAAATAATCCTTTTGCTTTTTGCATGAATTATGTGTTTTGTGATGATTCAGGCTTTGGAACTTTGAGTAAATTTGCTTTGGTATGGAGACACTTGTCGATTTTTTGCAATGGCTTGAAATTGACGTATCTCTGAACATTCTGATGCGTTTGAATGATCCAGCTGATGTGGTCCGTGCTAGCTCTGTTTTACACCTTTGGCTCCAATTTGGTGAGTCGTTCAAGCTTTCAAATTTTTCTTTGAAGTAGTTATAGCGTTGTTTAGTGCACTTGCTTAGGCAATGAGTGTGAGACTGAAAAACTGTTCTCTTTTCATCATAATACTACACTCCTAATGATGTTATGTATCACAAATGATAGGTCATAGGCTGCATTTTCCTGTTTCCATTGTAAGACTCTTCTACTCTCCGTCCTATGCTTGCTATACTTAATGTGGCTAAAAGCTCATAGTTGCTCTTTCTTGATATTCTTCAAATTGTTATAGATATCTAAGTAATGGCCTTTCTGTATTAACATATTTTCTACAGTACTACATAGCACTATTTTGTCTTTTCCATGTTTCTTGGTTAATCCAAGTTTGAGAAATTCAAGTACGATCTGGCTGGTGTTAGAATTCTGCAATGATTTAGGTGATCCGCCTAAGACTTTGGTTAAAAGTTGAGAGTACCAGTTGATGAACTTTCATCCTCTCAATTTGCTAGTTTTCCGAGATCTGGTGTGGCAGTGAATTCATTCCACCATGTTGTAGATGTCTTGACATTAGTTATAGAATCACTGTTCCAATGGGAAAAACGATAGGGTGTCAAATATTTTCCTTTGTAAATTATTGACAATATGGTACTGTACTGTTTCCTTCTTTCACGCACTTCCAATTTGTGTGAGATGCATTAATGCAAATGTTTGGCATGAGTTTGGGGACCCCTTTAGGGGCAAATCACAAGGCAGAGATGATGTGGGCAACGGGAGTTAGAGAAGTGCAGGAAGAGATTAGCAAACTGGAAGAAACAATATTTATACTTAGGTGGAAGATTGGTCCTCACAAACAGTGTGTTGGATGCCTTTCCCACATATACCAAGTCCCTCTTTCCAATGCCAAGAAAGTGGGGAGAAGAATAGATAAGTGAAGGAGGGATTTCCTTTGGCATGAAAACAGATAAAATAGGACTTATAGCCTGGTGAAATAAAATTTGGTCACCACGTTTAGAAAGGCAAGGGGGTAGGAATAAGAAATCTTAAGACGCAGATTAGGACTCAGAATAATAGCCTTATTTTTAAATGGCTATGGAGATTTAATAGAGAACAGAATGCCATTTGGAGAAAAACTATTAAAGAGAAGTTTGGTATGGAGGATCACTGTATCACTAAAAACCCGAATCATTCTTATAGTTTAGGCAATGGGAAGTACATCAGAAGGATGTGGGATCAATCTTCTGAGCAATTAGGTTCAAGTTAAGGAATGGAAGGGAAATTCTCGTTTGGCAAGATGACAAATTGGAGTGAAATATAACAAAATGGCTGCTTTTTAGTAAAGGAATGCTGCAAGACTTTTGACTGGTCAGAGTATGGGTGGCCTTCCATTCAAATTTGGATGAATAGAGCTAAATAGAATGATTTACATGGTTAGTAGCAAGGAATGCATGCTTGGAAAAAAACAAAATCTGCAGAGAGGTATGCATACATGCAGCAGATGTGTTATTATGCAGGGAGAGCTCTGAAGACATGAAACTTAGGAGCTATTGAAGTGCTGAATGGAGGAGGCAAGAAAACAGACAATATGGTTGGTGATATGGAAGGAGAGATATCAGAGATATATTATGATGGACGACATAGAGCATACACAGATTGAAGCATAGATGTAATATACTCTTTTAGCTTTTTGGTGTAAGGTTACATCCTTAACTGGGCATTGGGCAAAGCTTATCCTTGAATGTAACCTGATCTATCTAGTTGACTGTAGCTTGTCAGTTTCATCTTGAATAATAAATTAATTGGTAGTGTTTCTTGAACTATTTTTGATGAATTACTACTACCTCCGACCCTTTTTATGTGAAGGTGTTTGACTAGGCACAAAGTTTAAGAAATTAAGAAGACTTTTGACATATAAGCCAAATATATACAAAGTACCATAATTATACTTTTAAGTGGGGGTGGTAAGAGTTCCACGTGTCATTTATTTTCTCTCTCCTTTTAAAAGGATGAACTTTTATATAAAGTGGGTCCCAAGTCCCAACATGTCAGGTCATTAAGGATAAAATGGGGGTTGTAAGATTAAATAGTTTCTAAAAAGACAAAGGTGACATTCTTTGTGGGACATGCTAAAAAGAGAATTGTGACACATTAAATGGGACAGGGGGAGTAATTTGAGACACTACATATCATATTTCCCTTTGGTAGCAGGTGGAAACTTAGTGACTGTACTTTGGACTGTCGGTGTTCCAAGCTTCATCAGCATCTTCTGGCTTTATGATGTGGCATCAATTTCCTTGGATATCACAATCTTTGATCCAGAAAGTTGATGCTATATTAAGCTTGGATGCCATTGTTTTCTACTTGAACAAATAGATTGATGGTTTGCTTATTTACTTGCAGAGGTTACTAATGGACTTTCCAAGCAACTGTGTCTGAGAAGGTTTCCGCAGCTTTCTAGAATTTCACATATAAGAGAACCAGATTTGGGAATAGCAGAAGGAAAAGATGTAAAATTTAGCAATTCCAGTTGGGAGACTCTAAAAAGAGACCATAATGTTTATGCTTCTCTACTTCAAGCTATTGAAACATCAAACTCATGCCCAAGTGATTGCATAGATTATGAAGTCAGCGCTTCAAGTACGGACGATTATCCAGTAAGTGTTTGGAATACTCTGGTTCCAACAGATAGAAACCAAGATCAACCTTCATACTGGTCAAGCATAGGGGACAGTGATCCCAATGCCCCGCAGACGCTAATACAAATTGAAAGCTGATCTTTGCGTCATCACCGAAATTAATATACAACCTTTGGGAGGTGATTGTTCAGATTCTTTCAATCTCTCTTATCATTACCTCGGGACATTAGATACCCGTCGACTATTCACGATCAGACTTACAAAGCTTTTTTTGCTGCTCTTTTGCTAATACACAAGTGTTTCCAAATCAGTGTATTCCCATCGAGGCAGGGCCATATGCTGCCCAAAATCTGTTTGATTTCGATTAGGACACCCCAAATCCTCAAGAGATGAGAGGCGTCTCCTGCACTGGCATCCTTATGAGACAGGTGCGGTTATTAACTTTACTTTTTCCCAAACGCAGACGATCTTATTTACTAGAAATTGTCTTTTTCTTTTTGTTGGTGGAGTAATCTCCGCTGGTGGAGGCATGAATAAGCTTGTTCTCAAGGTGCAAAGTCTTGTCCTAAGTAGGTGGAATAGAGAATTCTACTCAAACTAGAGAACAATGTAACGTCATTATATATACAGTTGCCAATTATACTAACAAAATATTGATCTATACTCAGAAATGTTCCTTTTCCACTCCATTTTTAATCTAAGTCGATGTTTACCACTTGCTAATTTCTTTTAGACAAAACATTCATCCTTTTCGGTTTTATTGTCATTCTTCTGAATGGCATTGTGGAGGAATGTGGATGAATTTTGTTTTCCATAGTGACGTCAATATTCACTACCTTCTCAGTGTATTTACAACCAAATTTACGGAACTAAGAAAACTTCCTAATTAGGAAAAAAATGAAGCAGACTAGGAGGGGGGAAAAGTGCTCAGGTATCCCTCCAAGGTACTAAAATCATAAGATTAACAGTGCAAAGAAAAAATTCAATCTTCATCAAGAAAAAGGGAAATAATTCTATCCTGCTAACATTCGAGTTAACAGAAAGCAGAAAAAGGAAACAAAAAGGGGGAAACAGAGGGAACTTGTTTTCACTGGAAACTAAGATTATTTAAGACATGAAATGTCAGTTGTGGATTCCAGAAAGAACTGTCTGGAAGAATGGTTTTCTTAGTTTCATCGATATAACAGATAGATGTTATTGTTGTTATTATTATTGAAAAGCACATACGAATACTCCTGTAAGAAGGCAGGGTAGAACTTGCTCCTGTCGAACGTGATCTTGAATACAGTTGATTCATATGTGCAGCATTCGTCATGTGAAAGTTAGAGGACGGCCACTCACTCCTGCCTTTGACGCACATATCATTCGACCGTCTGGAGACTTTGTGCTCGAGTACAACAGAGATAATGTTTTCTGAAAAATATTCTATGTTGCAAAGCTTGTGCGTTCAAGACTCAAGTGTACCTCCAACAACATTAGAAGAAGTACTCTTGGAACATGCTGCTCTATTGAAGTATTTATTATTAGAGGATTGATTACCTGCCGGTTTTGAACAATGATGACGATTATTAGATCGATTAAACTGAAATTTCGAAACTTCACGTTATGATTTTCTTTCGTTTTAGTTTTCTACATTACTTTGCAAGTAAAAACCGTCCATTCTCTTTGATGGTTTGTTACTACATAGTCTCCCACCACTTCTTTTTAGTTTTAGAGCTGCATAAACCACTTTTAGATGAGAGTATCCTGCTTCTGTATTTTTCTTTTATCACAAAGTTAAACCTTATCGTAAGGTGGTATGACTGAGAAAAAAAATATTTCAGTATAGACTTGCACTCCTGCGCATTGAAAGTTCATCAGCATTGGTGTAAAACGTATCTCTAGTCCTCACAACTAAAGACGCTTCGATTTACTGTTGATCTGGAGATTATTTTTTTATCAGTAAACTATGAACTGGCGATCTTCTTGAAGTACGATATGTTGCCTTCAAATGCCATACATTCAAAATGTAGTAAATCTAAGACGCAGCATATCATTATTAAAGCTCTGTAACAAATGAAAGATGCAGTAAACAAGGTAAATTTTCACTGTAACATGTAGACAAACTGCTAAGACTTCCACTGCAACATGTAGACAAACTGCTGAAACTCAAAGCAGTACGCATATCAAAAATAATTATTCTTGTGATCTTGGGAATTCTTCAACGGCATCAAAGCCTTTTTACGATGTCTTGGCCTTTGCCGGTGCTGGAAGCAACTGCACAAGGAAAATAAGACATCTCAATGCACTTACGTCAGAAGTTTTGATAAGCTTTGCTCCTTTTGAAAAGACTTCTTCAAAGTTAGGTTAATCTTAGGCATCCAAAACTACTCCTTATTTCGGCATTCCACTTTTTTTTTTTTTTTTGGGATAAGTAATAGATTATTTCCACTTTACTTGATAGTATCACTAATAGCTTAAGTAGACCAGGAGAAAATGAGAACATAACTTGACAGAAAAAATTGATATATACCTGATAACATGATATCAACGAGGTAACAAATCCAAAGGCTCCAGTTACACGAGGAGTGACTTTCTTAGGTGCCAATTGCAGCAACCCAACAGCAACTACTATATCCATGCCTGCTTTAATCAGGGCTAGAGACCTCTCATTTGACCTCTGAAGCTTACTCCGGTATTGCTCATTCTACAATGCAAGAATCACAAAACATCAGAAATGTAGAATAATCTTCAAAGGGAAATTCCACAGTGATTCCAAATAAACATATTGGCAAACCTTATATTTGTCGTTATTCTTAAGTTCCTTCTCCAGCTTTTTCATTGATGCTGAAAGCCTTCCGAGCTCTCCAATCTGGGGCAACAGAAGTGTAAGACAAGCTATTGGCATAAAAGCAAACACTAGGAGCAATGACTAAGCACTAATTTCACATGCCAAATAGTAAGGTAAGAAATAACCTCCACTAAGGTAGTACATATCGAGGAACCCATCCAACAAAAGAGAGAGATCCTGCCAATTAACTCGTGGCGTTCTTTGTTCTGTGTAAAACAAAACAAGAATGTTAGAACATTTCCCTTCACTATCTTATCTCTAGAGAAACTGAATGACTACACAATACGAAAAAAAATTATTACCTTGTAAATGCCTGTCCTTCCAAGCCACACAATTTGATCCAGAAACAAGAAAGTTGACAGCAATGCATTTTTTGACTGAAATAACCAGCAGCATTGTTAGACAGGTAATACAAGAATAACGAAGAGACCAAAAGAAGAGAGTCAGTGTTTACCTTTCCCAACAAGATGAGAGGAAGTGGGGTTCCTGGGGCAGTTGGGCTAATAAGACCATGCAGATCATTGATAAACTGCAGCAGAAACGGTTAACACATAATAGATAATGTTGAACATAAATGCTCTTATTATTATTATTAGTACCACTCTTTAAAACAATAGAAATTAATGGGTTAACAGGAATTGTCCGAACCTTGAAAAGACGGAACACTTTCCTTGCTAAGCTAGTAGATTTGTCAACATTTTGTGCAGTGCCAGGCTCTCCATTACTCAGGAATTTTGAACCATATTGTATAGCCCTGCATATCTTGTCCCTTGCCTCCGCTTTGTTCAAGTACAAGACTGCAAGGGCAAGCTCTGCTCTGGCAGCATCTAGGCTCATTTTACCCTATGAAAACTGCAAAATAAAAGGTTAACAGAATAAGAAAACTGGATATGTGATAGAAAGACAAGATACAGCACTTGCCAAACTGATTACTTCTCTAATCGACTACCATTTTGTAGGTTTTCCCAAGAAACATAACAAACTACGATGAGTCCCTTTCTAGTCGGATAACTGACTTGATATCTCACATACAGGAGAACTAAAAGAGTCAGCTAAGAGTTCAAAAGCAACATGAGCAATCAAAAGAATCTGATAACCAAAGAAATAGTATCAAACGATGATGATGATGATTCGAAAGGAGGAGAACTACGAAACTAATGTTTACTGTTGGATGCACATCTCAATTTTCTTCATAAGAGTCTCATGGTAAAAGAAGAAAAAGCACATTTATGAGCTAAGCAAATTGACATTTTTCCATAAAACTATGCTGGAAGGAGATTGCATTTATTAGCTAATTAACAATGAATACCATCTCTCGGTGATCTTTTTCTTTTGAAGATCTCGAGTTGAGAATTCCGCTCACGCTTTTTCAATCATTATTTTAGTGCCTAAAACATGATTGCTGTACTTAGTGCATAAGTAGTTCAGTAAGTCCACCTTTCCTAAACGTGGAGGTGAAAGCTTGGCAGAAATGAGAGAGGACTTAGTCTATGCCTCGTGGCCCTTAAAACAAATGAATGCATGAACAAAGTTGATTCAGATAATGGGGTACTTACGTAGAAGGCTGTTCATAGCGATCTTATTTATCAAGTCACATGTTGCATTTTAAGATTTCATGTTCGTGTTTCTATTTAACAACTAAAGGCAAATTTGTGTTTCCAAGATTTTCTTTTGCAGTTATCATTTCTCAACTCATTAATTTGTTCCAAAAATCGATTATAGCTTGTAGCACTCACTCATTCTCTAAATATAGGCTCTATCCGAACTTTCACGGGTCATTTTTAAATATATCTTGTTCATCATCCCTCCATTACCATCCAAATATTTAACTGGTTTGGCAAAAGCGATCAACTGCAAATTCTTCACCACAATTATGCCGGAGTTACATGCCTCCTAGTTCCCATGGTCACATCTTAAATTATTGTATACCAATAAACTACTCAGGCTACATAAAGAGCGCAGGCTTCCCAAGATCCAAAAAAGGGAACTATTAAAGGCAGCCCGGCACACTAAGCTATCACTATGCGCGGGGTCCGGGGAAGGGCCAGACCACAAGGGTCTATTCTACGCAGCCTTATCCTGCATTTCTGCAAGAGGCTATTTCAACGGCTTGAACCGTGACATCATGGTCACATGGCAGCAACTTTACCAGCTACGCCAAGGCTCCCTTTCCTACTAAGGCTCCCCTTCCTGCCAAAAAAGGGAACCATTAAACATGTTAAATTTTCAGGAGCCCAACCCAAATCCTTAACCTCCTTCTATATCTTGGTACTTATCATTTTTCACCTGCTCACATGCTTTTCAGACATTCGATATCATTCCAAGTTCAGCTCAAAGATGCTCAAAACAAAAGTTAAATTGGAAAATCCAAGACTCAACAGTATTTGACTTCCAATCAACAAACAAAGAGTAGAAACCTATGTATTTATTTCAAAGGGATCAACAGAATCGCAGAAAGTTAATACAACAAATGGAACTAACAATTAACTAATCTTTTTGCAGAAGTGAAGTACAACCCAGTAATTAAAGATTCATTAGAATCAGAAAGAATATTAAACAAAAAACCAGCAATTTGAACTAAACACTAGTAAAAGATTCAATCTTTTTGCTGAGGTAAAATGAAAAGCCAGCAATTAAAGATTCAATAGAACCAGAGAGAAAGTTCACCAATAAACAAGAATCCCAGGGACCAAAACAAACTCAAGAAAAATATAATTCTGATTAACAGAGAAGAAAAAAGAATCAAAATTTTGATACCTGCTGAAGGTATTACTGCAAAGCAAGAGATAGGGTTCGTGAATTGAACAAGAAGAGAAATACCATTTTAAGCAAGAAAGTTTATATATATAACCCGTACCAAAAAAGTGAGGGTTGGCTTACCGGGATTTGTGCCGCAGTCTTTTACCTCGAAAGCTACAACAGCTAAGGAATAAAAAAAAGGAAAGGAAATTATTGACGAGAGAGCTGTGTCTGAACTGTTTCTTCAATCTTCTAATCTCGGTTAAGATTGATAAAGACTAAAATGGGTGAGGCGCTTTGTTGATAAGCTAAGGGCTTGCTTGGTCCTCTCTTTTTTTCTCCTTTTTTTTTTTCGGTGGGACTCGTATTTTCTTAAACTTCATCCCCCCCAAAAGAAAAAAAAAAGATTGTCATAGATTTTCACACAACATCAGCAAGCCCATTTTAACTTGTTATAGAGTTACGAATGAAAAAATAATATTGTATAGTAAAATAATAGTTATAAAATATTTATATATATATATATATATATATATATATTCATATCTATATATTATATATAAAAAAATATACAAGTTTTATACGTTTTTGATGTTATCAGATATAAATAGTTTTGGCCGTAGGCTAAAAATAATCTTTGCCCATAACAAATTAGTTACTACTATTGTTTTTTTTTAATTACTAAATAATATTTACCAAAAATTTCGTATTCTTATAATTATAAAAAATTATTACTACGTACATCATAAGTTCTAAAGTACTTTTTGTATATTTCGTTTTACCGTATAAAATAAACTAGTAAAGGATGGCCCATGCTGAGCATGGACCCAAGTACTATATTGCATATCGAGTTTTTTTTTTCTAAATCCTTATAATAAAAAGACAATTGAATTTTACAATTTACTTTTTTGAGCCGGTATAATTAAATTATACATGATAACACACACACACACACATTTTATATATATATATATATATATATGTATATATCATTGGGTGGACCAGTCACACCTCCTTTTCGTATACCCCCGAGGAGTATATAAAGGAGTTTTTCCAATTAAAGTGATATTATTCGAAATGGGATTATTTATTTAATTTTATCAGAGTCGCCACTTGGAATATTTAATTGGTGTCCCAAGTCACCGATTTATTTTTATCCCAAATCGAGGAAAATTTAGACTTTCATTGTGAAGTCTGCGAACCAGAAATTCTAAGTAAGGAATTCTGTTAACTCGAGGGAAGGTGTTAGGCACCCTCGGATTCCGTGATTCTAGTACGGTCACTCAACTGTTATAATCGGCTTATTATCTGATTTTAATACATGTTCCTAGCCTATGGTATATTTTACCTTTAACCGCTTTTTAGAATCATTAACGAATTGCAACGTCAATTAAAATATGTCATGAACCACGCCACATAAATGCACCCGTAATCCGTAACACACTTTAATTTAATATTGAGATTTGGATTTGGGTCACATAAATGCGCACCCGAATTTAGGAAATTGAGCCATAAAGTAAGCGCCTAAGCAACTACGCGTTTTTAACTCTTCGAGGGCCATGAAATTCTCTGAATAGCACACCTCGATTTTCTAAGGATTTTGATATTGATTAATGAGGGCCATGCATTTTTGACATTTTATTTGGCGTGGCGCACCTCAAATTATTTGAACACTTTTCCTACTTGAATTTATTAAAATCGAGTAACCTAAAAGGTACCCTCGAAATTGACATTGTTACTATATCACGGGAACCGTACCCATAGTCACAATGTTATTCATCGCGCCTAAAAGCCAGCTACGAAAGTTAAGGCATTTAAGACTTAATTATTTAAATTTGTATTTAACTATTAAGAGGGCCATAGATGATCGTTACTAATTACATGACTCACCTCTATTAAATAAAGAAATTTTTACATCTAAAGTTGTTAGCACTAAATCTATTTGTTTAATGCCATTTGGAAGTCCGCATGTAAACAGCTGATAGTTTATTTGGGTTTTTGCATTGAACAGTGCCCTGCTTGGGCTCCCACTGTTTTTAATTGCAGGCCCATAACAGGTCCCTCAGAATAAGTCCAATTTACAAATATAGCCAGCAATCCCATGAAACAGTCATACTCTGAATTTTAAAAATAATTCCAGAACATAGCCGCACTTTAAATTTTAACATCAATTTCAGAAACAACCCTGTTTTACACTTAACAGATTTCAAAAAAAGTAGTCATCAAATTTAGGCCTGGATGCTACTGAAATGGGCCAACTCAAAGGCAAGCCCAATACCAGCTTTAAACAAGGCTACATTTTAAGAAATGGGCTACAAATGTAGCCCAAACATCAGTGCAATTCGACATATGCTCGCTTTGCATGGACTTCAATAGATTTGATACCATTCATACAATCATAAGTAAGAAGAAATTAATTACAAAATCTCAATCAATTTTGAATATATTAACATCATCACTATGAGTTAAATACAAAGTTGATACACTGATTATTACAAAACTTCATCCTTCCATCTTTGAAATTACAAAGATAACTAACCAAATTCCAACGTATGAGCAGTGATTAACAGCCTTGTTATCTCAGTTTTAACTAATTAGAACGGGAAGAGATGAGATGAACACTGCTTCCTACTTTGATTTAAAAAGTGTTAATTCCAATTCTGTTTTGGTCGAATAAACACTGTTTTTCAGTGCATTAAGTGCTCTATATTTCAGCAGTAATGTCATTAACGTGCTTTGGGTAGGACAACCAACTATTGATAACTACTAGCAGTTTGGGAGCAATTCTAGATTAGAATTTTAATCAGAGAACAATACAAACAGAAACTATGATCGGTTATGAGTAAACAAATTTGACAAAGGAAATAAAACAAAATCATGAGGAAAAGGGAATACCTACTACAACAACAATTCAGTGTCTATTACCAATGATCAATCTACATTCAAACATCCACAAATTTCAGAGATTGATGAGAAAGGGAATTCAAACAGATTTAATCAATAATCATAGCAACTGTGCAGAACTAAACAGTGAACGATTCATTTCATTCATAATATCAATCTAAAGATAAAGTTGTTTGAACATACCTATGTAACAACAAATAGATTCTATCTAATCGACAATAAGCAGCAACAAGAAACAGCAACCCACAACTCGATCCACTTATCAGAATCAACGGGAGTGAATTGTGTGTATGAGTATGTGAGTGATGCTCTCTCTGGGTGTGATAGTGTATATGTAAAAACAAATGAATGAGAATGTCTATATGTGATTCTATCCAGTCCCCTATTTTCTGAAAAATGTTCTGTTATATATATCCCTCAGCATGCCCAACAGATTCAAGAATAAAATCCATCTGTTATCCCCAAATCTCCTGAATATCTCCCTCTCCCTAAATCTGTTTTTGTGTGCATGTGACCAACAACATCTTTCTAACAGATTTCTGTTATTACTTCTCAAAATGTTCCTTTTCACCCAAATATTTTCCTATTTAACTTATTTATTTGCTATTAAGGACCTCCCAGAAGCTTCAGATTACTTCTCAGAAATTATCTAAATTAACCCCTTAAAGTACTGTTTTAATTTTATTAGACCATTACGGGTCAAGTCGACCTGACCCGGACAACACCCACCCCAACTCCGACCCAGTCCCTTTTTTGGGCTTTAATTTTCAGAAAGCCCGATTTCATCCGTGACCTTTAATAGAAATGCGGTCCGCATTTGACATGGCCATCGCAAATTGTAACCCTAGCCTTCACCGCATTGGTGAGATATGCGGCTTGTATTGTAGAAATGCGACCACATATGTGACCGCATTTTTAACGTTGATCTTTGCTCAGAAATCTGTCTTGATCTGCGACCTCAGTGTGAGATATGCGGCTCGCATTGTAGAAATGCGACCGCATATGCGACCGCATTTCTGACGTTGATCTTTGCCTAGAAATCTGTCTCGATCTGCGATCTCATTGTAAGATATGCGGCTCGCATTGTAGAAATACGACCGCATATGAGACCGCAAATTTTTGACCCCAAACATAAAATCAAAAATGAAAAACTACAGAAAGGGGTAGAAGGTGAGAAACGCTAATACAAATAATTAAACAGACAACAAAATGAAAAAGAAAAGAGAAGGAAATACCTCGGACCAAGCATCTTTAAAAAAATTTGATTTTTTAAGCCAAAATCGACTTTAACTGTGTGTTCTTGTTAAGAACACACGGTTAAAGTTTATTTTAACTTCAAATCGGCTCCAAAAGGCTTCGATTTTAAAATTTTGGGCTTTAGGGTTTCTGTTTTTCGATTTAAAATCGGAGGGGTTTCAGGGATTTTGGGTTGAAACGGGGTATAGATTTGGGATGAGGGGGTGAAGATGGTCATCGGGTGTGATTTGGGGTGGATTTGGGGTGTAGACCACTGAGTTCTTCGGTGGGGTTTAATAGCAGCTAGGGTTAGGGATTTACAGAGGAGGGGTCGGTCAGAAGGTGAAATGAGGGTGGGGGGTGTTGTTCCGACATTTATATAGGGCGAAAAGAATTAGTTCTGAGCTGTTGGATCATCTGAGATCAACGGCCCATATCTGAACTTAAGCGCGACGTCGTTTTGAGTAAGGGGTAATTGGTCTGGGCCAGTCCGGTTATTTTTCGATTGGGCTCGATTTAATTTGAATTGCAAGCCCAATCCAGTTTTCCTCTTCTCTTTTATTTTATTTTTCAACTTCTTTTGTTTTTAATTTTCTCTTTTTTATTTTTTTAAGACTAAAGACCTTAATAATTAAAAATCCTAAATTACCTAAATATGAAATTAAGCTAAATAACTAATTATAAAAATTATAGTAACACTTGATTCTAAGAATTAAAGATTAAAATTAAGAAGAGTGTAAAATGAACTATTCTTTTTATGATTTTCCAATTTTATAAAACAAATAATTAGTAATTCAATCCTAAAATGTAAAAACAAATCCTAAGTGAGATGCATGATATTTTTTTTGTATTTTTATGATTTAATTACTTAAGATTAAACAAGCAAGAAAATATAAGTAATTTAAAATCTAATAAAATTCCTAAAACGGCTGATAATTGATTAAAAACTATTTTATTGATTTTATAGGAGTATTTCGGTACGGCAAAATCACGTGCTCACAAGACCATTAGGATCAAAGGTTAAAAATTTAAATAGCAAAAGATTAGAGAGTAATTATCAAGTATTAAAAATTTTAATATTACACAAAATAATATTAAAATATTCAATAGCTGAAAAGATACCAGGCTCATTCTTACTTATTTCTCTTTTTATGATACTTTGGACTTTCAGTTTAATTTGTTTCTTTATGTTATAGTTCTATATTTTTTGTGCTTAAGCATATTTATGAGCGGCAATGCATGGTTGTAGTACTTTTGGTAATTAGAGGGCCAAATAGCATAACTAAACCATCCAAGGTACCTCAAAGTTGTACAATATATTTTTCTTTTATTTTATTTGCAAATGCACAATAAAACTTCCTTTGTTTTAATGTAATATTTAAAAAATAATTTCTGGTAATTTTCGTGAAGTCTAATGTACCTCTAGCATAAGCATGAATTTTTTTTCTTTTTAACTAAAGATCAAATATTAGCTAACGCACTATTTGTAACAACAGAGATTTGACGTGCAAGAATAATTATTGTTGTATCATGAAATAAACTATGTTAATTTAAAACTAAAATAAAAAATTCATCTTTGAACTATTACGGTTTATTGTAACTTTACATTGCATTGTTAAAATTATGTTTTTAAAAATAAATTATCGTTTTAAATAATAAAAATCATCTTGCAACTCTAAGCTCCTTTAAAACATTGAGTCTTTTTCATTAATACGCACAGATGAATTTAGTCTTTATTTTTTGTGTAGATAGATTTTAGTCTTTTTGCTATGGTTCAATTGTGTATGTCAGTACATATATAATTTGTTACAAAATTATTTATTTATGTTTTCCAGGTTCTTTATATTACATATTGTGTCATTTGTTCTTATTATATTGTTATTGCTGCAACTTGTCACTTTATTTTTAATGTTGCTTGAGCCGATAGACTATCGGAAACAACCTCTTTATCTCCACAAGATAAGAACAAGGTCTGCGTATACATTAACCTCCCCAGACCCCACATATATCTAATTTGAAAATAAAATAAAAAGCTTGAGTATTCCTGCAATTTTTAAAAAGTTAAAAACTAAAAATACATTGGTCCTTGAAAAAGAGATTGGAAGAAAGAGAAAAAATATGTACATAAAATATTTCGCGGACAATTGCTAGGTGTTTCTCCGACGCCACATCTGTTGCTTTTCTAGATATAAAAGTACGCTCAAACTTTACCAAATTTACCAAAAAATCTACAGACAACTGTGCGATAAAGGATGAAAACAGGGGCAAAAAGCTTCAGAAAGTTCTGACACTACACCCGGTGCTTTTCATTATATAAGATGTGCTTAAACTTTACCAAATTTACCAAACATGCATGCAACTAAGCAATAAATGATGAAAACAGGGACAAAAACAAAACTTCGAAATGTGGTGTGTTGATGGTTGATGATATAAGCAGAGGGTAGTTTCGGCAAATAACTGAAATATTTATGTTATAACTACAGTAAAATTACTTTTTGGCCAATCATATTGCTTCTTTTTCATGAATGACTGAAATACCCTCAGTTATGCCAAGCGGGTATGTTGACCTCCTATGTGCTTATTCTCCCTTATTAATGAAGTAGTTAGATTAGAATTAGAATTAGAAAGTTGTAACTTGAGTTGGCTTTCTATTTTTGTAAGTGGATTATTGCGAATTGCAGTGCACCGCAAAGATGACTGTTTTTTGTGATAGGCTTAGCGCTTAGGGCGTCAGCACAGGTCTTTCGCTGGTGAGCTCAACTAACAGCTAGGAATATTAAAAAATAAGAATCGAATGCAATTAAATTATGTAAAAAAATACATATTTAAAAATACATGATCTGATTTGTTATGGCACATGTAAAAAGGAAGGAGCTACCGACGGCATATCAATTTAATTGAATGTGTTGATAAATTACACATATAATTTATGAATTAATTCTAAAAGATATATTTATGTTCAGTCGTTTGGTCCAAGTGGTTAGGTGGATTATCCCAAAATAAATTTTGACAACTACAACAACAACAACAACAAATTCAGTAATTTCTCACAAGTGGGGTTTAGGGGTAAGATGTACGCAGCCTTACCTCTGCCCTGGAAGGGCAGAGAAGCTGTTTCCGATAAACCCTCGGCTAAAAAAAAAATGAAGGGAAGTGAAGACATTAAGTATTAACAACAACAAAATAAAAGTAGAACATCGAAGCCAAAACAACAAGTATACGCTAGGCACTAATAACAATCTAAGAATAAAAGACAACATACTAATACTAATGCTATCCAGCAATTATACGCTAGGTAGTCATACCAATCTAAGAATAAAAAATAACATACTAATACTAAAAGCTATCGAACTGAGAGTACATGGAGAAACACTCGATTACCTACTAGCCTATTACCCTAATCCTTGACCTTCACACCCTCCGTCAGATTCAGCTGCACCATGACTCGCCTAATCACCTCTCCCCACGACTTCTTTTGTGTACCTCTTACCCTACTCATACCCACCAAGGCTAACCCAATATAAATTTTGAGAATAAATTATATTTAGTTGGAGATGTTAGCTAAAATCGATATTATTTATATACCAAAATTTTGATATAACTTATTTTATATAAAAAGTGGGATAAATTATCCAGGTTCGAGTCTTGGTTTAATCCCAAAATTATAATCCTGACATATCTATTAATATCTACATACATCTATTAATAACTGGGGTGGAATAGCTCAGCTCATTCCAGGTTCAAGATACTGATCATCTCCATAGTATACTCTTTCATTGTTGTATAACTTGATATTGATGGTTACTTAAATGTCAAAGCAAAGCCAAAATTGGTAGGGCCTACTGGCCAACCCCTCAATGTGCTGATACTGATGCACAACAAACTGTAAATCTTCTGATGACTTCATGTGATGCACTTTCCAATATTTCTGAAGCAACCATAACTGGCTTGTCAACAAGAGTCATAAAAGAAGGAAAGATAAACCTCAGTGTGTAATACAAAAAGATGATACAAATCATACTAAGGCTATCAAGGATAATAGAAGGGCACAAAGACTTAAAGACTTCAACCATGTGAAAATTCTTCTGAAGAATATCTGTGATTTTGCCACTACTGGTTCCCTCTTCCTTTCCAAGATGATAGTTCTTTAGTTCATATTTTATTATTCTCAAACTTAGTGTAGAAGCTGGTATAAGAGTCTTCTCCCCAATCTAAGCACCCATAGTACTTCACAAATGTGCATGGTTTTGAAAAGAGCAAACTTGTATAGGAGCCTATGCAACACAAAGGTGAAAAATTATTGTCTTGGTTCCACTTTGGAACAGGTTTTGTATCGACAGGATTCAAGCGAGTTATCTCAACTTCACAATTGGATACAATTTTGGCTTGAAGACCCCCTTAAAAATCAGGGGATAAACAAAGACAAATAGAAAGTAATAAGATGATAATAGAAAGTTTTCCTTTAGCAGACAAGAAACTGATAAATATAACTTGAGAGTAGTTACATATTGGTGAGGCGGTTTTATTTAAACCAATGACCATAGATCAACAAGCTTTTGCAATCCAAATTCCTCTCTTAAGCTACATTTGACATTATGATCATAGATTAAGAGTTAGATTTCATTGTACAAGGATAGTGACTCTTTCGCCTACCTATTTTCTGCTAAACAAGCTTCTCAATTTCCCTCTTTCTAAGCGTTCGAGTAGCTTCTTCGCACCTGGAATATCCATCTCAGTAAGCTTCTTTAAATATCCAATTGCTCCATATGAAATCATCAGTTTCTTGCATTTCTTGCTCGAGGAAAGCAAGGAAAGGGAAGCAACAGCATACTTCTTAGCAGTGTTTTGAGGAGCTGGATCAAGCAGCTGGACCAAATTTGGCACGCTTTTATCGTCCCGCTTGACTTCCCTGCAATTATGTGCAAGGGACATTAGGCTAGCAATTGCTTGAGCAGCAACTTCCCTCACCCCATTTGTTTTGGCCTCCAGCATCTTGATAAGGAGAGGAATGCATCCAGCTTCACCCAAAAGTCTCTTCATCTCAGTTGAGGTGCAAATTCGACAGACTGCTGATGCTGCAGCCTGTTGTGCACCAAGTGATCCTGACTTGAGGACATGTACCAACCTCGGAAGGAGACCAAGCGAGATTAGAACCTCCATTGACACAGAACCAACCAAATTTCTCAAGGCCCCTACAGCTGATTCTTGGGGCAGTGGACCGTCTAAGTATGCCAACAGGCTTCTGATTCCACCCTCTGATACAACTGATCGTCGAAGATCATCATTTCCGGAAGTTAGATTTTGCAAGCATTCAGCTGCATACTCTTTAGATCCCAACAGTATTCCACAATCGAGGAGATTTATCATAACTTTTATGATTCCTTCTTCAGCTAGAGCTTGTCGAACTTCTGGCACAGCAGATATATTTTTTAAGGTACAAGCAGCCGCCGCCTGTGAAACAGAATCACCAGTTCGGCAAATCTCGATCAGAGGCCTAATCCCACCATGTCCAACAATAGAACGAGCTGTTTCTGCTGTCATTGACAATCTCTGGAGAGAAATGGTAGCCTTCTCTTTGCTCACAGTTGTACCAGATTCAACGAGACGTATAAGAGGAGGGAGAACACCTTCTGAAACAAGCCAATTCTCGCAACTCCCAGATTCTGCAAGCGAGCAAATTACAGTTACTGTCTTTTCCCTCATTCGAGGAGAAGTAGCAGTTAATAATTGGACTAGAGCCGCAATATTGCTTCGACCTAGGACAGCCAAAACATTTTTCTCATCTTCTTTCAGGACTTCAAGAAGGTTATCAAGAGCCTTATGTTTAGCCTCCAAGTGGCCAATCTGAAGCCGAGCAAGCAATTCTCGTAAATTTCCATGTACTGCTGCCTCAGGGGCCGCAGATGTGCTTGCAACAGCTGATGGCAAAGAAACCTCACCAAGCACTCCAGACTTGATTAAGAGCCCACAATCGCGTAAATTCAAATCCAATCTCCCAGACAATGCATCTAAATCACTCTGCATCCGAAGTTTTCCCTCATACTTCTCTTTCACGCACTTCTCTGCCAATTCAGCAGCTTCACTTAACGTCTTCAATACAGTCTGTAACTGCTCCTTGCAAAGAGCATTTTTTGAGAAGAAAGGATGGCTAGACAAATCGGACAGTCGATTTGGGATCTGTTCCAATTTTGAAATAATCATCTTCCATCTACCAGGGAATCCTTTAACCTCTCTTGCCTTCTCAAGCGCCACAGGCACAAGTGCTTGTGCACGTGAGAGCCACTCTTCGACCGACAAGATATCGACCATATTTGTTCCACTATCATCCACCATGATATGAAGTAACAGGCAAAGGATCAGATTCTATACCACTGCTGAATAGAACTGCAATATTCAGAAAACAAAGAACCTCAACAACAATGACAGTGATAAGATTCACAGGAAAAGATCTAATCTGTTGCATGAACTGATCTATAAGCACGGCTCAAGTTCCTAGCCAGCAACCCATTTTGAGAGTTTTGTATCAAAGGAGAAGAGAATCCACAAAGAAATGATTTTTAAGGAAGAAAATGAGTCAGCTAAGCACCAAGATGTCTTTCAGTTACAAATGGGAAAGTAATCTTCAGACAACCCAAACCCCATCAAGTGGTTTCAGAAAATTATAAAAAATACCATCTTTTCTCCTAGAAAAGTTAAAGTGTTGGGAGCAGTTGCAATCACAAAACATTAAACTATAGGGCATTAAAAGAAAAACATCAATAAATAAATAAAGGGCAGGCCTAAGATTAGAGGGTTCGAGAATCTTGCATGATCTCAGAAGGCTGGTGCCCACAGATAATTACTAAGCACCTAATAAAGCAGCCGCCACACGAGTTTACTCAAGTTTTTTCAAGTAAAGTAAGCAAATCACTATGGAAATCTCAAAGTAAAACCAAATTCACAGATTCATTGACAGCTAATGCAAGTGAAATGAGAAATTCTTCAACAAATACACCACAACTAGCCATGAAAGTATGTCGGTTGATGTTTTTTGCCATGACCAAAAATGCCCCATATATGTGACATACAGTCTTAGGGTTACCAACAGATGTAGTGGGGGCATTCTGGGGAAAAAGTAAGGGGCAAGTTGATAAAGAAAAATGGAACTTCATAACTTTACCTTTCAGCTACGGAATAGGACATTGATTCTAGATGATTAGAAAAATCTTCAACTACTACAAAACAAAAGGCATAACATGGAGTAGATCTGAATTTTAATGGCCAAAATTCCAAGAAAGGACAGGTCCACAGGTTCTATTTGTAACTTAATTCCAACTTTATCCCCATATATACATGGATACCATAGGAGGTACGGTATTGAAAAAGAAAGACTCTTTGCTTTGAAGAAAAGATAGGATTTTTATTCATCTCCAGTTGTACATACATGGCTTTGTGTCTAAAATTTTATAAATGGGACCAAGCTCCCACTATAAGAATGTTCACCAAATTTTCTGCAATAAATAACAAGCAGAGAATTAAATTGTATACCCCTAAATGACTAGTCTTTTGGCTGTCATCCAAGTCACTCAAAGCTTTATCAGCCACTTAAAAGACTTTCAATACTGTTACTACAAGCAAATATCACAATCAGAAAAAATAAATCCCAAAAACAATAATCACTCACTAATCACCTAGATTTTTCCAAGATTTGGAAAATCAAAGCTTACCTAAGAAATAGATCCATTTTTTCTTTTCTTTCCTTTTTTTTCCTTTTAGCACCTTTTCATTCTCATTCTCACTCTGTCTAATCTCTAGATCAAATGAAGAAAAAGCTAAAGAACCAACCTTTAAAACTCAGAAACAAAGGAAGCGCCCTTTTTACTCAGCTGAAAAGAACCAAAAATAGCTTGATCCTAAAATCCTTCCATCCCCTTCTCAAGCTGGAGTGTAAGAAGATTGAAACTATTGGATCAAAAGACCCTCAAATCTCAGTGCTGACCACAAACCAGAAAATTGCATGTACCCCAAAAAACCTTTTCCATTTATTATTTTCCCTTCTTCTAAAAGAAAATTGGGTTTATTTTATGAAAGAAAATGAGAAGAATTTTGAACTGGGGAAGTACTGTAGCTAAATGTAGCTGTTACACAGCACCTAGTTTGAAAATAGCTTACCAGTTAAAGTACTGGAGCTTTAACGGAAGAAGACAGAACAGAGAGAGAGAGAGAAACAACAAAATCTTCATTCAAAAATCAAAATCAGAGATTTCTCTCTCTATAAGAAGAAGAAAATGTCAGGTTCAGACCTGTACTTCTTGTCACCTAGATTCTTTCCCCAATAATACAGCTAAGAGAGCCTATTGAGGAATGGACGGTTGTGATTGAAGGATTAAGTGGGCGTTTGGACATAAGAATAGTAGAATTCCAAATAAAAGTTAAAAGAATTTTAAGTTGGTATTTGAAAATTAAAATTGTGTTTGATCATGAATATAATTTTGAGTTGTTTTTAAGTTTTGTGAGCAATCTGATTGAAAATTTTAAAAAATAACTTTTAGAATTTTTTAAATTTTTAAAAAATTCTAAAATTTATCTTCAAATAAAAATTAAAAATTTTATGATCAATATTAGTTTTGTAAAATAACAAAAAAAAATGAAAAGAAGATGAAAAAATTCTTATGTCCAAACAGGTCCTGAAACAGTGAATCAGACCGTTGGTATTTTGGTTGAAATTTGAAAGCGTTATTACAAGAATTGGTTTATTTTACCAAGGAGCTGATGTCAGAGTGTAGTTGCCACGTATGCGGTGGGACCACGAGAAATATTTGCTTTTTCGAAAGCTTTACGGTGGGTGATCTACTACTAGTAGCACGTGTTGCTAACATTGTACTGCTTAGTGGCATTTTTGCTTTAAAAAGTGGTACTTTCACTATATAGTAGTTGGGAAAATGGAATTCAATTTTATTATCATATACAATAAAAGGGAAAAAGAAAATTAACGTAAAGTAGCAAACTTAAAAGAAGCCACTAGTTTTTCTTGTGACACTTCCCGAAACAATATCTATTTTGAATTTTTAAGATTATAGACAGCTGTCATGAATTTTAAAAAAAAATTAAAGTTGTTAAAACAATTCATCTATTATGTTTTGGGTTTCAAATTAAGGGAAGAGAATCTAATAGCGAGAAAGAAAGAAAGAAAGCAAAACATGTCAAAAGATCCACCAAAACAACTTTTTGTAACAAGTAGGTGGAGTATATGTAGCGCTAGATCTATTGAGATCTTATTCAAGAAATAATACGTGTAATAGTTAAGCAAAAGATTTTATTTATCTATTTATGTATTTCTGTTCTATGGGAGTTCAGTTTTATTTTTTTCAACAGTATAGGAGTTCAAAATTTGAAAAGAGGGGTAATGATGAAAACAAGTTCCTCAATCATTTAAATTAGAACCAAATCATGTGACCGTGAACTCACATGATTGCTAATATATGGTGTCTGATTTATGGAATACAAAAGGTATTACTCACTTGAAACTTACCCCCTATTCCACCCCGCACTCCTCTTATAGTAATGGTCAACTCGACGGCTTGTGAACAACTTCTTCATCACTTTCTTTCCTAGCTCACATGTCCGTAACAACTAGTCAATTACTAATTCAAATCTCTCTTACCCCAGGGTTCCGTTTATGCTAAATCAGCTTTTCAAATATCCACTAAGATCTAACGAATCAAAATTTTAAGCATCAAGCTTTTGACTAGCTAATCACATGGGAATCCTATGATTATCAGTTTAATAGGAAAAAAAATTTAATGTCTCGTTTACTTTGTTTTTACGATAGTTTCTAATTGTAACTCCTCAAAAAGATAGTACAAAAAAATTCGATACCAACCTAATACTCTCTGTCTTATTTTATAGGACATTACTTTTGGAGAGTCAAATACATGTAATACCGTCATGGGCGGCTTTCCAGCCTCGCCCCATGACCCCTTGGACGCGCCCCGTGACGTCCTGACAAGCCTCTCAAAGCATGGCGTCACGGTTGGCCCCGTGGTCTCAGCAGCGCCAAGTGACAAGCGCGCATGTGCCTTTGTCGCCCCACCAACACTCCTTGCCGGCGCCCAGCGGCTTGCGAGTGCCAACAGCGCCGCGCGCGTAGACAATGCCGTGCGCACAGACAATGCCGCGTGCACAGATAATGCCGCGCATCCCTCATGATCCAAGCGCCAGCGCCCAGCCACAGGCAGACACAAATAGTGCCGCGCGCGCTGACAGCAACGGGCGCGCAGACCCTGATGCTCATGACAAAGTTGCTGCCACTGGACTTGCTCCTACTTTGTAGAAGTCTAAGTTCTTTTCATTGTAAATATAGAGTAGGTTTACGTCATTTTACATTCAGTATGCATTTACAGCTTTTATAGGTCAGCTCTTGTAACTTAGGTTTATCTTTTTTAAGCATTATTAGGGGGGAACAAGCATTCAAACATTCAAGCAAGCAATCATTTCTCTGTACTGGTGTCTCTCCCCCTCGACACCGCTTTAGCTTTGTAATAGCTTTCATCATCATCAATACAATCAGCATTCATCATCAATTACTGCTTTCAATTCTCTCGTTGCTTACGATATTGGTTTTCCTGCACGGCACTGACATTCTAGTCTAGCGTGCCGAGGGGACCTCAGTTGGCGGACGACAATCGTACTGACATCAATTGCCTATCCTTACGTCGCCCTTCCAAAGAATCTCAAGAAGGCGCCGCGTAACAATACTAATGTTTGATAAAAAAAAAAAAAATTCCGGTTAAACTATCAAATTTATTTAATAATGGGTTAAATCTAATTAAGCATAACAACCCTAGATGCTAATCTCGAAAACGTGCAGGAGATGGGGACAGATCCCGTGAATGATTGATGACAATAGGTGCAAAATACTCTTAAATCATGAACATTAATGAAGATATAACTAACAATAAATGACAATAAATAGCATTTAAGTAAATAAGGAGAATGATTCACCTAATAATGGATAGATTGGACGAATATTTCTCCTGACAATAATGAGTGACACAAAGGTCCAAGATTCGGATGAACAATCTCCGAATCCGGTAGAAAAGTGGTGAATAATATGAACAAGAATCTTTATCAAAAGGCAATCTTTGTATTTTTGTCAGAATCTTCTTCTCAAAAGTGTCTTATCAAATAAATATTACATGCCTTTCTTCCTTTTTCTTTTCTCTTATATATTCAAACACATATCCCTAGTAAACCCTAATAGGGAAAATTCAATAGAATATTCTCTCTAATATCCTATTATGAAAACTAGTCGTTATTATGCTTTACGCAATGCTTGACCTCGACCATAGTTGACACCTCAGCCACGAATTTTGCTGCCTTCTGGTCGACCTCGATCGACTCTTTCCTTAATGTCATTTTAGACGAAATACCCCAAATTTTGGCCCATACAACTACAATTTTTTTTTTTCAAAATAATTTTGAATAATCAAATCATGATTGAGAATTAGATAATTTAAGCTTATACATAAAGTACGAGATTTTTTCCCCGAAGATGGAGCGTGCAAAATGTTCAACTCTACCTAGACATTGTTTCATTTTGAGAAGGGCTGAGGGTAACTCCACCATTAAAATGTAAGTATTTTAAAATTGCTCCAATTAAATGCGACAAAACAAAAAGTAGAAAAGGAAAGCATCAGTTCGCTGTTGCAGTTGCAATCACGAAGTTGCAAAGACTGCAGCAATTCAAATTCTAAGGAAGAGAGAAACAAAGGCCTAGAAAGACCAATGTAGGGAGTCAACCAAGACGCGTGCGCCAATTTGGCTTGGCGTAGCCTGGACGGAACGCTGTCTTTTGTCGGTCACATTATTCAATGCTAATGCTTCTTTTGTCCTCTCTATTTCACTTTCTACAATACACACACCTTTCAAATTTTATGTACTTTTCTTTCTCACTTAACCCGTAATCAACCGTCTATATTTCAATTCTTAATTAGGCAATGGCACGTTAACAATAAACAATGACTCCGCTACATTACATACACAATCAACCACTCATTCATAAACCCCCACCACATTACATACACAATCATCTACTCTAACCACTATATAGTCAAGTCGTTCCACTATATTCAAGTCCGTTTTATTAGTGCGCACATATTTGTACGGGTCCAATGAATTAAGACAATACATCGTATAGTGATTCCACTTTATTCGAGTCTCGTTCATTAGTGCGTGCATAAGCATCTCCATTTAGCAAGATCGGTAACATGGGCTCCCATATTCACAATTAGTACATGTCTTAAAGTGCAGAAAAATAGAATCAAGGAGTTTTTTAGAGTCATTCATCGTTTGCCAAATACACCTCAGCTAATGCGACTGCAATGAGTAGTATTTTCAATATTTGTGCACAACATACTCATTACGGAAATCAACATCAAACTAACACACACAATAGTACAAAGACATTATACATCTGCAGGTTAACTAAGGTAAAGCTACAAATTCCAGATGACAACGTGACCTACAGACAACATAAACAACTTCTAAACTAGCTTCTTGCTTGGAAGGTTTTCTTTTTCTTTTTCTTTTCGGGGTGATGAAATCTTGCTTGGAAGTTTTCTCCTCAAGATCGAGACCTCTCACGTGGCGGCGGTGAACGACTGCATTGGTAAAGAACAGAACAAAATTAGTGTAATTGAAAACTTAGGACTTTGAAAACAGCATGAATAAACCCACAGAACCTACAAAACCTTTGGGGTGGGGGGTGAGACGAAAGAATGAAAACAGAAAAGATTGTGAAGGGACCTGTGATATCTCTCATTGACAGGGCTTTCTGCTCGACGATACTCAGGACTTCTCCTGGTGCGAGGCCTTGAGTTTAGAAGTGCTCCATGCCCATAGTCAGGACTACCCCTATCCCTTCTATATGGGCTAGGCGAACGCCGACGGTCATAACCTCTTCTGCCAGGTGACATGTCACGACCTCTTCTGTCAGGACTGCGACCATTTCTCCTGTCATCATCATCTCGAATTGCAAATTCTACAGAAATAACTCGATCCATGAACTTGCTGTCAAATTTAATCAAAAACCTTAATTTCGTAAAAAATACAGTTTGAGACACTTAAATGAATTATAATATAAAACTGCAGCAGCCAGAAAAAAGAGAAATGTAGTAATGGTACTAGGACAGCTTCAAGGCACTTGTGTGAAACAAATAGGCAGCAAGAACGGAAAGAAAGAGGCACCAGAGTAGTCCAATGGCCTAAGAAGTGGAAGACTATGAGAGACCAAAGTTCAAATCCCAACAGGGACAAAAAGTTAGGCGATTTTTTCACATTTGCATGAGCCTTGGTGGGATAGAGTTACCTAGTACCAGTATTGGTGGGAGGATCCAGGCATCCGGCGGAATAGTCGAGGTGCACAAGCTAATCCAAACGCTACCTTAATCCCAAGGATAAGAGGGTGGAAAGAAAGAGGACGTTGAGAAAGGAGAAACAGAAAAAAGAGAAGAAAAAAGCTGCTTTTCTACTGATTTTGAATAATATCTCCCTAGATGAAAAAGAATATCTGCAATTTAACTCCAGATATAATTATCATCCTCATAGTGAAGGAAAAT
Source organism: Nicotiana obtusifolia (assembly GCA_002018475.1). NCBI lineage: Eukaryota > Viridiplantae > Streptophyta > Magnoliopsida > Solanales > Solanaceae > Nicotiana > Nicotiana obtusifolia. The sequence continues at coordinate 78,872 of MCJB01030244.1, read as the reverse complement.
TTGACCCTTCAACATTTTGTGCATGCACTTAGTCATTTCCCTGTCGAATTCGCATAGGTTAAATATGGTCTTGTGACATGGAGCACTCGCTTAGCACGGGTAATCAAATAACCCAGCAACAATGATATGTATGATTCTAGCCATAAGAAAGTAAAGCAGAATACTCATCAAAGGTCCTTTTAAACTGCTAACCTCATGTTTGTTGCTTCTAATGCTCTGCTAGCATCATCCTCAAACTCGTACTGAACAAACGCGAAATTCCTTCTGATTCGAACATTTGATATTCTACCATAAGGCTCAAAATACCTCTCTATGTCCCTTGTCCGAGTATGAACTGGATCAAAGTTGATGACAAATAAAGTCTTGGAAGGTTTAGTATTCGCAGCAGGTTTCCTGGAGCTGTCAGGCCTCCTACTACCACCACGATCCTCCTGCAACATAATCTTAGTCAGGTCAGTTCCGCATATAACATCAAAAGGAAGTGCACATTTCCACACCAAACTGATGCTATAAATACTCTCTGCCATGGTGCTGCAACTCCACGATTCAACAACAGCATACCTTAGTCCATTCTACACGAAGCCTGCGTCCCTTTTTACCAAATTCTATCCTGTCAAGTCTTCTAATTGCATCATCAGCATCACGCTCGTCCTCCATATAAATGAAAGCAAATCCTAGAAAAGCAAAAGCGCCATGAAATCAAACCAGGAAAATTCAGTTATATTTTTCATACATAAAGGTCAGCTAAGATGCCTCTTGCCAATATATGTCAGCACACTACAGAATGCGACTAGATCAAACTTACCACCCAAAACCCTCCATGAATGAGGGGGGAGGGGGGGAAGGGGAAAGAAAAATCTGTAGGAAGGAACTCAACAGCAGCCACTGGATCCGAGATGATCATGCTATCTATGTTGAAACATGTCAGGTAATGAGGACTGAGCAAGGTCATGAGGAATGCAAAAGGCAATGGTCTCAGTAAATTGTACGATTGTAGAACCATGGCAGATCACATTGGTTCTTTTAGATAAACATAAGAGTATGTATCTTGGGCACAAGCCAAAAAAGAAACGCAGAGAACCCTTCATCCAGGATGATCTAGGAATTCCAAGTATCCTGCGCGAAAGAAATTATTGAGATTGGGACTTCAACTACACAATAACTTGTTTTTTCTCCAGATAAAACAATTTAGAAAGAACATTTCCATCAAGCAGAAAGAAGACAACATCTGCATTTTCATTTGATCCAATTCAATAAACACAAGTCATTTATCGGAACAATTCCATGGGAAAAATACTTACACATATAATGCAGAGAACTTAAAAAAGACAAGAATAGATTAATTTTAATATTAGCCAAGAACTTCTCCACATAATCGTGGACTAGTCCTTCATCAGACATGATACACACAGTTTACCTTAACCCTTTAGGTTTCTATCTCTAAGATATTACTTCCTTTCAAAGAATAACCAGAAAACGAATTAAGTCAAGAGAATGGTAGGTTTACCAGATTTCATATCCACCCTATCAACCTTCCCATATCTTCTGAAAAGCCGCTCAACATCGGACTGGCGGGCCTCAAACTCCAGATTGCCACAAAATATGGCCCTCATGTCAGGCAATTTTTCCCTTCAGTGAAACAGATAGTGTAAGACAACCACTCGAGGCAAAGAGAAATATGGACAACCATACATAATTCCTTTAACATGCAACAAAAACCCCCATCATGCTAAAGTATTTCGAGACGAGATTGTTATTTTTAACTTCAGCAACCCACGACATTTTATGTGTATCTTTCCTTATCCCGTTCTGTAATAAACTCAGCCAATTTATGCATTCACCACTTCGACAGAGTTCAACTCAATAAAGCTAATATGACTACCTAGAATTCAGCTGCAAATATTGTACATGGACTAGACCATTCTTCAGACTATAAAGACATCAAAACACTAGCTCTTTCAAGTAATTGTAATTATAGTTAATCAGCATGATTGATGTTGTTGTTGAATTCATCTTAAAACTGATCAATTTTCAAAAATTATCGTTTTTCTTATATTCCCTAGATACCACTTCTTATATGACACTTTCTTATTTTGCGACATTTAAGATATTTCCCACTCAGCCTGGAAGATCCCTTACATTAAGAAGCAAAAGAGTTAAAACAAAAAAGGAAAAATCACAAAACACTCTTAACAGTGTTCAAACAATCGAGTTACAAAATGCATACACAAAATTCATAGACAGCAAAATGTTATGGATCTGTAATATAGACGAACAGCAATTGAAATATTACCTGAAAATGCAACCTCTGCTTTTGGTGAAATATAAAATTTTGCTCAAAAATAAGAATCTGAAGATAGATAAAAATGAAGAGAAATTAATAAGCAAAGAGATCTAACGAAATTGTACTGTAAAGTCCCAATAAACGGAGAGGAGAGAGTCGAAAAATCGTACATTTGAAGCTTTCTATCGCAGCCAAAGTAAAGGAAACTAAAGCGGATTACGAGATTTCAGATCAATAGGGAAGCAAGATGTCAAAGGATGTCGTTGGTCTGTTGAATTACGGGTTTCGTATTTGGTCTGGGCTGCTCATAAGCTCATTCCTTCATCCTAGTCCGCTTCCCTCGAGCACGAGGATCACAGCCCAATGTCTAGGCCCATCGTTTTGAGTAATTTTGGCGGTCACTTTCAAACATAGATGCAGGGCAAATCAGATACAATAATATTTCTTTAATTAATAATAAGTATATTAAAAGAATTATTATTAAAATCAACCTAAGTGAGGCAAGTACAATAATATCATAAACCATAAGGGATGTTAGTATTAAAAATTGAAACACAGAGGAAGGTCTTAGAAAGGATCTCAAAATTGAATTCTCCTAAGATGTGTTGCTCTTTTCGATTTGTTGTATACTCTGGTCTTTTTTTTTTGAACTCAAGCAAAAACTTTTAATAGGCTGAAGCAGCAACCAACAAGTTTAAAATAAAATTGGGAGCATACTTCCAATTGAAAGGACTAGCATGTATGCTTTGGTCATAAACGAAAATTAGACTTGCACTTTGGGGTGGCATACGGATGAGTTGGATATAGATGGGTCAAAAATAAATAAATTATCCGATCCGAATTATATTTGATATATATAGAAAATGGATTAAATGGCAGATAATATGATATCCATATTATCCATCGGTTCTTGAATATGATCATCCTTGGGAGAATTCCTAGTCTCCCAAACTTGAGGAACCCCAATTTGAGTCTCTACAAGTGTAAAACTTAAACCCATTGGTTATTCATATTTTAGGTGGATAATAAGAATCTTATTCATATTTGACCCTTTTTAAAAATTTATTATTAAACCCATTTTTTAATGGACAATACGAGTGAATAACTGTTTTTTTTTTTTTTATGCATTTTGCCACCACTTGCAATCACAACTTCTTCTATTTCCAATATTGAATCTACTTCGTAAGCATGAGCATTCATATAGTTTTTCTGATTCTAAAAAACTTTATGAGGGAGCAAGGACTAGTTATAACAGTACTCTAAACGATTTTTCCTTTAAAAAGTTGGTTCATATTAGTTTCTGAATGCACAGGATCTCGATAGCCAGTTTTTTTGCTTCATTGTAGAATTACAAGAGGGTTGAATATTTAATTAATCAAGACTGATGCAATTCCAACAAAGTGGATGCTCTAAAAGAATAGCATAAATCACTATCCAACCTTCCAAAGTGCACAAAAAGAGGCAACACGGTATTTTTAACTCTACGTACTTTCTAAGTTGTTTTCCTTAATATAAGAATTAAGGGCCTGCATTTTAGCATTTCTTGAATTATTTATCTCATTGTTAATACTTGCTAAAATTTATCTCTAGCTACTAGCTTATGAGAAATGTTATAAACGTCATTCCATCTGCAACATGCCAACATCAAAATCGATTTAATTATTGTTTAAAACTTTAAATGCAAATCAAAGACCTGTGTTGGCAAAATTTAATAAGAATTGCATGCCATGCCAACTTGATCCCCCACGACGTGTTCCGTATATCAACAAAACATCAAACTTTTGTCATCAAACTTGAATAACTAAAATGTATATAGACCATTTTCGGAATCTTCGAGTAATCATAGTAATTAGTGAATGCCCAATTACAAGTCAATGTTTCTTTGTACTCCTATCAATCAGGTTAAATATTCAATTTAAACAAAATACTATGTGACTTCCAAATAATTTGAGGAAAGGAGCCTCGTCAATTAATTGACGAGACATCAATTAAGATGAACTTTGAAGGACCAAGAACGACTAAAATTCTGAGAATTGTTTGCAAAAGTTTTCGCCCCACTTCAAGATTTTGGGTTAAATAGTTAGCTTTTCAGCATATAAATTTTCGGATCAGTAACGCAATCTGTGCTGTCGCCAAAACGAGATAAAGCTGATTTTAAATGAACATACGCATGATTTTTTAGAAATGAAACATTATTAAAATCCGCAGTTGATCTACAAGTACTGCAAACTAAGCTACCACATGCAAATGAAAGAAAACATTACACTTATATATATATATGAGAGAAATTACTATAATTTAGGTAATAAGGGGTAACATATGTAAATTAACTGCATGTTATTATCCACCTTCAAAATGTAAGTTTTTATTTTTTTAATGCTAGGGTTAGTAAAAAGATAAGTACTTTTAAATATTAGCAAATAATTAATTTTTGTAGCGAGAAAGAAGCTAAAAATAGACTTTTTTTTTTTGGGTACCAAACTACACCTGCTTCGCTGATTGATAGTTAATAGTTAGTACAGGTAGTATAGGATGTTAATTAAGGACTCGGAAGAATGTCCTTAATTAGTGCAATTTTGTTAACTTGTGCTGTAAATATCCGCTTTGGTAATAAAATTTGATAGTTACTAAAAAGAATTACTCTTACCAAACTGCGAAAATACGTGTACCCAAACATTTTCTTTGATGGTCTTATTTATGGGGTTCCCTTTTTTCTGATTTCTTCACTGTACAAGCTTTCAAATTGAAACTGCATCACTAGAAAACAGTAAAACTATTTTGTTTTCTTCTAGCTAGAGGGGATCTCTTAAAGATCCAACCCCTGATTAGTCCACAAACACATCAAAACAAAAGACCAAAAAGACAAGAAAATCAAACCTAGTAGTAGTAGTTATCACCATGTAAGGGAGATTCACTAAAAGTAGGAGGAACCATTACAGAAGAAGAAACCTTAAACCTCTTGCTTCTTGATCCTTCACTACTACTGCTCATAATATCTGGACTACTAACCCACCCTGCCATTGGATCTGATCCAAGAAAATATTCACTTGCATCTGATGATCCATTATCTGAGTCTAGCCCAAGTTGCCTAAAAGCTGCCCATTCACTGCTACAATCCGACACACTTGAATTTTCCCAAGATGATGGATCATTGTTATTGTTATTATCAGTTACCTGTGGAAGTACTCTAATACTTGGCTGCACAACTTTCTCTATTTTTTTCATGTCCATGTGATGACTTTGGTATTGGTGATAATTGTTTTTGAAGTGGAAAATTCTAGCAAATGTGAAATGGTCACTTACTCTACTCTTGGATGACGACGACTTATTTTCTGAGTTCCTAGCCATGATGCTGTGTAAATTTTTGCTTAATTTTGCTTTAAGCGAAGAAAAACTGAGACCATGTTTGCTATCATTTGATTGCAACATATTTATTGATTGATCATGATCTGAGTTGGGATTTGAGAGAGTAGAAGCAAAATTGGTTCGTGCATTTTCCCCACGTAAGGCTCGAGCAGCTTCATCGTAGGCACGAGCAGCTTCTTCAGGAGTATCATATGTTCCTAGCCATAATCTCACACGTTGAGATGAGTCCTTAATCTCAGCGACCCATCTTCCAGATGGTCTTTGTCTTACACCCACAAATTTTCTTGAAATTGATTTGTTTACTAGTGGTGATGATTTGGGGGTGTTGCTGGTGGTGATTTTCGTGGCTTCTGTACCAGCCATTTAGGGGAAAGTAACAAAATAGTATAGATGACTATGAGAAGAAAGTATACTTCTATAATCACTAGTATTGTCAATCTGGCCTATAAATAAGGGCACTTTAAAGAACTATTTGGGCGAGAGCAACATCTAAGGATGTAATCTAACGGTCAATTAAATAGTATCGCCGTTCAAATTCTAATTGAAATTAAAAAAATATATTAGATGATTTATTCTTATTTATCGGGAAGAAGAAGTGAATATTTGATAGAATATTTAAGGTGCGCACAAGATAGAATGGCCTATAGATTACAATTATTTTTTTTTATAAAAAGAAAAAAACCTGGTTGAGGGCCCGAAGGCTAAGGCATATACCCTTTCTCTCAATTATTTGTTTGTTGTTTTGCTATTAGTTTTAGTTATCAATCTTTTGCATGATATTATACTTAGACAGAATTGAGTATTTTGGCTTGACATGAAAAGGCGTAGCTACTAAAAACTCTTACCAGCAAGGTCTCTTATTTAAACTCTTAAATCAAGATGAAGCATATCCATGTAAAACAAGGGTGCATTAATTGATAAGTATAAGCACCAACTTGACGTGCAATTGGGTAGTAGTCCTTGGGCACGCGCATCGCGCGTGTTGCCCTACCAGTATTATTTTGAAAATCGCAACTTATACATTTTCAAAAAGATGAAAAATTTGCTCTGCACATGTATAATATTATCCATCGTCCATTCAAGACATTAATAGTATATGAGAGACAAGATTCGGAAAATAATTTGGAAACTAAAAGTAACATGGCTAAAGTAGTTAAAGGGATGAAAGACATTCAATACCAATATATAAGAATTTTATACATTTGTTTTGCTATATAGTTCCGTAAATAGTTCTAACACTCTTGTATAATCAAAATTGAGACTTTCTCCAAAATTTTTATCTAAAAATCAAAAGTGAAACGGACTCTACTAATTTCTACCTTTGTATTGATTTTACTAATCGAATCTCTCAATTAAGAGTGAGACACAACAATTGTTTGATTATATGCCACTATAAATTTGTTTTCACATTATGAAAAAGTGCTTGTCAAAAGTAGCCTTTTCTAACTTGTGTTTTTATCTCCGTAAGGTACATAAAATTAATTGCGTAAGCTGAAACATCCATGTGTATTCGGAGTATGTCACAATGAAATTGTTATCATTTTGCTTATGATTGTAAATTACTATATTGAAGATTATAATTACCTCATTGAAATTATCTTACTGCAATGAGTACATATCATTTTGTCTTAAATAAAGCATAAAGGGTTTACACACTTTCCATAAGGGAGAGTCTCAATCAAAGTTAAAATTTGAATAAGATATAATTACTCAATGATCGAATGGCTATCCATTTTTCCATGGATTTATTTGTTTCATTTGTTATAAACAATTAAAAATACATTACAAATTAAGTACCAACAGAATTTCTCCATCTAGCTAGTTGGTCGATGTTACAGAGTGTTTGTGGTAATCAATAACTTTTTCTATGCGCCAACTCAAACATTCAATTAGTTGGGAATATAGAAGTACCAAAGTTCCCAAATAAGACCACAAACATACATCTTAGACTATGTATTTTATACGTTCCCGACTGCTTTTTGGTCCAGTAAACAAGGTCCCAAAAGTTTGAAATTATCCATGTCTTTCAAACACAAAATGACAAAATGGTGTGTTTTATGCTTATTATTCTATCTCTTATTAGATGTTATTAGTCTTGAGGGAAGAAAACCCATGTACTGATTTCCTTAGTTGCCTCAGCTTTCAAAAGGCATCTTACCCTTACTGAAACCTTTTACATCTTGCTTGATCATATGGCAGTTAAGGAATGCATGCAAGTTAATTAATCACAAGAGAAACACTTAATTTACTCAATTCACTTCTGAGAAATAACTTCACTCGTCCGTCTCGGCAACTGGATAATGTCAACATCAAACTATCCCTTCCGCACCATTTATATAGAGCATAACTGAGTCAAAGAGAGTGACAATAAGTATCAAGAACCTTTAGCGAAACTGTGAAGATTGGAAGTTAGGAGCTTCTAATATTGTTGATTCTTTCTTTCATACCTGCTTATCTTATCTTCAGATTTAGTTAAGAAATGGTAGAAGCCTTTTTCTTTTTAATTTTTTGTGCAACTATATATAAAAACAGGAAGAACTTGAAGAGATACCTGCACTTCATACCCTATTTATCTACTTGCAATCCTTACGTTAGAGATTTATTTTCTAATGCATCATTAAATGTATCAATGAAGAATGACCATTCATATACAATCAGTTTATTCATATTGAACTACTTTTTCTAATTCCTCATATTCTTCTTCATTAAAGTACCCATTTAAGAAGGAACCATTTAGTGTTCATTATTTTGTCAATTTCAACTCTTAAAATTCTTAAGTTTTACGAAAAGAAGCTTGGTTAATGTACCCATTTATGAAGCAATAACTTAGTTTTCTAAAAGGTGTTATAGTACATCAACATTTCAAGGCTAATTTTGTCTATTATAGGAGTAGATGAAGGATAAAATTGTCATCCAACTTTCTATGGATATTTTAGTTCTTGGGCACGGGCGTTGCGCGACTATTCCATATAATTAGTGAAAAGTTATATTGTCTTATACATGGATGGTAAAATGCTTTCAATCATGATTGTTTGCGCTTAGAAATTATTTTTAATAACAATCTATATATTTAAGCTAAGAAAAATAAAAGGAGAAGATAAAATGTTAGCTCAAAAAAATTATTTGATTTTTTAAGAACTGTAAATGTTAGCTCAAAAAAATTATTATACGATGAAGTTAAAGAGCTTAACTTTGTAAAGTGAAGAATTTAAATACGTGGACCTTACTAAATTCTTTGATAATCCCCAAGTTAAATTTAATGTTACAAAACTAACTTTTGTTATTAATATTGAAGGTATTATTAAAATAATTTTTAAGGGCACAAAAGCTCAATAATAATATAGGATTATTTTAGTATTTCATATTCAACTTTTGATCTTCATACTTATAATATAGTATGATATGATGGATTCATGGAAGTGGCTAAGCTAAATAAACTATAGTATAACCTTAAACGGCCGGGATGTAGGGTAAACAAAGGGGAATATGAAGTGGTAATTAATGATGACGCAACTTGCTTCTCACACTTGGAAATGAAATATTATTCCTAGCTAGCTAGCTTTAAGACCGCAGTACTTGTCACCTTTCTGTTGTCTTCTTTCAACGGTGTTTCTCTTGGAGCCGTTTGGCCAAGCTGTCAAAATCTGCTTATTTTGAAAAGTATTTTTTTTTAAAAGTACTTTTGAAAAAAAATAATTTTTGTTTGGCCAATTCATTTAAGAAGTACTTTTTACAATATTTGATGAACAAATTATATTTAGCCAATCTTTATAAAAAGTACTTTTGAGTGTCAAATTACCAAAAAGAATAGTACCAAACTTTTATAATTATTTTAAAAAAAATAAATTTTAATATTTATTATTAGAGACTGTTATTATTTTTTATTTAATTTAATTAAAATATAAACATAAAGTAAACATACATACTAAATAAAATCATTGTAATATATATAGTTATACCAAAGCAATAATATTATCTAGTATAATTACTTGTTATTTACACCATGAAATAATAAGCAAAGTCACTCACACATGATAATATTTCTCAACAATTTCATTCTATCACGCAACGCCTCCATAATAGTAGAAGACTTGTCTTGCATTTCTAAAGGAATACCAGAAGGCCTATTTCCTTCCTCAATCTCTACAATAATGTCTTCATTAGTATAATAGTTGAATTCCTTATCAGTAGAAGATCGTCGTTGAATGAAATTATGTATAGCCATGGTAGTTGTAACAAGAAGAATCTGAGTGTCAAACTTGAAAGATGGCATTGAGCGTAAAATAGAGCCATTGTAGTACTTCCAACGGTTATAAAGAAACACCTTATAATTTCAAAAGAATTTACTCTCTTACAATGGGTGTCAATTAAAATTGTTCACCATTTTTTGTATTGGGACTACTATTTTCTGAATTTATTTTTGCCTACAGCTGTGATAGGATGTGTTAGAAGGAAAAGAGGTAGAAATCTCTTGGAGATAAAGGGTTTTGAAACGAAAGTTATTAGGATCGGAAGTACAGAAGTAAAATAAATTTGGAGATCAATTTAAATAATACCGCTTGTACATAAGAAAACAGTTTGTTTTATTTATTCATTTTTTAGCAATCGATATTAGTAAATTTCTCATCTTTACCATTCAAACTGAAGATGGCTCGATATTTTTATTACCTCACACTGCTAACGCATTAAAGTAGGGGCAACATTATATATATGGAAAGAAAATGTAAAGGATAATTTGGAAAATATAAATTTATGGTGAGGATAGTTTTGTCTTGAATAAATTAATTTTCTGCTTCTGCTTCTGCTTCTTGGAAGAAGTTAGAATTTTCTGCTTCTTCCCAAAAGCAGAAAAACTGCTTCTGCTGTTGGTCAAAAGTACTTTTTTATTTTGGCCAAACACATTAAATTTTTCAAAAAGTACTTTTGGCCTCCGAAAAGCTTGGCCAAACAGGCTCTTAATTTCTTAGATTATTAACGCCTGATGTTGTTTAATTTTGAGTTATAGCATCGTAAAGTACTTAACCAATATCCATATTTATTTCAAATAGGTCTATGTGTGTACCAATTCCCTTCAGAAGTATTAGGGTCAAAATAGTCATATGCATATTGTTTTAGGGCTCTTTACTATTATCTACGCACTTCAATTTCACTATTATATTTGGTAGCGAGTATTTTATGATCCCTCTTAGTACCCTATTTGACGCGAATAAGAATTAATCAGGCGCTAAGTTTTGAGTATCAAGTGTTTAAAGAAAAAAACATAATGAAGTTTTCAGTGACGACATTCTGGTGGCGACCCCTTTAGTCGCACCAAAAATAGTGCTACAGGCCGCTTATTATAATGGCGATTTACTTTAAATCTATTTTGTGGCGAAGTTTTATTTTTTGTGACAAGCTTAATCGCCACAAAATCTAATAATACAACAATAATAACAATGCAACATGGGCGATGCACCTGAAAATTGGTTCAATCTTTGGCAGAAATTATTCACAAAAATTAAATGCAAAATAAAAATAAAAATGATTTCAGTTAGCCCATATTTTTTTTGAGAAAAATAATATTTTAAAGAATAATCTACTTGGCTACTCCAAACAACGACATGTAGCTCTAATTTTTAATCTTATTTCTGGTAGTTATGCTTAAAATAGATAGAATATCAAAGAAAAATACTTGCACTTCCAATCTCCAATGATATTTATATCAAACTAATTAATAAAATAATGAATACATAATATTTGTTCATGATATATCTTTATTACGTATAGAGCCATGATACTCCTTATCAATTTATTACTTAATTGTACCGTGCTTTAATATAAATACTAACTATGGATAAATTTTTCCCCAATAATAAGAGGAGACAAACTAAGGGCGGTTTTAGAGCTCTCAAGTGGATTACTGGTAAGAACTCTTTCCGAACGTTGTATCTGGAACCAATTATTAGAATAGAGTGAAGATTAGGCCGTCTGTCATATCAGTTAATTGCTGTTGATGTAATTAGTTAAGGCTGTTAGTAAGTCAGTTAGTGAATAGCACATGATGTGCACGTGATCCGGCCAAGTGTAATTGTATATAAGTCTGTGACTTGTGCATTTTGTAATAAGTAAGAGAGCAAATCAGATCTTCTTCCTCATACGTTCTTCTCTCTAGATTCCAGAATATTCCTTTTCATAGATGAACCCTAGCTCATCATTTCTGTCAATTAAACTGAGATTCACGAAGTTAATCCTCAATTTAACATGGTATCAGAGCCGCGATCGTGAGGCGTGAACTCCGGCGTAAAGCTCCTACTGAATAAGAATAATTTCGAGCTGGAAGAGGTGGACATGGCTGAAAATAAAGTAAGCTCACTTGATCACAATCATCCACTATACCTTCGAGCTGGAGATACTCCAAGGCTGGTTTTAATTTCAATCAAGCTCACAGGACTAGAAAATTATGCCCATGTGGAGCAGAGCAATGAAATTGGCCTTGCGAGGAAAGAACAAACTAGGATTTTGTGGATGGATCGTGTGTAAAGGCTAGGTACAGAGGAGAATTGGTTGAGCAATGGGAAAAATGCAACGCAATAGTGTTTTTATGGATAAAAAGCACAATTTCGAATGAATTAATGCTAAGATTTGTCTATGCATTAGATGCGTTGAAAGTGTGGAATGATTTTCAAGAGAGATTTGATCGTTCAAACTTGACAAGGATATACCACCTCTGGACTGAAATAGCAACAATGAGGCAAGGAACAAATTTAGTAACGAGTTACTACACCAAAATGAAGGATCTGTGGGATGAATTGGATGTGTTGGCTCCTTTATCATGCTGTGATTGTGAAGAAGCGAGGTCATTTATTGAACTCCTGAAGTCACAACGTTTGCTGCAATTTCTTATGTGATTGAATGGAAGTTACGGCAACGTAAGAAGCAACATACTTGCAAGGAAACCAGTAGTGACAGTAAATGAAGCTTATGTGATTGTCACACAGGAAAAGAGCTAGAGATCCCTTGGTGTTGTGGACACTCACAAAGATCCATTGACTATGCTTGCAGGAAAAACACAAGAGTTCAAAACAAGAGTACCAGGCATGATATGTGAATATTGTGGCTATAAGGGCCACTTGAAGGAAAATTGCTATAAGATTGTAGTGTACCCCCCAGACTTTAAAAGTAAGAAGAAAAATGGTCACTTTGGTGGAATTCTTGGCCAATCTAGCAGCAGAACACAGACTGGAAGAGGCTATAAGCCAAGCATCAACAGTGTAGCAGCTGAGGATCAGGTGCAGGGAAAGTTTTTTACTAATAAGAGTATTCACAACTCATGAGCTTGCTTAATAAACCTCCACCAGGTGATTGCAACTTGAACATGGTGGCAGGTACTGTTACATTGCTTTCTGAGACTTATATCTGTGAAGGGATAATAGACTAGGGGCATCACACCATAGTACACCCTGTAAGGAGTTGTTAGAAAACATAAGAAGCTTAGAAAAGAATCGCAGTAATAGAGTACGAGTACCAACTGGCAATAAGTCGTCTATATCTAGTGCAGGAAGTAGAGTGGTATTAGAAAGTCATAAAATCAAGAATGTGTTGCACGTGCTAGACTTCAAATTTAATTTGCTTTCAATGTCAAAGCTAACCAAGGAATTGCTGTAACTTTCTTCCCTAATTTTTGTGTGTTTCAAGGATTCTACAATGGCAAGGTAATGTGGATTGATAGAGAAAATAATAGACTCTACATATTGCAAAGAGAAATAAAACCTACAGTAGGAGCAACTGTAATAAAAGGTTCAGATGAAGCAGAATTATGACACTTAAGGCTAGGACATCCCTCAGCTATAGCAATGCAACACATACCAAGACTGAAGAACAAACTAAACAACACAGTGCAAGAACAATGATCAGTATGCCCAATGGCAAAACAAGTGAGATTAAAATTTCTTATTAGCAAGAGTAGCACTAGTGATATTTTCCAACTGATACATGTAGACGTGTGGGGACCTTATAGAAGGCCTACTTTTGATAGAAAATAATTCTTTGTTATTGTGGTGGATGACTATAGTAGGTACACTTGGGTCTGTTTACTCCAATCTAAATGTTAAGTGTTAGTTGTACTTAAAGGATTTCTTGACTATGATAAGAAATTAGTTTGGTGTATGTGTGAAAGTATTAAGGTCGGACAATGGTACATAATTCTTTAGTTCTCAATGTAATAAACTCTTTACTTTTCTTGGAATCATTCATCAAAGTAGTTGTGCTTATACACCATAGTAAAATGGGACAGTAGAAAGAAAACATAGATAAATTTTAGAAGTGGCAAGAGCATTGAAAATTCACGGTGCTATCCCAGTCAAATTCTGGGGTGAATGTGTTAAAACAGCAGTTTATCTAATAAACAAGTTGCCTACACCAGTACTAGAAGGCAAAACACCATATGAGGTACTCTAAGGGAAGAAACTAGTGATGGATCATTTGAGAGTGTTTGGCTGTTTATGCTATGCAAGCAGTCAACCTAGGTCTGATAAACTAGCTCATAGAATAAGAAAGACAGTGTTAATGGGCTATTATGAGATTCGGAAAGGGTACAAACTATTTGACTTGGACACTAAGACTTTTTCATTAATAGGGATGTCAGCTTTAGGGAAAGAACTTTCCCTTTCAGATCTATGCCAATTAAAAATGAAGATGATATATTATTCATGCCAATAACCAATTTAGGAGGTACTCATCCACACAATGAAGAGAATTCTCATGCTTCAACTCCACCACAGTAGTGAGCTGATCCAATGCGCCAAGATAGAAGTGATTCTACTGAAACTACACACACACACGACATTGCAGATTATCAGTCAGATACCCAACACATTGCACCCAATTCTTCAATAGAGACAACACATGATTGTCAACCAACAGAGTTTAATGGAGAGATGCCTAATAAGGAACCAGTAGAAGAATAGAATTCAGCCGAACAAATGACAGAGAATAACAAGGGCAAAAGAGTTACTAAGCCACCCATTTGGTTAAAGGACTATGTCACTACCAAAAGAGGGTCTGCTAAATGCACCTATTTCATTACATATTATGTGGGATATGATCACTTATCTGCTGACTATCAGAAATATTTGAGCCTGTTTTCAGGCCCCATAGAGCCAAAAAACTTCAAAGAGGCATCTTAAGATCAGAAATGGGTTGAAGCAATGCAACAGGAGGTTGATGCTTTAGAGCAAAACCACACTTGGGAGCTTGTTGGCTTGCCTGAAGTGAAGCAGACTGTAGGCTCAAATGGGTATATAAAGTCAAGTACAAGCCAAATGGAGAAGTGGACAAATACAAAGCCAAGCTTGTTGCAAAAGGTTACACTTAACAAGAAGGATTAGACTACCATGAAACCTTCTCACCTGTTGCTAAGATGGTGACTTTGAGAACAGTAATCAGTGTTGCAGCTTCAAAAAATTGGCCTCTATTCCAGATGGATGTCAATAATGCATTTCTGCAAGGAGACCTACAAGAGAATGTTTATATGGACCTGCCTCAGGGTTTTCAGAGGCAGGGGGAGTATAAAGTCTGCAAACTACTTAAATCATTGTATGGTTTGAAGCAAGCCTCAAGGCAATGGAATATAAAACTCACAGATGCTCTCTAAGAAGCAGGTTAACTTCAAAACCCTTATGATCATTCTCTACTCACCAGAAAAGAAAATGATGAGATTGTCATTGCCTTAGTATATGTGGATGACCTTTTAATCACTGGTAACAGTGGAAGACTAATTGAGCAAGCCAAAAATGCACTGCATAGAAATTTCAAAGTGAAGGACCTAGGTGAGCTAAGGTATTTCCTGGGAATTGAGGTGTTGAGATCAAAGGATGGTATACTTCTCAATCAAAGGAAGTACACACTTCAATTGATCTCAGATGTTTGATTAAGTGGTGCTAAACCAGTTAACACACCACTAAAGGTGAACACAAAGCTCACTACTATAGACTATGATGAACATGTGGGAGGTGTTAATGATCTTATGCTTACAGACATTACTTCCTATCAAAAACTAGTTGGGGAGTTGCTTTATCTTACTATCACCAAGCCAGATATCAGCTTTGTTGTGCAGGTTCTTAGCCAATTTATGCAGAAACCTAAGACCTCACACTGGGAGGCTGCCCTCAGATTGGTAAGGTATCTCAAAGGCTCAGCAGGGCAAGGGATTCTACTAAGTAGTAGCCCATGTACATAATTGACTGCATTTTGTGATAGTGATTGGGCATCCTGTCCGAACACTAGAAGATCTGTGAATGGGTAAGTTGTGAAGCTGGGAGATTCACTTGTTTCATGGAAATCGAAGAAACAACACACTGTAAGTAGAAGCTCAGCATAAGCTGAATATAGAAGCATGGCAGCAGCAGTTTCTGAGGTGATTTGGTTGACAGGTTTGCAGAAGGAATTAGGGGTGATTGTTTCTCAACCCGTGAAGCTGATGTGTGATAGTAAAGCAGCCATACAGATTGCTTCTAACCCCATCTACCATGAGCGGACAAAGCACATTGAAATTGATTGTCACTTTATAAGAGGCACCATTAAAGGTGGGCTGATATTGCCAGAACATGTCAACACAAAAGACCAGCTTGCTGATTTACTGACCAAAGCTCTAGGAACTACACACCATTAGTCATTTCTATCCAAGCTTGGAGTGTTCGATGTCTTCCACTCTCCAGCTTGAGGGGGAGTATTAAAATAGAGTGAAGATTAGGCAATATGTTACATCAGTTAATTGTCGTTGATATAATTAGTTAAGGCTGTTAGTAAGTCGGTTAGTGAATAGCACATGATGTGCACGTGATCCGGTCAAGTGTAATTGTATATAAGTCTGTGACTTGTGCATTTTGTAATAAGTAAGAGAGACAATCAGATCTTCTTCCTCATACGTTCTTCTCTCTATATTCCAGAATATTCCTTTTTATAGATAAACCCTAGCTCCTCATTTCTGTCAATTAAACTGAGATTCACAAAGTTAATCCTCAAAATTTAACACCAATTGATTAGTGAACCTCCCCCCCCCCCTCCCCCCACCCAAATCCTAATCTTCTGTCCTTTATCTTCTAGCCTTTTCTCCATTCATCAAAATTCCCATTCGTTCATTGATTAATAATGTATAATTTGGGTTATGAAGCTACAAATTAATTAGATTTATGGGGTATTAGTTAGTAAAGATTGATTTTTGTCTCATTCGCCTCGAATTAGGACTCGTCACTTAAAATTGGCCATTGATTCCTTCCATTTCAAATCAATAGTGCTCAACATTAAGAGGAAACCTGATGTTTGTTTGTTAGCACTTTCTATATATGTGTGTTTCATGTACAACATGACCAGGACGCAGTAAAATAGGAAAGCTCTAGTAGAGGATGCAGTACAATAGGAAAGCTCTAGTAGTTTAACTTAATTAGATTAGCCTTTTCACTGCTGTCCGGCTATGAAAAGGTTCCAAAATTCCATTAGCACCACTACCCTTTTGTGGCTTGTGAGTAATGTAACAGTACTGTTTCAACTTATTATCATTTTGGTTAAACATAGTAAATGTAAAAATTTGTCTGTAAATCAGTGTTTGTTAGCACATACTAGTCTTCCTACGTTGTCTTTGATAATATCACTAGCTTAAAATAACACTTAATTGGCCGTTCTCACAGGACATTTGAATAGAGTCAACTTTTATAACTCTTGCCTACTTAACAGAATTTAAAATTCACTTACAAGCTAAAAAGTCTCTATCATCATACATCTTGAGTTCCTCAATTATTGTATTTGGGATATAGTGCATAATTATGGTTTGCCATAAACAAAGCAAAAATTGACTTGCTTTTTGTTGGCAATTCCTCAATCATTGTATTTGGGATACTATGTCACATATGTGGAGACCACTTGGTTGCAATTTGATGAAAAGGCAAACGTTGGACTTATTTGGAGTGTTGAACTTATCAATTATCAATAATCCGTCTGCATTATTCGTTTTTTCTTTTGATCACAAAAGGACTGTTTGTCGTCATTGATGAAGGTATCAACGCTTGGTGAATTATCAGCAATAGAGAATCCTAAACCATCCCACATTACAACCACCACTCGACCTAACCGTGGCGCTTATAACGGAGGATAAATTAATAATTAAAACGAACCAAGGAGAAATTGACATGCTTTTAAACTAACAAATTTCAAAATAAAGGATACATATAACATCTCAGAGAAATATCACATCGGAAAAGGAGAGAAAATTGAAGTGTTAAACAATATAAAACACAAGTTTATACCGTCGCTAATTGGGGCTCACTTTAGTGCAACTCAAGGGAAAAATATGTAAATCTGTTGGTCCATGTATGATGACATGATCTCTGTTTCAAATAAGATCACATTGGAGCCGGATTCCCATAGTATGAAGGCAAGAATGTTGAATTCTGATGGGATGAGGGATCGCACTGATGTGGTATAGCCCAAAGGACAAATCCTGAAATTCATAAAATAGAATTTTTGGGTCCAAGCGGATAATACATGACATGTGTGACACCAATATCCAAAAAGAAAATAGAAGCAAAGCAGAAGCAAAACAATCTCTTAGGAAGAAAACCGATTTTCTAGTTTAAAACTACAATATGGCAGCACGCATCAATATTAATTCAGGAAGTTATTACATAGCAAGTTAAACAAACGGTTGTATATACTTTATGACCATCTCCTTATGCTTTTGATAGTTCAAGCTTAAACTGCCACAGTACCAAATAGTACAGACAAGTAAAGTAACTATCACCACATGCAGAAAGGTGAACCTGGGTAAATAGATTAAAAAAAGCGAAATAAATACCAAACTCAACAAAATGCTGGTGAAAGTATTAAGCACTATTTAGGTTTATTTAATCCCTTTAATTTTCGCTCCACTAGCTTCATTATAATACATACAAATAGGATGGATACAAATTAAAGTTGAGCCGTGGGAATATAAAGTTAAACAGAAAATTACACTCTCGCTATCAAAGTAAATAAAAATTGGGGAGTTCCTGCTCTACTGCTGACAAGAAAAACAATAGAACCAAGATTAAAAAGAATCTAATACAGTGCTAGCCTCATTCTTAACTAATATATAAGTTTATATATCCACGTGACAGATTATAACAGATCAGTGGAAACAAGAATATATTATCACCCTTCTTTCGGCCAATGAGTTATCTGGCCGTTGAAGCAACGCCTATATAAACATGGTCTTTAGAGAGCTAAAGATAAACTTTCTAATACGTTTTCTAATACAACTTTCTGAATCATCTTTCCTCCTATAAATGCTGGGTTTCTTTTTGAGTTTTCTGCTAGTTTTGTTCCCAGTTTAATAACCGGAAGAGATTGTTGAATGGGAGATACGCCTAATTTTTATTTATCACTGTATAGGCGAAATATCCTTAAGGACAGTGTCGTTGACATGCCTCAAGCTAATTCTTATTTTCCAATAACTAATTTTTTACAACAATCTTCAGGATATTTCACCCGGTTTGGGTGTATCCCCCAGGATTCAACAAGCTCTTCTATTGTAACACTAGGAGCATAAACTAACAAAGATTTATTATTGGTAGAAATCCAGCAAAAGGAAGGAGAGTCTTTTTTGTATACTTAGTCTCACTCAATAAAAGGAATAATCTTGTGCATCTTCACAAGAAGAATGAAAATGTATATATGGTTAAGGAAACATAAGAATATTATAATGATTAATTATTGGTCATAATGGGCTAACGACTAGAATAGAAATAATTATCATTATGTGAAATAATAAAGACATACTAAATGCCAATAGAAATGAATCTAGACATATTAAATCAAGAATTTGAACACTTCCTTTTGAGATACTAACTCATTTCCTAACAATCGCCCACATATCTTAAAAGAAATAGAAGGATAGAATATTTTGCTGGATTTTTTTACATATAGGTAAAATGCATTGAATCTGGTCATGTCTCGTAGACTATGAACCAGACCTAAAAAAAACTAAGATTTAACTTACGGAATAATTGGTGAAGTTGATAACTTACGGATAGAACTCGCTCTTTTTATTCTCTTTTAACTATATGAGATTTAGTTTTATATTGATCACTCACCTATATAAAAATTATATATAATTTTAAATTAACTAGAATCTTGGTTGTATAGCATACGGTGCAATTTGTTTGCATTTTTTCTGCTTAGTTAATACATATAAGATCGAAGAAAGTGACTCTCTTAAATTTTTGTGAATTTTATTTTTTGAAATGATGGAAAAGCTCGTGTTGTACTTTTGTTTCCATTAGTCTTTAAAATGGTGAATTTTTTTTATGTTAAGTTGATCTAATAGAAATGATATTAAGTTGTCTTATAATAGACAAATATAAAAAAGAAAAATCATTTGTCTTGCTTATGTTTCTCATCTTATAAGTGTCATATCGACTGGATATATTTTGCTTCTTTAAGAACATTTACCCATATTTTAAATTAGAATGTTACTTTCTAAAAATATTTGTTTATGATGATATAGTATGGGTATATGTTCATAATCTTGTGAGATCTTAATATGTATTAGAAGGATCCAATGATGATATTGAATCTTTGATTCAGATGAGAAAAAAGCTTACTAGTGATTATGTGATCACCTTTTGCTGGGGTGTTATGGTATTGAAATTGTCTGGCAATGAGGCTGATTAAGCAACCTCTTGGTGAGTTAAACCGACAGAAATTACGTCGATGAATTTTGATTGCCGAGACACAATAGCCATTATAAGAAAATAAATCTTAAATGGGAAGAGTAAATACATTCTCTAGAGACATAATGTGATATAGCAATTGCTTAGAGATGAGAATTTTTTATACATATTATGTGTAGTCAAAAGAGGATTTGACCGATCCTTTGACTTATAAGTGAAACATCGAGGGATTGAGACTTTTGCCAATTTGAGATATATCAACAATGATGATAACCCAACCTAAGTTATTGGAGATCTCATGAAGTAGGTTCATATGGGTAATAACAAATCATTAGTTGATCAAATGTGCACTATTAAATTATGTCTCTTCTGTGGTGTGCATGTGTATATAGTGCAAGACTACAAGGAATGTGAGGCTTAGTTATACTCTTAATCCAGTAATCTAGCCTTTTGTAGGTGGTGTATTGTGCTGTAGAATACACTTGATAGATGGATCTATATGAGTGTGGAGTGGGGCCGCTCCTATGAAATTTGTGGCAAAATTTCTAGAGCACTTATGAAAACCAAGCACACGCATATTAGCGCAAAACCGCGATAACAACAAAAATTGCGGGGGTGTAATATGATGAATAAGATCCCTAGCTTACAATAAGAATTTTTTGGTATATAGAAGTTATCAACTTCACCAATTATTCGGTAAGTTAAATCTTATTTTATCTATATCTGGTTCATAGTCTATAAGACACCAGATGAATTTCATCATATTTGAAACCCAGCAAATTGTACTTTTTTTAAATTTACTATTATTTTTATATCCCTTTTGAGATATGTGGGAGATTGTTGTAAAATTAGTGATATCTCAAAAGGTAATATCCCTCTTGGTTTGAAAAATCTTTTCTCTTTTTTGTTAAGCATCAATGTTAAATCAGGCATTGATTGTCTTTCAATAGACCCCGAGTTAAAAATAGTATAGTCCTATATGAGCATCTCTTTGTGCCGTTGTACTTTGCAGAATCTTTAGAAAAAGTAGGATATATATAATTCAAGAGATGAAATATCCATGGTACCAAACAGTACAGACAAGTGAAACAACTATCAAAGACAATGAAATGCTGAATGAAAAATATATCATGCTTCCAACCAATTGAGTTACTCTCCATCTAGAATCTGGATAAATTTTTTGCCAAGGAAATAAAGTACAACAGAAAATTAAGGTGTTGCAATCAAACTAAAATAAAATTAGATAGATCTTTACTACTTCTGACCCTGGTCAAACCGAAGAAGGAAAAATTAAAAATGAGGGTGAAAATAATCTATAATTGCTACCCTATTCCAGCCAATAAAGAGCTTCCAAACTGCAAGAATCCAAGGTAATAGTAGCAGTCTCAATCTCACCTAGTTGAATGGTGTTCATCTAGTTCATTATGCAGCTAACAACAAGTACTCCATCAGCAAATTAAAGAGAAATTAGTGAAAGGTAGTTAATTAATCAAATTTGTAAGTTTTGAGCTTGACCAATATATTGTATCCATTGAAGAGTGATATCACGATAACTGATTGATGCAATCATCCACCTTTTACTTTTTTTGATCGATAATTCATGTTACTCCTCGATCATTATCATCAAGTAATGAGGAATGGGGCAAGGGAAGAAACACAATAAGGACTTCATAATATTGCTTATAGGGGAATACTTACTCCCATATTTACATCAAACTAAATATTTAACAGTAAAAACTACAAACTGAAATGAGAATTCATATCATTTTAATCACAATTAAACTGATAGTATGAGTTTATATATCCACGTGACATGTCACACGTCTTGTGTAAATCGATTTGGCGTACGCGGAGTGTAGGCAATTATAAGTTTTTTCCATCGCTATCCGTTTCATTGGCGGCAATAAGAGATCTGAAAAACACAATCAGGGACTAACGTAACCAGAGCATTCGATTTTAGGATGACCGTTATTAACATAATGCTTCTCCCACTTTTCTTTTTAGCTTTAAAGCTTTAGTACACTTTCATATGTTATACCTATTTTTTACTCTTTTGTTAGGAGTACAATTTTATCATCTAATTCGCCTTTTTAAATGAAAAAGTCAAATAAATGTTTGCTTATTTCTCAACATATTTAAACAACTAATAGTTTGAACTCTTCATTTGCTAGTCATACCAAATGAAAAGCAATCAACTAAATTAACACATATTTAAAGGAGTAGTGGCAATAGATAATAAAGATAGATGTCGAATACCAATGTATGGGGTCGAACTCGGACCGCCCATATGGGAAAAAATCATTTTTACGGTTGGTATCAATCGTAATTACTGCCCGGTAAACCGAGGTCAAGATATCAAAGATCGAAGGTCGAGACCGAACAACATCGAATCAGAATTTGAAGCCATGGTACCCGAGATGAACCTATTGAGCTCGATTCCGGGAAATGCCCTAGGGTAAGTTATCAAATTTGAATGACGAAAGGACCGGAAATCCCGTGATAAGTAAGCATCTCGGCGGGAATCACGGCATCAATCAATAAGACCGTTAAATCAGCACATCAAGAGATACTTTACCTTGTAAACAGATTCTTGCCTTGTATAAAAGATTATCCCCACGCTATATAAAGGGGCAATGTAATTGTTCTAAGGCATCACACTAAACAATCATCAATAGAAAGAAAAGAAGTATGCTTTCATTATTTTATACGTTACTTTATTCATCTGATTTCATTTATCTTTACTGTTCATCTTGGAAGAATCAGTCAAGGTCAGGATTATCCAAGACTTGTGGTTTGCATTTCTTCTCTATTTATTTACTGACTTTAATTTTCATTATATTATTCGTTATTTGTATCAAACTAAATCACGTATCCTTAAAACCACGTATAAATTCAATTGTTATCCGAAGCCAAGGGTAAACAGTTTGGCGCCCACCGTGGGGCTAAGGATAATAGTGAGTGTTTGATACAATTTTTTGTCATGCAAATTATTTTACACTTGCTCTTCGAAGAATCTCTGATTTCAGGTTACAGTACAGCTATGTCACATTCACAATCTATGCCTTTGTACATCGATAATGAATTTGATCATCAAGGCGAAAACAACAACACAGCACCCGGTGATGAAGTTCTGATCGACGCTAACTCACAAGTGGCAGTTGATGTAGATCAAACTACTGGCCCGTCAAATAGCGTTCATAGGGAACCTCAATCAACGACACAGGGTCCCCAAAACGACGAAAGGGATGGGATCAGTCTCAGAATGATCTTTGATATGTTGCAAGCCCAGCAGGCAGCCATTGCTTAATTACAAAGTCGAAGCCAAATATCGAACAAAGTTGAGCTCGGCCCTTCTCGAGGAACTGTTCCCAAGAATGAACCAGTTGCAGGAGAGCCGAGTGAAGGTGAATCGGGGGCAAACTCCGAAATTATGAGGATGCTCGAGGAATTAACCAAACAAGTTGGATCTAGAGAGAAAAATCGAGGCAAACAATAAAAAGGTGAAAACGTACAACTCCAGGGTGGATCAAATACCAGGAGCACCCCCGATATTAAAAGGCTTGGATTCCAAAAATTTCGTGCAAAAGACTTTCCCATCGAGCGCCGCCCCAAAACCAATACCCAAGAAATTCCGCATGCCGGAAATCCCCAAGTATAATGGAACGACCGATCCAAACGAGCATGTGACCGCATACACGTAAGCTATAAAGGGGAGCAACTTAGAAGACGACGAGATCGAATCCGTTCTTTTGAAAAAGTTCGGGAAAACCTTGACAAAAGGGGCCATGACATGGTATCATAACTTACCCCTAATTCCATTGACTCTTTCGCTATGCTTGCAGATTCCTTTGTAAAAGCACATGCAGGCGCCATCAAAGTGGAAACGCGAAAGTCGGACCTATTCAAAGTCAGACAAAAGGATAACAAGATGCTCAGAGTATTCGTATCTCGTTTTCAGATGCAGCGTATGGACCTGCCACTGGTCACCGACGATTGGGCTGTTCAGGCCTTCACCCAAGGGCTTAACGTTCGAAGCTCGACGGCTTCGCAGCAACTCAAACAAAACTTGATAGAATATCCTGCCATCACATGGGCTGATGTACATAACCGATATCAATCGAAAATCAGAGTCGAAGATGATCAACTTGGAGCCCCTTCGGGATCTATCTATCCCGTCAGAACCCATGATAGAGTTCGAAGGGAGATTTATCGTGAACCGAGACTGAGTAGAGATCGACATCAACCATATCATGGGGATAGAAAAATCACTACAGCAAGGTAAAACTCCCCAAGACACGAAAGGAGAAACGATCAAGGTCGGAATAAAAGGGTCCATAATTAAAGGCAACTTCGAGAGAACCACCGGTCATCAAGAAGCACCACGGTTATCGGAATACAATTTCAATGTTGATGCGGTTACTCTCGTATCAACTATCGGTCGCTTCAAAGACACTAAGTGGCCTCGACTGTTACAATCGGATCCAGCCCAAAGGGATCCTAATCTGATATGCAAATATCACGGTACTCACGGACATAGAACAGAAGATTGCCGGCAATTGAGAGAAGAGGTAGCAAGGTTGCTCGAAAACGGACATTTTCGAGAATTCTTAAGCGATCGAGCGAAGAATAATTTCGGAAACAGAAATAGACAGACAAACCAAGAAGATCCACAACACGCGATTAACATGATTATCGGCGGAATAGATGCCCCTCAAGGTCCAATGCTGAAAGGCACCAAGATATCCATCACCAGGGAAAAACGCACTTGAGATTACGCAATGGAGGGGATATTACATTTTAGCGAGGAAGATGCGAAACGGATTATGCAACCTCACAATGACGCGCTAGTGATATTTGTGCTTATACACAGAATTAAAGTGAAATGCGTATTGGTCGACCCAGGCAGTTCGGCCAATACAATTCGATCGTGGGTCGTAGAACAACTCAGCCTGACTGATCGAATTGTCCCTACAGTCCGAGTACTCAATGGTTTCAACATGGCATGTGAAACAACCAAGGGCGAAATAACGTTGCCGATAAACACCGCCGGAACTATTCGGGAAATGAAGTTTTGCATAATCGATGGGGACATGAGGTACAACGCTTTATTCGGGAGACCATGGATCCACGACATGAGAGCCGTACCTTCGACGCTGCATCAAGTACTGAAATTCCCATCACCCGATGGAATTACAACGATCTACGGGGAACAACCGGCTGCGAAAGAAATGTTCGCGGTGGAAGATGACACCAATACCAACAGTCCCTTCACAAAGGGTCGGGAACAAGATAAAAATAGCAATCACGGACGTTATCCTCGACAAACGTAGACAAACAAACATATGTTGAGGATGATGATTACGGAATCCCTAGATCTTTCGTCAGTCCCGATGAGTCTGCTGCTACCAAATCGACAATTGAGGAACTCAAGCAAGTCTCGCTCCGAGAAGACTTGCCCGAACGAAAGGTATATCTGGGCTTGGGCCTAAGCTCCGAGCTTAGGACAAAATTTATCCAATTTCTTATAACTAACGAAGATTACTTCGCTTGGTCCCACCTTGATATAATAGGTATACCACCGGAGATAACAACTCACAAGCTGAGCCTGGATCAGAAATTCCGACCGGTCAAACAAAAAAGGAGGCCTCAGTCCGAGATCAAAAACGCATTCATCAAGGATGAGGTAACTAAACTTCTAAAGATAGGGTCCATTTGGGAGGTTAAATACCCGGAATGGTTAGCAAACGTAGTAGTAGTCCCTAAAAAGGGAATAAACTAAGAATGTGTTTAGATTATAAGGATCTAAATAAGGCATGCCCAAAAGATTCTTTCCCTTTACCCAACATCGATCGCATGATTAATGCTACCGCTGGCCATGAGACCCTTAGTTTTCTCGATGCTTACTCTGGCTATAACCAAATATGAATGGACCTGGCTGATCAAGAAAAAACATCCTTCATCACTAAGTATGGCACATACTGTTACAACGTCATGCCATTTGGGTTCAAAAATGCCAGAAGCCACTTACCAACGCCTAATAAACCGAATGTTTGAAAAATAACTAGGAAAAATGATGGAAATTTATATTGACGATATATTAGTTAAGTCCCTGCGAGCAGAGGACCATTTGAACCATTTGCAGGAAACATTCGACGTGTTGAAGCAATACAACATGAAGTTGAACCCGAAAAAATGGGTATTTGGCGTGGGCTCGGGCAAGTTCCTCAGTTTCATGGTCTCGAATCGAGGAATAGAAATCAACCCCGAAAAGATCAAAGCTATCGAGGACATCACAGTTGTAGATAATGTGAAGGCTGTACAAAAGCTGACAGGCCGTATAGCCACTTTGGGACGATTTATTTCACGATTAACCGATAAAAGCCATCGATTTTTCAATCTATTGAAAAAGAAGAACAACTTCTCATGGACACCAGAATGCCAACACGCCTTAGAAGAGCTCAAAAGATATCTGTCTAGTTCTCCCTTACTACATATACCGAAGATAGGTGAACAACTGTACCTTTACCTTGCGGTCTCGGAGGTGGCGGTAAGTGGAGTTCTTGTTCGAGAAGAGCAAGGTACGTAATTTCCAATTTATTACGTTAGCAGAACCTTAGGCGAGGCTGAGACTAGGTACCCTCACCTGGAAAAACTAGCACTCGCTTTGTTGAGTGCCTCCAGAAAATTGAAGCCTTATTTCCAGTGTCATCCCATATGCGTTGTAACGACTTACCCGTTAAGAAGCATAATGCATAAGCCCAAGCTCTCCGGCCGATTGGCCAAATGGGCTATCGAAGTAAGTGGGTATGATATCGAATATCGATCCTGAACCGCCATCAAATCTCAGGTGTTGGCAGATTTCGTTGCCGATTCTACACCATCCCTAATACCCGAGGTCGAAAGAGAGGTACTGGCCGAATCGGGGACTCCTTCGGGAGTGTGGACCCTGTTCACAGATAGTGCCTCGAACGCGAAGGGATGGGGGCTTGGTGTCGTGCTAAATCCCCCAACCAGTAACACAATTCGACAGTCTATCAAGACTGTAAAGTTAACTAACAATGAAGCAGAATATGAGGCCATGATTGCAGGTTTAGAAATGGCCAAAAGCCTAGGAGAGGAAATAATCGAAGCGAAGTGCGACTCCTTTCTTGTGGTAAATCAAGTCAACAGAACTTTCGAGGTCAGAGAAGGACGGATGCAAAGACATTTAGACAAACTACAAGTTACACTGCATAGGTTCAAAGAATGAACCTTACAACACATACCTCGAGAACAAAACAGCGAAGCTGATGCCCTCGCTAGTTTGGGATCATCGGTCGAAGATGATGAGATCGAATCCGAAAAGGTCGTACAGCTCATGAGGTCGGTAGTGGAGGAAGGCCACACGGAAATCAATACGACGAGTCTAACCTGGGATTGGAGGAATAAATACCTAGAATACCTTCGCTCCGGAAAACTCCCCTCAGATCCAAAAGAATCAAGAGCCTTGCGCACAAAGGCGGCTCGATTCTGCTTGTCCGATGATGGAACTCTATTTAGAAGAACCTTCGACGGCCCCCTCGCGATATGCATGGGATCGGGTGGCACTGAATACATTTTAAGAGAAATCCATGAAGGCAATTGTGGGAACCACTCCGGTGTCGAACCCCTAATCCGAAAAATCCATCAGTTCGGGGAAACGTTACACTTGGTCTTATCACCATGGCCGTTCATGAAATGGAGAATGGACATCGTTGGCCCTCTTCCCTACACACCAGGTAAGGCTCAATTCATTCTTTTTATGACTGATTATTTCTCCAAATGGGTGGAAGCGCATGCATATGAGAAGGTTAGGGAAAAAGAAGTGATCGAGTTCATTTGGGATCACATCATATGTCAGTTTGGGATGCCATCAGAGATTGTGTGTGACAACGGGAAACAGTTCGTCGCAGCAAAGTGACAAAATTCCTCAAAGATAACAAGATCAAAAGAATCCTATCAATGTCCTACCACCCTAGCGGGAATGGACAAGCCGAATCTACCAACAAAATAATATTGCAAAATCTCAAAAAGAGGTTAACCGATGCGAAGGGGAAATGGAAAGAAATATTGCCTAAAGTCCTGTGGGCGTATCGTACGACCGAGAAATCTAGCACCGGAGCCACTCCCTTTTCCCTGGTGTACGGTGCTGAAGCTTTGATACCGGTCGAAGTCGGTGAACCAAGTGTCAGATTCCGCTATACGAACGAAGAATCGAACCATGAGGCTATGAATACAAATCTGGAACTATTGGATGAAAGAAGGGAAGCTGCCCTCGTTCGATTGGACGCTCAAAACAAAAGATCGAAAGATACTTCAATAGGAGAACCCATCTTCGACATTTCAACATCGGAGATTTAGTACTCAGGAAGGTCACACCCAACACACGAAATCCGAACGAAGGAAAATTGGGACCGAACTAGGAAGGACCCTACTCCATCATAAAGATCACCGGAAAAGGATCATACAAGCTTGGAACGATGGACGGTAAACAACTACCAAACAACTGGAACATAAATCACTTGAAACGATACTACTGCTAAGGTACGATCCTTCATTCCTCATTTTTACTTGTTTTTATTCTACATCGGCAAACTAACATTCGCAGGTACCAAATAAAGTAGCCTCGAATTGGAAAGTACGGGATGTTAGGACTAAAAGCACGCGTTGCACTCTTTTTTCCTTGGACCGGTATTGTCCCAAATTGGGTTTTACGGCAAGGTTTTTAACGAGGCAACCAGTAAATCATGCTAACTTAATTTGAAGACCGATAACAGATCGATGACAATGATACTCGGTGCTAATCATCAATCAACCTCAAATATCGGAAGGACGCTTGGCTACTTTGACTCGGGGAAATATCTCTAGAATCAAAGATCATTAGGATTCGATGTAAGGGTCAACTGGTCAAAGGAACCCTGCCCAAATAGATTGATCTAACCCCGAAATAAACTGTACAAGCACGTGAACAAGAATAAATATCCTTTGCACCAATATCCTGCCTCTGAGCCCAAGGGCCGTTTTAATTTTCTTTGTTCAATTAAATACTGCCTCACTTGGGGACTCATTCGAAAATCAAATTTATTCGAAGGGGAATAAGACCTATTAAGGCGAACCCCGATTCTTGAAGGGCTAAGGCCATACCGAGTTAATGAAACTCGAAGGGGAATAAGACCTACTAAGGCCAACCCCGATTCTTAAAAGGCTAAGGCCATAACGAGTTAATAAAACTCGAAGGGGAATAAGACCTACTAAGGTCAACCCCGATTCTTAAAAGGCTAAGGCCATACCGAGTTAATGAAACTCGAAGGGGAATAAGACCTACTAAGGCGAACCCCGATCTTTAAAAGGCTAAGTCCATATTGAGTTAATAGAAGGAAAATAAAACCTACTAAGGCAAATCCCAAAACTGGCCAAGTCCAAATTGAGTTCAAGGGACAGAAAATTTATCGAGGCAAACCCTCAGTTCTAAGGGAAAGAATTAAACCAAGTCAGCAATAAAAGAAGGAAAGGAAAAAGGTCTTTTATATATATACAAAATATGATTACAAAAATAGGGACATCATTACATAATATCAAAAAGGAAAAGAAAAAGGCGCCTCATTCTAAGTTCTCGGAGTCATCTTCCTCCAGAAAGGCTTGCTTTCTGGCTTCGGCCTCGATCTTTTTGGCATCTTCGATTTCGGCCGATAGATCAAAGACCCAAGCATGTATCTCCTCGAGGACGAACAGGCGAGTTTGCCACTTCATGTGATCAACCAAATCTTTTGATTGATCTTGAGTAGCTTCGGCGTCAGCCTTGTACTGGGCCACCAGCTCATCGGCCACAACTTTGGTTGCAGTAGCCTCCGATCTCGCCATATGCATCTCGTTGGCTAAAACATCTCGATCTGAGGTGATCATGCTGACTTGGGATTGGAGTTCGTCGGTGCTCTTAGTCAGAGCCTCGATTCTCCCCTTTACTTCCATCAGTTGAGCTTATTCTGAAACTAACTGAGCACGGAAGGCCTATTTTTTTGAAGCCAGCTGATCCATCTTGCTCTTTCACTCATTGGCTTCAGCTCTAGCTTCACTTGCCTCAGATCGGAGTTGGGCGATTTGATCGAGCTGTTGCCCCACCTGCTCGACTAAGCCAGAATTGTCTCTCTGAACAAGATCCAGTTTGGTCCGTAAGCTCACCACTTCCCTTTCGAGCCGCTTGTAGCATCCCGATTCTTCTCGGTGACGAAGAAAAGCCTCATGATGAAGCATCGAGGCCTGCAAACACGAAAGGAAATATGGCATTTAGTTGAAGTTTTAAAGTGCAAAACAGTGAACACCAGATGTGGCTTATCAGAAACTTACCCTATTCAATGCTTGTTGAGCTTCGTTGAACAAGCAGGATACATCCACCTTGTTTATCTTAGCCTGATCTTCTTCGGTCACCAAACACCGAAGATAGCTAGCCACCCCTACAGGAGCGGAAAGGACCTTAGCATCTTCGGGAATGGCGAAGGATATGATCCGCTTCCGATCAGGATCTGAACTCGGAGCAGGAAATCTATCGACCAACTTCGGACCAAAAGAAACCCTGCTCGTGCCGGTGGAGGGACTTTTCCTCGGTACTTCCAGGTTACCGAGCCCAAAGTTATCTTCAGCAGACGCCGAATCCATGCCATCAAAGATACCTCGGAAAGGGCCTTTCGGTACATGGCCCCTGCCCGGGGAATGTCCTTTTGCTGCGTGGGCTTCGTTCAATGTCGACTCCGAGAAGGAAGGAGAGTCTATAATTTCTATGGGGCCTAAGATTCCCTGTGAAGCCCCTCTTACATCGGTAGAAGCCCCAGCTCTTGCCTCCATTTCGGAGCCCCCAACTCGATGAAGATCTGTTTCATTGGTTCTCAGCTCGGGGACTCCCCGTCCTTCAGTTCGGGACAGCTCGCTACCCAAAAAGTCAAAATCCTCATCCTCTTCGAATTCGTCCCTCAACCGACAAAGTGAAGTCGAGGATAATATTCAGTCATCAATGTTGCTCTTGGGCTTACGAGCTATCCTTTTCTTCGGCCTCCTTTTCACAGGCTCTGAAGAACTGGGGGCTTCTTTCCTCCTTTTCTCTTTCTCCTGCTTTGAAACAGAGGGCTCGTAGAGGACCTCATCACCAGTGGACGCTGGCCTCAATTCAACGTCCTTCGATAAACCTACAAATGAAGAGTAAAGCAAATTAGAAATCAATAACATGAGACGCTGGGTTCGAATTTAACTTGTCTCACCATAGAGTTGGGCCTCCCATCGGCCCTTCGAGAGCTCGCGCCAAGCTCGTTCCGAATAGGGTCTCTGAGACACTATTCTCTCGACCCATTCCTTCAAATGAGGAATTGCGGCCGGCACCCGAGATACGGCTACATAAAAAGAGAAACTGGTTAGCAAAGTGAAAAAGGGAAAACATTAAACAAGTTGAGGTATAGGATAACACTTACGGTTCATGTTTCATTTTTTGGGGAACGACATGTCTTCAGCCAGAATTAGGTCCGATGTCTTCACTCGAACGAATCGGCCCTTCCAGCCCCGGTCCTTATCCTCAACGATGCTAGAGAAGGGGGCTTTGCTTGCCCGGCGAGCAAGCTTTATTAATCCCCCTTGGAAGAGTCGGGGACTGTATAACCGCAGAAGGTGATCGACGGTGAAAGGATGCTCGTCGATCTTGCTTACAAAAAAGCGAAGGAGAATGACTATTCTCTAGAAAGAAGGGTGGATCTGACCCAATGTTACTTCGTACCTTTTGCAAAAGGCAATGATAACACGGTCCAAAGGGCCCAACGTGAAGGGGTAAGTGTAAACACTCAAATAACCCTCCACGTGGGTGGTGATCGCCTCTTCCGGTGCAGGAACGACCACACACTTGCCGATCCAATTACAATCTTCTTTAACCTTGTCAAGGACTTTGTCCGTAATCGAACAAATTAACCTAGAGACCGGTTCACACCGGCCCGGTATTGAAGAGGTCTTATCTACTTTAAAGTCGGCACTGATTGAACATCCAGTCGGTACGTACGCCTTCAAAGAAGGTTCAACCATGGTTTGCTCAACATCAACAGGTTGAGGATCTTCAGTAGGTTGAGAAGAAGAAGGGGTCTGTCTCTGAGGAACGGATTTAGAGGTTTTTGCCATTGTTAATTAGGAGATAAAGAAGTTAAAAGATGCAGGAGTAAAATAATAACAAAAGGGAGATCGCTTGCAAGGAAACTTAGAGAATTTGAAGAAGGGAATGGTTCAAATGATCAGATAGCTTAAACTCCTGAAAGTGAAGACGGAGAAAGGTATTTATAGCCCCTCAAAAGCGGCGGTTCGCGTCCCAAAGCAACGAAGCACTAATTAGCATGTACTGATATTGTAGAGGTTTGTCCCAAGTTTGTCTCGAATGAGATGTTTTCGACACGTACCACGTACGTCACAGTTCCACCATCATTTATCAATATGATGACTCGTTTCTTTTGATGGGACGCTCCGACTTCCGTTCCACATGCGTCATAAGCATGTCGCCATTCAACCTAACCAAAAAGTTGTGGCTCATATCGTTTTTCGTCATTACTCTCCAAAAAACGAGGGGACTATCTGTATGGGGTCGAACTCGGACCGCCTACATGGGGACAAATCGGGCTCTAGTTTATACGGTTGGTGTCAATCGTAATTAATGCCTGGTAAACCGAGGTCAAGATATCAAAGATCAAAGGTCGAGACCGAACAACATCGCATCAGAACTTGAAGCCATGGTACCCGAGATGAACCTCTATTGAGCTCGATTCCGGAAAATGCCCTAGGGTAAGTTATCAAATTTGAATGACGAAAGGACCGGAAATCCGATGATAAGTAAGCATCTCGGAGGGAATCACGGCATCAATCAATAAGACTGTTAAACAGCACATCAAGAGATACTTTACCTTGTAAACAGATTCTTGCCCTGTATAAAAAATTATCCCCACGCTATATAAAGGGGCAATGTAATTGTTCTAAGGCATCACACAAAACAATCATCGATACAAAGAAAAGAAGTATGCTTTCATTATTTTATATGTTACTTTATTCATCTGATTTCGTTTATATTTACTGTTCATTTTGGAGGAATCAGTCAAGGCCAGGATTATCCAAGGCTTGTGGTTTGTATTTCTTCTCTATTTATTTACTGACTTTAATTTTTATTATATTATTCATTATTTGTATCAAACTAAATCACGTATCCTTAAAACCACGTATAAATTCAATTGTTATCCGAAGCCAAGGGTAAACAACCAACTTAAAGAGTAATAATTTTCCAAGACCGACTATTCTAGCTTAATTCAAGTTAAAATTTTTCGAATCCTATTATTCGCGAGGAGCTGGATGAGAAGAAATTCTTCATGTCCGGTTCTCTAGTGGAGATGGAATTTAGAAACAATCATCAACTATAATCCCAAAAGAATCAAATTTCGTAAACAATATTAAGGAAGAACGAAGAGAATATCTCGTCGATGTAATCATAACTCTTTTGGTAAATATGCTCTTCAGGGACTTAAATCTATTTGGATTACCTCTAAACAATTAGAAGCAGACCGACGAGCAATGACACGGAATGCACGCCTGGTAACAAATATCTTACTTTTTATTTTGAATTGTTAAGGCCCCGTTTGTCCATAATTTTTTATCCTTTTTTTTCATTTTTTTTCAAAAATGTGTTTATCCATGAAATTTTTCAAGTTTTGAAAAAAATTCGAAAATGAGTTTTTCAAAAATCAAAAACTAGTTTTGGCCACTTTTTAAAAAAATTCAGCAATTTCTAGTGAAATGCATGTCCAAACATAATTTCAAATTCCAAATACCATTTTTCAACTTAACTCAGGGGCGGATGTACCGTTACAGGTACGGGTTCAATTGAACCTAACTTTCGATGCGGAGTATAAATTTAGGTGTAAAAATTTATTAAAACTATAATAAATAGTAGAGTGAACCCGTAACTTTAAGATTATAATAGGTTTAATGCTAAAAACTTAAAATTGATCTCATAAAATTTTAATCCTGGATCCGCCTCTGACTCAAAATACTATTGTATAATCTTTATGTCCAAACGCCTACATAAATTCATATCTATTTTTTCCAATAAGTACAACGCAATAAGATGGTGAAAATAGCATGGGCTAGCCAATTTTCAGACTGGTAATTGAAAAATAGTCAGTGTTTGCAAAGTCATTGAAAAATAGCCATTATTTTGCTGCAACACAGAAAGTTCCAGCATAATATATTGGAGATTGGTGCACA
Source organism: Nicotiana obtusifolia (assembly GCA_002018475.1). Classification (NCBI taxonomy): domain Eukaryota; kingdom Viridiplantae; phylum Streptophyta; class Magnoliopsida; order Solanales; family Solanaceae; genus Nicotiana; species Nicotiana obtusifolia. The sequence continues at coordinate 44,255 of MCJB01030244.1, read as the reverse complement.
TGTATATGAACTTCCAGCATATTATGCTGGAACTCCAGCACACGGAAAGTTCCAGCATAATATACTGGAGATTGGAGCACATGTGAATGAACTTCCAAAATATTATGCTGGACCAGCATATTATGCTAGAACTCCAGTATATTATGCTGGAACTCCACCATATTATGCTGGAACTCCAGTATATTATGTTGAAACTCCAGTATATTATGCTGGAATATTTTTCGAATTTTGAACAGTATTTTCGTTCAGATTTATCTTTACATGAAAAGTGGCTAAATTTCGATTACTTTTAAATCTTAGTGAAACACTGGATTTCTTATCGCATGTCTGCTTTTCGTGAAAAAATACCAATTGAAGTGGAGAGTTTCTTCAAACAACAAGGGGCTGGGTCAACTATTCAATCAAATGATATTGATCATGTTTCCCATCTCTTTTCGAGAAACAAGTGGGCTATTTCTTTGCAAAACTATGCTAAATTTCATATGTGGCAATTCCGCCAATATCTCTTCATTTCTTCCCCCCCAATCGGATTTTTTGAGGAACGTATCGAGAGAGGATTGGATTTGGTTAGATAATGTGTGGTTGGTAAACAAGGATCGATTTTTTAGCAAGGTACAAAATGTATCGTCAAATATTCAATATGATTCCACAAGATCTAGTTACGTTCAAGTAACGGATTCTAGCCAATTGAAAGGATCTTCTGATAAATCCAGAGATCATTTGGATTCCATTAGTAATAAGGATTCGGAATATCGCACATTGATTAATCAAAGAGAGATTCAACAACGAGAAGAAAGATTGATTCTTTGGGATCCTTTTTTTCTTCAAATGGAACGAAAAGAGATAAAATTAGGCCGATTCCCAAAATGCCTTTCTTGATATTCCTTAATTTCTTCGCTATTCACGGAATGTGAGAATCAGATGATTAATCATCTGTTTCCGAAAGAAATCGAAGAATTTATTGGGAATCCTACAAGATCCGTTCGTTCTTTTTTCTCTGATAGATGGTAAGAACTTCATCTGGGTTCGAATCCTACTGAGAGGTCCACTAGAGATCAGATATTGTTGAAGAAACAACAAGATCTTTCTTTTGTCCCTTCCAAGCGATCGAAAAATAAATAAATGGTTAATATATTCAAGATAATTACGTATTTACAAAATACCGTCTCAATTCATCCTATTTCATCAGATTTGGGATGTGATATGGTTCCAAAGGATGAACCGGATACGGATAGTTCTAATAAGATTTCATTCTTGAACAAAAATCCATTTTTTGATTTATTTCATCTATTCCATGACCGGAACAGGGGAGGATACACGTTACACTACGATTTTGAATCAGAAGAGAGATTTCAAGAAATGGCAGATCTATTCACTCTATCAATAACCGAGCCGGATCTGGTGTATCATAAGGGATTTGCCTCTTTTATTGATTCCTGCGGATTGGATCAAAAATAATTCTTGAATGAGGCTAGGGATGAATCAAAAAAGAAATCTTTATTGGTTCTACCTCCTATTTTTTATGAAGAGAATGAATCTTTTTCTCGAAGGATCAGAAAAAAATGAGTCTGGATCTCCTGCGGGAATGATTTGGAAGATACAAAACCAAAAATAGTGGTATTTGCTAGCAACAACATAATGGAGGCAGTCACTCAATATAGATTGATCCGAAATCTGATTCAAATCCAATATAGTACCTATGGGTACATAAGAAATGTATTGAATCGATTCTTTTTAATGAATAGATCCGATCGCAACTTCGAATATGGAATTCAAAGGGATCAAATAGGAAAGGATACTCTGAATCATAGAACTATAATGAAATATACGATCAACCAATATTTATCGAATTTGAAAAAGAGTCAGAAGAAATGGTTCGAGCCTCTTATTTTGATTTCTCGAACCGAGAGATCCATGAATCGGGATCCTGATGCATATAGATACAAATGGTCCAATGGGAGCAAGAATTTCCAGGAACATTTGGAACAGTCCGTTTCGGAGCAGAAGAGCCGTTTTCAAGTAGTGTTCGATCGATTACG
>MCJB01030244.1:26396-30412 GCA_002018475.1 Nicotiana obtusifolia | reverse complement strand
TATTCAGAGCTCGCAGTTCAATTGCACCATATGGAGTAACCCGCACCACTTCGAAAGGACCCGACCACCTCGATTTTAGCTTTCCGGAAAACAGCCTTAATCTTGAATTGAATAATAGTACTTGCTGGCCTGGTTCAAAATGGCGTGGTTTTATGTGCTTGTCATGCCATCTCTTTGTCTTTTCTTTATATAATTTGGCATTCTCGTAGGAGTGTAGCCGGAACTCATCTAATTCATTCAACTGCATGAGTCGCTTTTCGCCCGCTGCTTCGAAATCCATATTCAGTCTTTTTATTGCCCAATAAGCTTTATGCTCCAATTCTACCGGTAAGTGACATGCCTTTCCATAGACTAATTTGTAGGGAGATGTTCCAATTGGAGTTTTGTAAGCTGTCCTATATGCCCAAAGTGCATCATCCAGCTTCGAAGCCCAATCCTTTCTGTTCACGCTCACTGTCTTCTCTAGAATTTGATTAATCTCCCTATTAGACACCTCTGCTTGGCCGTTTGTTTGGGGGTGATATGCTGTGGCAACTTTGTGATGAACCCCATACTTTGCTAGTAGGTTATTTAATAATCGATTGCAAAAATACGTTCCTTCATCGCTGATTAATGCCCGTGGAGTGCCAAATCTGGCGAATATGTTCTTCTTGACGAATGCAGGCATCATGGCATTTGTAGGCAAAGCAATTGCCTCCACCCATTTTGACACATAATCAACTGCAAGCAGAATGTATTTGTTCCCTCTAGAAGGTGGGAACGGTCCCATAAAGTCTATCCCCCAAACATCAAAGAGTTCAACTTCTAAAATGTTATTGAGGGGCATCTCTTGCTTCCTTGTGATGGTGCCTGTTCTCTGACATTGATCGCACCTTTTTACAAATGCATGTGCGTCCTTGAACAAGGTTGGCCAGAATAGACCGGATTATAGTACTTTAGCTGCTGTTCGATCTCCTCCGTGATGGACTCTATAAGGTGAAGCGTGACAATCATGCAATACGGACTCCACTTCTTCTTCCGGAATACATCTCCGCATCAGCTGATCAGCACACTATTTGAACAAGTAAGGTTCGTCCCAGTAGTAGAAATTCACATCGTGCAGGAATCTTTTTTTGGCTTCAGTCTTGAAATCTGGAGGAAGTACGCCGCTCACCAAGTAGTTCACATAATCCGCATACTAAGGGGAAGAGTCATGACTGATTGCAAAGAGATGTTCATCTGGAAATATTTCTTTTATTTGTCCATCTTCTTCCATGGATCATGATTTTCTAAGCGGGATAGATGATCTGCTACCTGATTTTTTGTCCCCTTCCGATCTCTGATTTCCACATTGAATTCCTGCAACAACAATACCCAGCGCATTAATCGAGCTTTAGACTCTTTTTTACTAAATAGGTACCTGATTGCGGCATGGTCGGTGTGGACTATGACTGTCGTTCCCACCAAATAAGCTTGGAATTTCTCAAATGCCCAAACTACTGCTAACAACTCTTTTTCGGTGGTGGTGTAATTTTGTTGTGCCACGTCAAGAGTTTTGCTTACATAGTAGATTGAGTGGAACACCTTGTCTTTCCGTTGTCCCAACACTGCTCCAATTTCCAAGTCACTAGCATCACACATAAGTTCAAAGGGCAATGACCAATCCGGTGCTATGATAATAGGTGCAGTCACCAACTTCTCCTTAAGTGCTTCAAACGCCTTGAGGCAAGAATCATCAAATTTGAAGGATATGTCTTTTTCAAGCAACCTGCACAAAGGAGTAGCAATCTTAGAAAAATCTTTAATAAATCGTCGATAAAAACCTGCACGTCCCAAGAAGCTCCAGACACCCTTGACTGAAATTGGAGGAGGTAATTTTTCAACGGCCTCCACTTTCGCTTTATCTACTTCGATACCGGGTTTTGGAGATCTTGTGACACAATACAATTCCTTCTTGCACCATAAAGTGGTACTTTTCCCAATTAAGTACCAAATTCGTCTCTTCGCACCGTGCTAGCACCTTGCTGAGGTTCTTTAAACAATCATCATATGAAGACCCAAAAACGAAGAAATCATCCATGAACACTTCCATAAATTTTTCCACCATATCGGTGAAAATAGCCATCATGCATCTTTGGAATGTTGCAGGTGCAATGCATAGGCCGAATGGCATTCGCTTGAAGGCGAAAGTGCCATAAGGGCAAGTGAAGGTAGTCTTCTCTTGATCTTCGGGGCATATGAGAATTTGATTGTACCCCGAGTAGCCATCCAAAAAATAATAGTATTCATGCCCTGCTAGTCTGTCGACCATTTGATCAATGAATGGGAGTGGGAAGTGGTCCTTTCGGGTTGCTTTGTTGAGTTTCCTGTAGTCAATGCATACCCTCCATCCTGTGATAGTTCGAGTAGGAATCAATTCATTCTTCTCGTTCTCTACAACGGTCATTCCCCCCTTTTTAGGTACACACTGCACTGCGCTGACCCAATTGCTGTCAAAAATTGGAAATATGATACCCGCGTCAAGCAATTTTATCACCTCTTTCTTCACCACTTCTTTTATTATCGGATTTAGTCTCCGTTGCTGTTCTACACTGGGGCGGTGTCCCTCTTCTAGAAATATTTTATGCATGCAAAAAGATGGACTGATTCCTTTGATATCTGCTATGGTCCACCCGATTACCTTTTTGTATTCTCGAAGGACCCGAAGCAGTTTTTCCTCTTGCGTGCTGGTCAAACTAGATGATATGATCACTGGCAATGTCTCAGAATTACCCAAATATGCATAGCGCAGATGCGCTGGAAGTGGCTTGAGTTCAAGCTTTGGTGCTTCCTCAATAGATGGCCTGGGAAGGGTCAGAGTAACAGGCTTCTCCAATTCTTTGAATTTTCTAAACCCCTGAATATAATTGCAAGATAGGTCCAGTAATTGCTCGATTTCCCCCATCATCTCACCTTCATTAACTTCCATATCCCCAATCAATATACGTTCAACAGGATCAGCTGGGCTCAAGTAAGGCACTAAGGATGTAGAGACATTCTCCACCACTGAGATCATGGATAACTCTTCATAATGTGTTGGCAGTCGGAGTGCTTTATAGACATTAAATACTTCTTCTTGATCCCCCACCCGCATAGTCATTTTACCTTCACAGACATCTATAATGGCGCGGCCGATAGCTAAGAATGGACGCCCCAAAATAAATGGGACGTCCTGATCTGGCTCGTAATCCAAGATGATGAAATCCGCAGGAAATATGAACGAGCCAACTTGCACTAGGACGTCTTCAATCACACCCTCCGGATGAGCCAAAGAACGGTCTGTCAACTGTAATATAACTGTCGTTGGGCGTGGGTCGCCCAACCCTAACTGTCTGAACACTGAAAGTGGCATCAAATTTATACTCGCTCCGAGATCACATAATGCTCTTCCCACAGCATGTTTCCCAATTGAAATCTAAATGGTGAAGCTGCCCGGATCCTTTAGTTTCTGTGGCAGCTTGCCTTGAATTCTATAACTGCACTCCTCAGTAAGTGCCACCGTTTCAAATTCAGTCAATCTCCTTTTATTGGCCACAATATCCTTGATATACTTTGCGTATTTAGGCACCTCTTGCAAAATATCCACCAATGGAATTTTGATTTGTACCTGTTTTAGAATTTCAAGGAACTTTTTGTATGCCTCATTATCTCTCAACTTCTGTAACCTTTGAGGAAATGGAGGTGCCTTGCAACCAATTGTGGGGGTTGCTTAGCTCCTGCCTCTTCAACCGATTTCTCAACCTCTTTAGCCTTCTCTACTGTTACTTCGATGGTGATGGGTTTTTCATTGAAGGTCACCTGCTTCTTCTTTTTCGATTCTACCTCTTCTAACTGTCTCCCGTTCCTCAATGATACCGCATTCAGTGCTGCCCTTGGGTTAGCTTCAGTATCGCTGGGTAGTGCTCCAGCTGGTCCAGTATTTTGAGCCCCGGCCAGCTGTCCCAACTGGCGTTCCAGATTCCTCACTGTTGTGGTGAGGGTTTGGTATTCAGTTCTGA